>VZQC01014358.1:3067559-3102836 GCA_009823505.1 Rhizomys pruinosus | reverse complement strand
AGAGAATACTAATACACCTCTCAACTCTTATCAGTGAGGCTCCTTCATTCAACAGAGGCCAATGAACACAAAAGGCCACACATAGGCAAAGCAGAGAATAGTTTCTGCAGAGTATGGGTCTTTGGACAGAACTCCTATGTTAAACTCTACTCACCCAAGCCTCAGGGAATATTGCAAAAGTGGGGGCAGAAAGATTGTAAGAGCCAAGGGAGGAGGTACATGACCAAATGGAAATAGAGTCTTACAGACTCTTGGGAACTTGCTCATATGAATCTATAGCATTCATAAGACCCCTGCAAACTCAAGCAGATAAAATCCCTGCATAGAACTGTGAAAATTGGTAACAGGCTCCAGTCTTAGCCAAAGAACTATTGGCAACTGATTACTGCTGTGTGAAGAAGAGCTTATCTTCTTTAAGGGAGTGACTAGACAGGCTGCCCAGACCCCAGTGGATGCACTTGCTCTGAAGGCTGTCTGAGTACAATAACTTGTCTTGACATGACAGAACACATAAAATCTGGTGAGGAAGGATGGAAGGTTGTAGATGGGGGAAGAGGTGTAAAGATGACTAAACTGTTTTGCATGAAATGCACAAAAAATCAGCAAAATTGTTTTATTAAAAATCATAAAAAAGAGAAAAGGCAAAGATATGTAAGAGCCAGAAGGTAGGGAAATGGCTGTCAAATACTATCTTCTAGGTTGAACACATCCACTGCAATCATGAACTCAGAGAGCCTGCAACAACTGGCGCTGAGCCCACATAAGTCTGGCTCTGACAACAGTCAGCCAAAGACCAGGAAGGGACTCATGTGGCCCTATCACTTACAGATGATCTATTGGCTGGTGACAGATTCTAGGAGAATAGTCATTGTCTTCAGTTGTAAAATGTAGGGCCACACAGATAGCCCTGATCCAACTCAGTACAGCACAAAAAGAGATTCAAAGTCATGAGTATGGGAAATAGATTTTAGGATGGAAGGGAGCTGCTGGTGGTAGGAGGGAGATAGGGGAGGCAGAATAATCAAAATGCATTGTATACATTTATGAGGTTGTCAAGGAAAAAAACTTAAAAATATGTAAAAATCACTTTCATGAGGCTGTGGATAGAGCTCTGATAGTTCAGTCCTCACCTAGGATGCATGAGGCTATCTCTGGTATAACCATAATGAAACAAAGCAAAAATGGAAAGAATACAGAAAGTCAAATAGTTTTACATGAATTGCTGCAGGCCTCCAATTTGATATCTCCTTAGACAAAATCATCTGGTTTTCAAACATATCTAAATTTTGTGAGGAGTTAGTGGAGATTGGTAAAGAAAAGCAGTATTATTGAAATGTTTAAATCAAATTAATCATATTCTGAGTCACTACAAACCCAGACACAAGATTATGGAATATATATTGTACTACTTAACAAAATAAAGGAAGAAGCAAATACTAAAATAAAGATAGTAAAACTGTTGAGTCCTCACATGACCTTGATTTGAAACCCAGGTAAGTCATATTTGGTCTTTATGCTAAATACTGTTATGTATATATTCTAAATTTTAGTCAATGTATATATTCTAAATTTTAGTTTTCTCATTCATAAAAATTAAACATTACTGACTCACAAATATCCTATTTGTTCAAACCTTTAAACCAAGAAAAATATTTGAGGCGTGTGTGTGTGTGTGTGTGTGTGTGTGCGCGTGTGTGTGTGTGCGCGCGCGTGCACGAGGTCAGGGAACAACATTCCGGAGTGGGTTCATCCTACTCTGGGTTCTCCAAACTGGACTCAAGTCATCAGACTTGTGCATGGCAGACACTTTTGCCAGATGAGCCATCTTGACAGGCCAAGTTTCAGCTTAAAGTGCTTTCCTTTCTCTTTTGGCATTGTGCATCCTCACATGCAGTGTCTGGGTGGAAGTGCACAGCTAACTAATCAATAAGAAATCAGGTGCACAGCAAAGAAATGTAGAAGAAGCCAAGCAGCTAAAAAACCAAATATCTAGTACAAAGTTCTTCTCGATCTGGGTACTTCTTATTCCTTGTGTCTAACAAGATTTGGAGTAATTGAGAAACCTGTGAATTAGTTTCCATCTTTTCTCTCCAAATAACTGCATCTGTGGTAAGGGAAGACAGGATAGATGCCTTTACAACCATCGCTTATAGCCCATCATAATACCACTAATCATTAGTCATTAATCTGATCACTAATCATCAATGACTGAGAATAGGCCACACATTCTCAGTCATCAAGGTAGCAGGAGTAAACTCTAGTCCAGTGTAGCCCAGGGTCATAAAGCAGATTCCTTGTCCTCCACATTTCTTCAAGCTCCTCCCAATCCAGAGTGGACTTACATGTACCATTAAAAAAAAAGACTCCCTTGCTTTCTGGTGGGTTTGGTAGAAGGGGAACTGAATGAGGTCCACTTGTTTATTCCCACTTCTCTGCCTATGAGGCCACCTTGCACTTCCAGACTTTCTCCCCTGACTGTCACTAGTTATCTTAGTAAAATAGTTAACATTTCAGTCATTTTTATTGACATCTCATGTCATAATCATATCCACCCCTCTCCCTTCAGGCCTCTAGATGTGATAGGTTTCATTCTCATGTTACCCATGCCCACATCCCAACAAGCAGCCTCTTTTGTAAATAATTATTCTGGTCTGTCCTATATCAAGAATGCACATGCTCCCTCATTATCAATATTATATAAGTGTAGTTATGTAAAAATTTTTAATCTCAGCCATTTATCAGAAAACATACAAAATAAGAATGCGTTCTATTAAAATAATATGGTTTTACAGATTGTGCCCAATATGAAGAATAATAGATAGTATTTCACAGGTTATCATTGAGAAAAATAATTAAATCACATATTAACTTAACCAATTTTTATAAGCATCAAATCTGATATGATTCAATAAATTACAGGTCTTAATTACTTGAAGGATAAAACTGAAACAATAAAAATTTTCTCATCCCACTTCATTAAGAAGGCTCTTAACAAAATGTTATTTTTCATAATCATTTTAATTACAACTAGAAATGATAATTTGGACATGTTCAATGTTATCACAGTATTTGAAATTGAGCAGCGTGGTTTTAAAAGGTACAATTAATTGTCTGGCACAATCAATTTCTTAATAGAAATACTTGATCAGTGCACTGAAAAGGAAGATATCATCTTTGAAACTGGAAACAAAGTTTAGAGGGATTTTTTTGCAGTGCTAAATCTGAGGAAATAAAATAGAAAGATCGATTTTTGAAGATAATTTAGTTTTGCTCTTTGGTTCCTCTGAAATCTCCAAAGGGAGATGATGATACCTGGTAGCCATGGTGATGCTCTGGGAGCATCTACAGGGCCCCAAGGGCCTTGACTGCAGGAAGTTGGTCTAGCTGAAGCATCATTCTAAAATAGGACACGTGTGTGGACAGCTCCTGGAGACTTCAGAGACTTAAAGAAAACATGAGCAGCATCCACTGACCATGAACAAATAGAGAAAGGCTCCACAGTATGTGTGTTTTTGTTCCTTTTTCTCAAAAAACAGACTTCTGTTCTATAGTCCGGGGTGGCCTAGAATTCTTGATACTTTGGCCACAGTGCTATACCTTAAGGAATCCTTAAAATAACCTAAAACCACTCCACATGTGCCAATGTACTCTTTCCTTCCTGCCAGGATCTCTCTCCTTCTGTCCTCTTCTGCATGCTACATGCAAGACCAACACTGGCATCATTCACAGTTATACTGGCACTGACTTCAACACATCCTCATACCAACCCTTTTAATGGCTCAAATCTGATGGAGGTTAAGTTTTTGCTTGTGCACAGTATCTGCATGTGGTAGAGTGTTCATTCTGAGACAGCCTGTCACCACCATTACCCTGTTCTTTCTTTTTTTTCTAGGTTAATTTTCTTTTTTTTTTCTCTTTTTTAGTTATATATATATATATATTATATATACATATATATATAATATATATATATATACAAGATTAGTTATCAAATCTGGACCTGTGTTCCCGCCCCACCAGAGCTCATGCATTATGTTTAAACATGCTTTTTCATCTCTTTCTCAGTCTTCTCAAAATTCTCCATGTGGAAGTTGACTATCTTGAGCAGAAGTTCACTGTTTTCAGTCAGTTCTTTTTGATGCGTCCTTTTGCTGTTGTTGTTGTTGTTGTTTCCAATATATCACTCTCCAAAACTACTTGGGACAAAAGTTCAAGGCCCGTCACAAGAAATACTTACCAACTAGGTAATTGCACTAGCATCCACAGATGAGGGATACCATTCGTCGTTTGTTTTTCTGGGACTGTGGTACTTCACTTACATGATGTCTTCTAGCTCCAGCCATTTACCTGCAAAGCTCATGATGTCATCTTCTTTACTCTGCTGCATAGAACTCCATTGTGTAGATGTACCAATTTTCTCTATCCACTCGTCAGTTAGAGGCATTTGGGTTGGTTCCAGCTCTTGCTATTGTGAAGAGAGCTGAAATAAACGTGGCTTTGCATGATCTCTGCAGTAGGATGAGTCTTGAGGGTACATGTCTTGGAGTGGTATGGTTGGGTCAGGTGGCAAGTTCATTTCCAAGTCTTCCAAGGGTTTCTCCACATGCCTTTTCATAGTGGGTGTATGAGTTTACATTCCACCAGCAGTGGATGAGTGTTTCTCTTTCCCCACACCTCTCCAGCATTTGTGTATCATTTGTTTTCTTGATCTTAGCCCATCTTATTGGAGTAAGATAAATACCTAGAGGTTTTGGACTTGCATTTCCTTAATGATTAAATGATGTTGAACACTTATTAACGATGTTCTCAGACATCTCTGATTCCTCACTTAAGAAGTCTCTGTCAGTTCTTTGCTCATCTATTGAGGGGTCATTTGTTTTCTTTCTTCTTTATTGAGTTTGAGTGGGTTTTATAGTTACCTGCAAATCAAATCCTTTGTCAGATGTTTCTGCAGTGAAGGAGTTCCTCCCACTCTGTGGGATTTCTTCTTCACTGCCTTGATTGTTTCTTTGATGTACAACCATTAGGCTTGTGAATTTAATGAGGTCCCCATTGTCAATTGTCACCTTAAATTCTTTGGCAGCTGTTGTCTGATTTAGGAAAGTCTTTCTTATGCCTATATCGTCTTTAGTCTGGTTGCCAAACTTTTCTTCTATCGCCTTCAAGTTTGAGGTGTTCCACGTCTTTATCCATTGGAGTTTGACTTTTGTACGACCGGTGAGAGGTAGGGTTTAATTTTCTTCTCTCTACAAGTGGTGACCCAGTTTTTGCCACACACCACTTGTGAATGATGCGTATCTTTCCCATTGTGGTCTTTTTTGTGCCCCCTTGTCCAAAATATGAGAATGGATGAAATTGTATGAAGCTCAGGTTTGGATTCGTCAGTTTTGTTCCATTGGTCAATCAGGTATGCTTTTGTGCGCAGTACCGCCGAGGACTGTGTTTTATGACTATAGCACTGTTAGGTATGTTAATGAAGCTGGGGTAGATAGAGATCCCCATAAATTGCGTTTTCTCAAGGGGTTGTTTTGGCTATTCAGGGTGCTTGTTTTTTTTTTTTCCTTTTTCAATGCTAAATAATAAATATTCATGGAAAACTAATGAATAACTATAAATAGATTTGTTTTTTCCAAGTGTGAAGAAACTCGTTGGGGATTTTAATGGGATTGCATTAAATCTGTATGAAAGTTGGGTTAAATGGGACATTTTTATTATGTTAATTTCCCAATCCATGAGAATGAGAGGTTTTTCCATCTTCTTATATTCTTTTCAATTCTTTCTTCAAGGGTTTAAAATTTGATTCCTGTCCTCAGTTGCTGTTGTTGGTGTAAAAAAGGCTACTGAATTTTTTTAAGGTTAATGTGTGTAGCCTGGACACTTGTGCTGAAAGCTGTTAAATTGATTCTAGGAGTTTTTTCTTTCGGTGGAGGTTTTAGAATCCCTAGGTAAACAATGCATATCAATCAGCCAATAGGATAAGCTTTGACTTCCTCTTTTCCAATTAAAGTGATCTACTCTTATAATTTCCTTTTTCTTTTGCCCTTATTGGCCCTAGCACTGTTTCACAAGCACTATATTGAAGAGGAGTGTGACAGGGGGCAAGACCTTGCTGAGTTCCCTACCTTAAAGGGAATGTTTCTGTCCTTCTTTCCCCATTTAGAGTGACATTGGCGTGTGGGTTTCCTGTATTGGCTTTTGATATATTTAGGAATGAAACCTCCAGTCCAATTCTCTCTAGGACTTTTAGCAATGAAGGATGCCTCGATTATTGTAAGGCTTTTTAGTCATCAATTGAGATGTTGTGTGTTTTTGTCTTTCTTCTATTGTATATGCTTGATGATATAATTGATTTTCATATGTTGAACCACCCTGCAATCTCTGGTGATGAATCCAACTTGGTCATAGATAGGATGATCTCTTGTGTGGGTATGTGGGGTGCAATTTGTCCAGTATCTGTTTAGAAATTTTGCATCTGGTGTTCATTAGGTAGAATGGGTCTATAGGCTCAATTTGGGTAATCTTGGTGCCTGGTAGTTTGGTATAGAGTGAGCTGAGCGCATAGAAAGGAATGGGAGGAGTTCCCTCCTGTTTGTAATCCTTCTAAACAGTTTCAGTAATATGGTGGTAAGACTTTTTAAATGTTTTATAGAATTCTGCTGGTAACTATCTGAGACTGGCGCTTCATTTAGTTGGGAGGTGTTTATTACAGTCTTCAATTCTTCATATATTATGGATTCAGCTTAAGCTGGTCGATCTCTTTTTGGTTGAGCTTTGGTGGTCCCAGGATTTCATGATATTGCATCCATTTTTATATTTTTTCAAACTTGGGTAGAGTATAGGTTTTTAAGTATTCCTATGAATTTTCTAGATCCTTTTCCTTTCTATTGTGAATAATTTACCTTTTATCATGGATTGGTATTGATTTGGAGTTGTTCCCTTCTGTCTTTTTGGGTAACTGGCTAGAGGTCTTATCGGGTTATTCTTGTTTTTGTTATTCTTTCAAATAACAAACGTTTTGGATTCATTTGATTTTTTGTATTGTTTTCTTTGTTTCTATTCATTGATTTCTACTCTGATTTTTGTTATTTTTTTTTTTTTTTTTTTTTTTTTTTTTTTTTTTTTTTTTGTCTCTCAAGTGCTTTTAGCGCAGTGTTATGGTTCGTTCCACATTGTGCTCTTTCTGTTTTTTCTAAAGTAGGCACCCAAGGGGCAAATAAACTTCCGTCTTAGACCTGCTTTTAAGGTATCCCATTAGGTTTTGTTGTGCTTGTATTGTCATTGGTCATTCAGTTCCAAGGAAATGGCTTTTATTTGCTTTCTTATATCTCTTCCTTGGCCCATTTCATTATTCAAGAGTGTGTTTGTTTAGTCCTCCATGTGTTCTTGTAGATAGTAGGTGCTTTTATCCTGGTGTTGATGTTTGAGCTTCATTGCACTTTGTTTGACAGAATGCATGAAATTAATTTCAAATCTTTTTGTAATTTGTGGAGGATTTTTTCTGTATCCCAGTATATGTTGGGTCGATTTTGGAGACTGTTCTTTGTGTTGCTGAGTAGAAAGTGTAATTTCCTCTGGTATTTAGGGGTGGAATATTTGGTATATATCAGTGAGGTCCATTGGTGTATTCATTTCATTCAGTCCAGATGCCTCTCTGTTTATTCTTTGTCCTGTTGACCTGTCCAGGGCTCAAGTGGGGTATTGAAGTCCCCTACTATGAGTGTACTGGGGTTAGTGTGTGACTTGTGGTCCTGGAGAATTGTCTTTATAAAGTTTGGTGCACCAGAGTTTGGGGCATATATATTCATAATTGTGAAATCTTCTTGGTGAATTGTTCCTTTGATAAAAATGTAATGGCCTTCTTTGTCTCTTCTGATTTCTTTTACTTTGAAGTCTATTTTGTCTGATATTAAAATAGCAACACCTGCTTTCTTTTTGGTACCATTTGCTTGGAATATTTTTTCCATCCTTTCACTTTAAGGTGGTGCCTGTCCTTGAAGGTAAGATGTGTTTCTTGTAGACAGCATATGGATGGATTCTGTTTCTTAATCCAATTTCCCAGTCTATGTCTTTTGATTGGGGAATTTAGTCCATTAATATTTAAGGTTATGACTGATAGGTTTGTGCTGCTTCCTTTTACCTTGTTATCCATTTGCCGTTTTGGTTTAAGTTTCTACTTATGCACTTATGCATTTATTGATTTCTTTTTCTAGGTGCCTGGGGATGGCTGCTCCTTTCTTCTGTCCTTTGAATTGCTTTAAGTATTCTCTGAAGGGTTGGTTTTCCAGACATGTATTCTTTCATCTTGTTTATGTCATGGAAGATTTTTCTCTCTCCTTCAACTATAATCGACATTTTTGCTGGGTATAGTAACCTGGGTTGGTATTTATTGTCCTTTAACACTGGGAATGCTTTGCTCCACATTCTTCTTGCTTTCATAGTTTGCATTGAGAAGTCAGTTGTAATTCTGATAGGTTTCCCCTCATAGGTCACTTGTTGTTTTTCTCTTGCGGCTTTAAGGATTTTGTCTTTGTTTTGGGTGTGTAGCATTTTAACTATGATATAGCGAGGAGAGTTTCTTTTCTGATCTTGTCTGTTTGGAGTTCTATGTACTTTTTTTTATGTGTATAAATGTACTGTCTGCATGCAGGTTTGTGCCCCCATGTCGTGCAATGCCGCGGAGGTCAGAAGAGGGTGTCGGATTCCCCTGGAACTGGAGTTCTCCTGGAGTTGGAGAATTGGAGTTACGGACTGTTCTCAGCCACTATGTGGGTGCTGGGGATCGAACCTGGGTCCTCTACAAGAGCAGTTGGCGCTCTTGACCACTAGGCCATCTCTCCAGCCCTGTACTTTTTGTATTTGTATTGGTTTGTCTTTTTTTGTTGTTTGGGGAAATTTTCATCTATTATTCTGTTGGTGATCTGATCAATACCATTCTCTTGAGATTCTTCTCCTTCCTCTATTCCTATGACGTAGAGGTTTGATCTTTTCATAGTGTCCCACAGTTCCTGGTTGTTCCACTTTTGTGTATTTTTAAATTTTTTGTAATCTTTCCTTGAGGTTTTTAGTTGTTCTGTGTTATCTTTCAGGTCTGATATTCTTTGTTCTGCTTCCTTCATTCTGCTTCTGAGGCTTTTCCCATTCCTTTCCTCTTGATTGGATGAATGTTTGATTTCCTTTTTCATTTCCTCTTCTGATTTCTTTAGCATTTCCACTTCCTTTTGGAGCTTCTTAATCTCTTCCTGTAGCTCTTTGCTTTGTTTGGTTTCCTTATCTTTTTCAACATGGGATATTTTCAGTGTTTCCACTTCCTTCTGGAGTTTGTCATTCTCTCTCTCTAGGTCCTTCTTAAGTTCTTCATTCTCTTTTCTTAATTCTTTGATTTGCTTCTTATAATTTTAAAGTTCTTTAAGTATGTTCACAATTGTATTTCTAATATCTGTGTCCTGGGCCATCCCCAGGGGGATCCCACTGTAGGAATCTTCCACAGGGTTGGTAGAGCTTGGTGAGGGATTATCCTGCACCTTTCTCATGTTGTCTCTTCTTTGTGTCCTTGGCATATGGGCTTCTCCTTGCTTGTATTCCAATGGGAATCCCAAATGCCTCTTCACTGTGTTGAAGGCTTGCTTTGCTTGCCTCCTTCAGATGTCTTCCCTGTTTGTTTGGTTGATTTGTTTTTCTCCTTTTCTCCTTGCTTAGGGAGTGTTGACTTCTCTAAGCTCTAGGCTTTCTATTGAAAGTCCAACTCACTCTTCCCTTTCTGTTCTGAAGGTTCTCCAAAGAAACCACTTGGACACTCCTTCCTTCTGTAATCCCAGTTGGTGAGGGAGGGGGGCTGCTCTTTAGCCCGAGCCGTGGTACCTCTGCTTCAGGTGGTTTTGGGAGATCCCTGATCTCAAGACTCACACAAACCCATCTCTTATGCCAGCTGGGAGGATAACTCCACCCCCACGGCCACAAAAGCCAATTGAGCCAAAGACAACTAAATTAAATCAAACAATCCACCTTGCTGAAGCACCCACCTCCTACCTGTGCTTCAAGTGGTCTTGGGAGATCCCCCCATTACCCTGTTCTTTCTAAAGTCACCCCAGCCCTATCTATCTGGGTAGGTATGAGAGCTTACACAAGTGGCCACTCATCAGAGAATGTGGAGACCCATGAAAAGCATAATTTCTAAAGACCTCCTCTGTCACCTCAGTCATATGAGACTACCTAACTGAACATGTGTTGTAGCTGCTTTGTCAAGAAGAAATGTGTTTCTGGCACAACAGTTTACCCCGATTTTATTTTTTTCATGGATCCTGATTGTTTGCAACTTTTCTTGAAAGATATCAATTTCAACAGATTCACAATACCAATGAGTGTACAGTGATATATTGTTGTTTATTCAAATAATAATTTACTGAATTAGGCGATTGGTAGTGCCATTATTTTTATATGGATTGTGGTTTATCATAAATTATTTGCCCCATATGAAAAGAGGAAAACACAGATGAAGAATGTTTAAAATTCCTTGTCTCTTGGTAACTTTAGAGATTGCTTTCTACAAATATTGGATCAATTTCCTCTTCATGAGAAAATGAAGGATCTCAGTTCGACATACACTTGGTCAGACAAACTAAAATTATATCACTCATATTTACTATTTGACAGACAAAAAAATCAACAAAAAAACTATATGAAAGTATACTTCATTAGTTATTAGCATAGCAAAATGTCATAAATGGTTGTATGTGCATTGTCTCTTGTATATTTTTATATTAAACTCCATAAAATATTTGAATATTTCAATGTATACTCAATATACTAAAATTCAAGTTATATATTTTATATACTAAAACTCAATTATCTGATAAACATTTCTGATAAAAATTTCTGATATCTTGCCCTTGTAATTTTAGAAGGCAATAGTATCCTATCTCCAAACAATATGCAGAGGCAAGCTGGACTTGTTGCTATACATCTGCATTTCCAAAACTGCAGGAGAGGAAAGCGACAAAATCAGGAATTCAAGGTCATCCTGGGCCAAATAAAGAATTTGAAGATAGTCTGGTCAATATGAAACTCTATCTCAACATCCTCTCAAGCATTTTCTTTTTCTTTTTCCTTTTGCTTTATGTTCACTAGTTAATTCATCCTGAACTGTTTTTTTAAAGTTGTCATACATGCATATAATGCATTGTGGTCATACTGATCCCTATCTCCTCTCTCCAGCTCCTCCCAGCCCTCTCCCAACATATCTCCTGTCTCCCTCTCCAATTCATGTCTATTTTAGTCCACTAAGTCCAATTAGCACTGCCCATATGCAGATGTTTAAGGGGTCGTTCCCTAGCCATGAGTAACATATCAATGACCACCTCCCTCAAAGGAAATGAACTGTCCTTCCTTTAGCACCCATCAGCTGCCACTAGCTCCTCGGATAGGGAGGGGTGTTGAACTGCTTTGGAAATAGGGTATGAGCATAGACTTAAAAGACAAAAATTAAAATTTCTCAACATATCTTACTGAATTGTGAAGCCCTTTTAAATCATGCTTATTTTATCACAGATTAGTTGAAGAATTTATGTGATAACTGAGGAAATATTTATGAATATCCTCACTTTATTATTAGCAACTAAAACTTCACAAGTGTTGTCAAATGATGCAGGCATTGGTACTAAATTTTAAGAGCTATTCCTTCTTGTCTCCGATTTTGATACTTTTGGCATTTGTGCCAAAAGGAAGTCCTTAAACAAGAGATGAAAATGAAGCCTCTGGACACACTCAGAACTCATTTCAACAGGAGAAAGAAATGCCCCTGCTTTTTCTAAAACACAATTCTCTATCTTAAATGATCTCCACTTTATGCAGGCAAAGACTCTGGATGAAGCATTCAAATGAACAAGAAACATACTTTTGAGAGGTTAGTAGATTAGCGATCAGCCCCTTTTCTGCTTGTCATTGGGAACAAAGTCATTTTGTAGGGAATCAGAATTAGCACTGAGTGCACTTGCTATACATGCTTAGTGCATTTTATCAGTGTAGTATATTTTTATCAGTATAAAATACAAACTAAACTTTGATTCTTATCAACATTAAAATGTCTTAAACACTAGAATGCATAGAAAATATTCATAGTAGTCTTACTGTACATGGGGATGCTGGTGTGGAAATGAAGGAAAAGAAATAGCTCTACAAAGATGTAGCATGTCATCACTCTGTGATTTCAGTACCTATCACTCCCAGCTGGAAGCTGATTGCCACCCCATCCCTCGATATAGATGTCAAGACAAAACCATCAGGCACTAGAGCATATGATATAACATTGATTATTCACACAGTAAACAGGAAAATGATATCCCAGAAAGAACTCCTGTCTAGAGTCAAGCAAGCAAAGGACTTAGGGATGAGTTGGACTTTCATTGTGGCTAAAAGATAGAGAGCCTAGGTAAACATATTCAGTCAAGTGAAGCTTGCTAGAACTGACATTCCCTCTAGTACCAGGCTTTCTTATCAGCTTTCCCAGATATCAGACACAGAGCAATGGGAAAGGGACTTGAAGGTTACTAAGGGTCAAACATCAAAATGGGGTCTTGCTAGTACATTATAGCTGTGCAATCATATATACATAAGCCAGTATGAATTGTCTATAAAGCAGTCAAAATGATAAAAATGTACCTCTGTCACAAGAGGAGAAAATCCTTAATCTTTTTATAAAAAGTACAACACTGCTGCCCAGACTGAAATTCTGCCTTGTTTAGTAATTGATATATCACAAGGCTTTTATAAAATAAATTATGATATGCCTATTAAATGCCAGTATAGAAACTTGTATGATGCCCAGTCATATTTAAGTATCAGAAGAACAGTGAGGAATTAGTTTGCATAAGTACAGCTCAAGCAATATTTGGCAGCACAAACAGACAGAAAATGTAAAGACATTACATGAGCCTACAGTGTGCACTCCTGGATCTGTAGGCCTTCATTTCCATGTTCCTAAACATTCTTTACACAGCAAGAGATCATGAATAAATAGATGCTCTGGGAGGATCGAAAGAATTGATCTCTAAAAAGACAAAAGAAAAATAAAATAATTTACAAAATAATGTACATCATTTACAAAATGATTTATGGCATCCATGAAATACTTGCACCAAACAAGGAAAATTATGGAAAGTTCTATGTACATGTGTAGTGTCAGCAGCTGGATGGCTTTGAAATTACACAGTGAGATTTCTTTCTTCGTTAGCTACTCAGTCAGTTTAACAGTGTTTGACTGCTGAATGACCTTTCTTTATTTCTTTTATTCTTATTCCTGTATGATTTATGGCTCAAGCAAGATCGCAACGTTTGATCAAGCTAGAGGACAAGGAGTTTTAGAGGAAGGCAACAATTTACAAAATTAAATCACTGACCTGTCTTTGCTCAAATCTTCCCTAAAGTAGAATTTCTTCTGCTAAAGAAATTATTGAAGCATTTTGGTTGTCTCAAGATAGCCTTGAAATAATCCATTTCCTTTAAAAACAACAGAGAGTAATTGTTGTTTTCTGTTTCCTTTCAGAATTGTCTTTTACAAAACAATTGCTTTCCTCCTTCTCTAACTTCCATTCAGTATCTCTGTACAAAGAACTTTGAGGAACTTGAAAAGGAAGGCCTTCAGACCCAGTAAGGCACAAAGCCTAGGGTACACACACTCCCTTCCGTTGTTACATAGTCTGTAAGATGCTGCCAATATTGTGTGAGATGAATTCTTGCAAAAAAATATTCTTAACTGTTCACCTGTTACTCAAATTTGACTTGACATCTGACATGTTTACTTGGTAAAGTTGGCAACATTCTACCCAGGAAGTTATTCCCTACTTGAAGTGTTTTCTTGCCTCTCTGGTTTAAACATTATCACTTTCTACCCAGTCATATCTTTCCACCTGATATCTGGCCATAGTTTCCCACCTGCCTTCAAGATCCCTCAGCAACTGGAAAATGAATACAAGCCCACACTTCTAAACCCAAAAGACTCATCATGTTCACTTCTAAGAAGGTAAGATCCTCACCCTCTCCTACCACACTCAGAAACAACAGAACACACACTCATTTCATAAGCATTTGCTAAATGCTCTGCTATAGCCCCTGGCCCTTCTTTCAAGATCCCCTATGGTCTGAACACATCCTGGGTCTCCCTGGATTCCTCATGGATCTCTTTAATTTCTCCTCCTTGCCACCCTTTCTAATTTGTTTTCTTTTCTCTCTGGAAATTCTCACTCTTCTCAATAACTACTCTTTATGATCATCTCAGACAAAAGACAAAAGGGAGAATTTATTTATTAAGCTAAATCTTCTAGAATTAGAAATAATCTTTTGAAAGGCTGGGTCCAGACATTAAGATTAAGTGTCTGCGAAATTCCCAGCCCTAAGTGACACACCTACAATGGAGTTTCTACACATAAGACTCATGGAACATAGTGGAATGAGAAGTAGAGAGAATGCTAATGATTCTCTCAACTCTCATCAACACAGCTCACTCATGCAACAGAGGGCAATGAACCAAAGGCTCAGGGACCATTGTAGAAGGCCAGTGTTAGCTCCAGGTTCTTAGACAGCTAGGGTGTTACCAGGAAGTTCAGTGTTTTGTGGTTCTTTCACACTTTGATGAAATCTTACCTTGGTTTAACCAATACATTTTTCTAATGTTTGTTAAAAAAAAAAAGATTCTTCAAAACGACAATGGAGTAAAAAGATACAAATCATACATATTTTCTTAGAAATATAAGTATATATATAACTATAGGTAAACAAAATATTCCTCATTTCAAATTACTATGATCCCTGTCAAAGTGATTTATATTCGAATAAGCATTCAACTCTTGATTTTTAAAAGATCTAATGCATCATATTTTTCATTATATTATTGCACATATTTTTCCTTGATGTTCTTAGCATAATGTATCCATTACTTAGTATATATCTAGGTAATAAAACCTATAAACTTATCAGCATCTAAAAACAATTCCTGGTGTACTGGTTTACATTTGTATGAATGGCATATTCTGAAGTCTGCTGTGCTTGCATTGTGACTTACAGTATTTTTGCTATTTTATAGTAATGTCATATTATTTACAGTGCTCTGACATACTTTCATGTGGAAGATTCTCAGGAACTCGGTTTAACTATTATTTATTGATGTATCATTGCCTTTGAAAAGCTTCTACTGGCACAATTTATTATTAAAATTTTAAATCCAAAAAAAGGAAGTAGGGGAGAAGACTGTAAGAGACAAGGGAGGAGATGCATTACCATAGAAAATTGAGTCTTAGACTCTTGAGACCTTGCGCATGTGAACTTACAGCAATGGTGACAGCACACACACCCATACAAACTCAAGTAGACAAAAACCAAGCATATAATTGTGGAGCTGGGCAGCGGGCCCCAGTCTTAGCCAAAGAATCATTAGCCAGCTGTTTACTACTGGGTGAGAAAGAGCTGATCTTCTTTAAGGGAGTGGCTCTAGAGAGGCTGACTAGAACCCAGTGGATGAACTTGCCGTGAGGGATGTTTGCTTATACTAACTTGAATCAATAAGCCTTAACATAAGTGACCAAATGTATGAAATCCAATGGCAGAGGGCCTATGAGAGGGTGCCAATGGAGAAGGGGATAGAAAGAGGATTAAAATGTTATATATGAAATATAAAAAATGCAGTAAAATATTTTGAAAGGAGATCATCTACCAAGACCTAGGCTACTTCCTGTCTTTTCAGTCACAACCACACTTTTTCAGGTTTGTTCTATCTGTACTTCATACATTTGGCTCCCACTGTCATTAACAGTCTTCTTGGGGTTAACCATCACCAGTGGCTCTCTGCATGCATAACGCAATGGATATTCTGCAGTCCTCCTCTAACTTTATTTGATCAATGTCCTCAACCTTGTTGTCAGATTTTGTATCTTATATTTTATAATACTTTCTGTTCCTGATTATTTTCTTGCTTCACTGAAGTGTTAACAGATTCTTCTTTTCATTCATCAAGTCAAGAAAACAATGTATCCTGGATTTTCAATTATCACCTAAGTTCAACAAGACCAAGTTGGTTGCCATGCAATTTCTGTACCAAACTTGTCCTCATAGATCTAGTTTCTTTTTTTATAGTACTTTTATTGATGTTTTGTGTATTTAAGTTTCTATCCATAGCTGTTGTTGCCTCTAGCTACTCAGATGTCTATGCTACAAATCATAAAATCATTGGAGAATCTTTGGCTGGAAAGAGCAGTTAAATGCAATTGCTGCTTTTGCAACTGATCTGGGTTCAATACCTAGATGGCAGCTCATAATCACCTGTGACTCCAGTTCCAGGGGATCTAATGCCTTCTCACCTCTGTAGGCACTTAACACACACATGGTATACAGGCATACATTCAAGCACACACATAAACATAAAATAATATAAATGAATTAATCTTCAAAATTATCTCATTGGAGGGTTGTCTTCTTATTTCATTTCCTTACTTAATCTGAATCATTCAAGCTTATAAACCTTCCCAGAGTCACAATATGTCCCTCATTTTCATCCTCTGCTATGGTCACTGTGATGGTTAATCCTGTGTGTCAACTTGACTGGACTAAGGAACAAATAAGAGAAAAGGGATGTTTGGATTGGACCGCCTCAACCCGGATGGCCCACCCCAAATGTGGGTGTTACCTTCTGCCGGCAGGCAGTATAAAAGGCCATGGCAGAAGGAACTGGTCCCTTTTTCTCCTGCGGCTTGCCTCTCTCATCTGATGAGTTTGTCTTGCTGCTGTGATCAACCTTTCGGATCCCAGCGTGTACTGAGACTGGCAGATCTCCTGGAATCCATTCGGTCCTTCAGCACTAGATTGGGACTACTGAGACATCCAGCCTTGTGGACTAAGCAGTTCCCTGGATTCTCTCGGCCTTTCCAGTGCGGTGCAGCTACTGTTGGACTCCTTGAACTCTGTCACGTGAGCAAATCAATAAATTGTATATAGCTATATATATTTGTCCTGTTACTTCTGTTTCTTTAGAGAACCCTGACTAATATAGTCACTTTAATTGAAATCTATGAGATTTGGGGGTTGGGAAATTCCATTACACTTCTAGTGATAACGCATCTACAAGACTTAAAGTATTCCAATCAATTGTCTTCCCACAGCAAAACCGACCTTTCTGAAAACAACTTGCCAAAAAAATTTCAAGGTCTCATCAACAAAATAAAGTTCAAACTCTTTAGTATGCTGCCTAGAGCACTTTTGAAGTTTATTGTTTATTATTGTTAAAGCAGATGTTTTCTGTGGACCACATACCTAGGCCTCTGTGCACTGGTGAATGTTCACATATCTTTTGATACTAGACAAAACCAACACTTCTTTGAATTCTTTTTTGACTTGTGGCTTTCATTTTGGGTAGAGCTTAGAAACATCTTTTACTGTGATAGTGCTAGGCTTAACCCCTGTGTCTGTCATTGTCCTGTTACTTTCACTTTCCCACTGCACAGTGTCTCATAGCATATGTATTCCTTATATCACAATATACATCAGAGACATTGGAAAATTAACAGTAGTTACAGGGAACCATTGGCCACTCACTAATTCCATAATAACTTATTGAAATCCACCTATTCAGACCTATTTATAAGTGCTGAAAACACAGAGTTGAGAAAGAAAACAAATCCAGGATATTATGGTACATAACATTGCAATGAGTCCTCAAATATAATACATTTCAATACTAATACATCAAGTTATTACTAAGAATATAACTTACAGTTACTGTTTGGTCACTATAATCAAATAATTGAGGTTTCTTAAGATTTAAGTTAAATGACTCTCCACTTTTCTCAGTAAATCAGTATTAACAATAAAAATTAAGTTAAAAGATGAAACATAAAATATAATATCTAAAAATATCCAGCTTCATTTAAAGGATAAGTTCTCTTTAGGAAAAGTACATGAAATCAGAAAAGGTCATATAAATCTTATTATTTTCATTTATGTGTAACATATATGCTTGGGCAATTGTCAATTTTTACCTGTATGGTGGAATAGAATAGTTCCTGTTCAATTTTAGGACAATATGTTCTAGTAACAAATACAAATTTCAAAGCCTGTGAAAGTCAGAGACTAGAATGTTGAAAGGTTCTCATTCAAAGCAAGTGGAAAATAAAGGTTACTGTAGAAACTGACAAAGAAATATTAATGCTTAAAGCTAACGACATGTATTATTTAATGCCTTCAACCCATGTTAATGTATATATTAACTTGCATTTACTTATTTAATGTTCTATCTTAGTAGAGCTCACATAGCTTGCAAATAACAAAGCAAAATTTCTGAAAAATTATTACAATCCAACAATGTTATATCTTATAAAAGTAAGGTATCATAATTGTTTATGGTTTCATAGAAAATTGATAGCAGTCATTTAAAATGCTTTAACATGTGCTTAACTACTCTTGCCTTTACTTCTTACACAGGCACCAGTCAAGGATTATGTTTTCTCTATAGCTAAACTTTTGGGGGTCCTTTAGATACCCACTGAAGGAGTAAGCCAGTGCCCATGCACATACCATTCTGACTCAGCATGGAGGAAGTTAGAGTGAAGGGCGCCCCGATTCCCTATTGGCAACTAGGGTTACCTCGTCAGAGGGAGGGGTAATAAAATAGAAGATTGAAATTAACTAGGCAGTTTAAGATTGAGACCACCCCCCCCCCAATTACCCAGTTTCTTTCTCAGCTGAGAGCAGATTTTCTGGATCTGCCTATAAATGTATCCCTGCCAGAAACTAGAAATCCAAGAGCCATCAAGAAAGAAGTCTGTGCTGTTTCATGCAAGTCAATCTGGCACAGTTAGAGAAAATGTGAGCTGCTATCAATCCCGCATAATAAAATGCCAGACAACTGCTTGAGAAAAATAAAGGCCAAAAGAAAATGGGTCTTTCTGAAAGACTTACCTGCAAGCACGGTGCCCCTGGCTGGCCCCACTTAACAGGACCCATAGTACTGATTCTATTAATCTTCCCGATAGGCCATGTATAATAAATATGCCCAGGCTTCAGGTGATTTGTCAAAAATACCATAGAGTTCCTCTTAAATAAACATAAGGGATTACGTTGGGGAAAAGCGGGGACTGTAGCGGGAAAACGCCTTGCTGTGTTAGGGTAATGGAGAAGACAGCCTGGAGCCTTCCCCTCTGTCCCCTGTGGTCACCCAGGACAGAAATCTTTTGTTTCTCCAGAAAGTCACATTCCTGTGGCCTTTGTGAGGTTCTCTGTAAATCAGGCCAGGTTTCACAATGTTGTTATCTGTAGATCAGGATGCCACATTCCAGTGGCCTTATGATTGCCTGTTACCTGTTTTACAACTTATGTGTTATATGCTTGGGCCTTGCATTTGTCACAGGGGTATAAATGATCTGGGAGACCCAATCATGCTGCTGACTCCTGTAAGGAAAGATTGCTGGGGTTCAGCCCACACTGATGGGTTAGCCACTAGCATGAATAAGCTTCCTCTCTTCACCTAGAAAACAAAAATTAAGTTGCTGATGTAACTAACAGCATGTTAGGGCTAGGCTTATGGTTACGGTATGGATAACGTAATTCCTGGAGCTATTTTACCCATAGTCTAATGGACATATATTGTTTAGAGCAAGTTTATTAGCAAAAAAAATCATTAATAAGCTCAGAATGCTCCTATTCAAATATAAAGTAGTATATGTAATCATTGAGATATTGAAAAGAGAGCAGACTGTGCCAGTTAGTCAAGTCCCATCATTATAATTAGATGCTTTCCAAACAGCCATCATGAAAAACAATCAAAGTTTTGTATATTTAACTATGTCATTCTATTGAATGGTTAATAATTCAAGTGGATTTTTATGTTCAAACATTTTAATTGCCTCATTCATTTGTATTTGCAGTTCATATTGAAAGTAGGATGATACTCCATTTACTTCCTCAAAAAAAATTAAATTAAATTAAAAGTTAGAAATAGAATGACTCAGTATTTCAGCCATTTATTCTCATCATTTCTGTAAACCAGTCCTGGAAAGGTGAGCATGTATCATCCCTAGCTCTCTCTGAGATTCTCAGAAAAGTAGATTTGTTTTCATTTTACAGTAATTCTCAGCCTCTGTTTCTTTAGTTAACTCATTTTTGCCATTCTCATAACATATTGAGAATGTGAATTCCTTGAACAACAAAGATGTATGAGATCCTTAAGGTAAATGTTCTTGGACTCTAAATTTTCTGACGTAAAACAGGTATCTGGAAAGCAATCCCTGGAGACCTTTTTCCATGTCATTTTTCTAAGCATAGGAAGCCTACTACTACAGAGACCAAGGAGCGAGAAGTGCACTCTCAACTCAGCAAAAGAAATTTTTTTCTTAAAGCCTGTGTGATTTTAAAAAGTCTTTCAAATCTAACAGTGGTAGTCATTCTCAGTGTTTTTGCAGTCAGCGACTTCCAATCTCCACTTCAATCCACTCCCTGTCAAAAGATACCTGAAGAACCAGAAGATCATAAATTATTTTTTTCCCTTTAAATGATATTGCATGCATGGAACACAAGAATTTCAGTTTCAAATCCTGTTGTGTTCCATACATGCCATATCATTTAAAAGAAAAAGTAAGTCTCTCAGTTTACTCAAAACTATATTATGAACTTGATTGATATGAAGAGAACGTGATATATATATATATATATATATATATATCAACATATAAATATGTATGTATACCCATGCCTGAGTTTGAGCTCCAGCATGCCAAGAGAAGGAGAGAGGGAAGGGAAGGAGAGAAATAGAGAGAATAATACTTCTAATAGAATTAGAACAATTATTACAGAATTATACAAATCCATAAACTAATACATTTAATGCACTATTATATATTTTAAATATAATTCAATTTATCAAAAAATATGAAGTGGGATGGAGAGATGGCCCAGTGGTCTAGAACACTAGTTGTTCCTGAAGATGACCCAGGTTCTATTCCCGGTACCAACATGGTGGCTTACAACCATCAATAACTCTAGTTCGAGTGGGTCCAAGCTCTTCTGACCTCCACAGGCATTATATGACACAGGTACACTTACATATATGCAGAAATTACACTCATACGCATAAGAAATAAAAATGTTAAATAAAATATTTAAATATATATGGAGAAATCAAATAGTTTATATTTCTTTAGAACTTGGATCAAATACTGGGGTCAGATTACACTTACTATAAAAAACTTAAAGCACAAAAGAGTCATAAAATTCTCTCCTAAAGAGGTTGTTGGGAAAGGGGAACACTCATTCACTGCTGGTGGGAATGTAAACTGGTACAACCACAGTGGAAAGCAGTATGGAGAATCCTTAAAAAACTCAAAATGAGCCTACCATCTGACCCATCCATACCACTCCTGGGTATATACCCACCAGAAGCATCCTACAGCAAAAATACATGAACAGCTGTTTATTGCGGCTCTCTTTGAGATAGCAAAGAGCTAGAACCAACACAAATGCCCCTCAACTGATGACTGGATAACAAAAATGTGGTACATCGGGGGCTGGAGAAATAGCCTAGGGGTTAAGAGCGCCGACTGCTCTTGCAGAGGACCCGGGTTCGATCCCCAGAACCCACATGGCGGCTGAGAACCGTCTGTAACTCCAATTCCAGGAGAACTCCAGTTCCAGGGGAATCCGACACCCTCTTCTGACCTCCACGGCATTGCACGACATGGGTGCACAAACCTACATACAGACAGTACATTCTAATTAATTAATTAGTTAATTAATTAATTAATTAATGTATTTAAAAAATGTGGTACATCTACACTATGGAGTTCAATGCAGTGGTAAAGAAAAATGACATCGGGCTGGAGAGATGGCCTAGCGGTTAAGAGCACCGACCGCTTTTACAGAGGACCCGGGTTCTATCCCCAGCACCCATATGGTGGCTGAGAACTGTCTGAAACTCCAATTCCAGGAGAACTCCAGTTCCAGGGGAATGCAACACCTTCTTCTGACCTCCGCGGCACTGCACGACACGGGTGCACAAACCTATATGCGGACAGTACATTCATACACATACAGAAATAAATAAAATTAAAAAAAAAATAAAAAAAAGAAAAATGACATCATGAGCTTTGCTGGTAAATGGATGGAACTCGAAGCCATATACTAAGCGAAGTAACACAGTCCCGGGGCGGGGGAAGACACCAAATCTCCAGTTGGCAGGCAAACTGAGCAACTTTATTATTATATTTCATTGTATCTGAAGGCAACTGTGCTATTCCAATGTGAATCTCTTAATGGGCTCTAGAATTGTCCTACCCCTTGTATTCACACATTGTAATTACCATATATGGATGGAAGATATGCATCCATGTTCTAAAAAAAAATGAATGTAAAGTTACACATCTTTTTACCTGCATGCAACTTTACTGTTAAAATGTGAATCTCTAAATGCATTTAGGAATTAACTGATAGTTTATTTTCAGAATTTGTAATTTTGATTTATGTGTGGAGTGTATATATGCATATTTTGGAATAATATAAAATTAAAGGGAGCAAAACAAGAAACAGATAAACCTATTCAAAGAACTGACCAAAACAGTAAACTTGTGCGACGAAAAGGTTATAAAAGACTGAGAAAAAGATGCAAGACAGGACTTAACATGTATGACAGAATCCATGAGCTTTGGCAGGGGCAGAAGGACGTAAGGGGTGGACATGGATGGGGGGATGAGTCTAAATTTGATTAAGAAATATTGAATGAAATGCACTCAACAAAAATTAACTTTAAAAAAATTCTCTCCTAAAACTTAGTAGCAGGCTAATTGCTTCTCTTCACTCAATCATCATATATCCTCAGTAAGTTATATAATCTGAAAACCAGTGGAGTGAAAGATAAATTGAATCACTGGGGTGAGGAAAGAATCAACACACCCTACATCATCAGTTAAGCAAGTAAGTGGCTATAAGTGGAATCAGACATGTCTATCAGAAGGTTGTATAATATGAGAAGACAGAAGAATGTCAAAAGGAGGCAGTACAATGTCAGAGGGGTGCTCTAGAGGATGCTGGATTCCCACAGCCTTCACAAATCCCTGCTGGCCTGAATCTTGGGCATCACTACTGACACTGAACGCATGGGATCTAGTAGCAGGTGTCAACAAGTCTTCCAGCCAGATGAAGATTAAAGCCATGCTGTCTATTCCAAGAACACAGCACAATCACCTAGTAAGTGCAGAAAATTGATATCTAGGAATTGACAGAAGAGTAGAGGACAGCATCAGAAGTGAGGCAAACCTTTGAGCAAAATGAATGTGTTTAATGAAAATTACTATTAAAACCTTATTGGATTTATTTTTAATTTTTCATTTTATGTGTATGAGTGTAGTGTCTGCATGTAGGTTGGTGCACCCATGTTGTGTAATGCTGCAGAGGACAGAGGAGGGTGTTGGATTCCCCTGGAACTGGAGTTAAGATAGTCCTTAACCACCATGTGGATGCTGGGAGTAGGCAGATATGAGACCACATGATGAGAAATCATATTTGGGCTGTAGATGTACACACACATGAAAACTTGAGGTTTTACTTAATAATTACATATATTTAGCTAGTATTTTTATATTGAAAACATTCTCATTTTTGTTAGATTTTTCTGATACACCAAAAATCTACAAAACTACAAAGGGCTAGAAATATTGACCTTCTGGTAATTGCATTAAGTTTGCATTTAGACATTTCAAACTTGTCATCAGTTAAGTGAACACGCATTTAAATGAAATGTAATTTTAACAAAACTACAGCTTACATTTTCAAGTCGTCTCAAGTACCTGACAATTTACAGTGGTACAAATAGCAAAAAGTATAGTGTTCTTAATTGCTTCAAGAATTACCATTGACTCCAAACTTATTTGACTGCAGTTTATATCATCAGAAGTAATGAGAAATTTAAAAGTTCCCAGTAGGCAGAAAGTGACTACATTTTCTTGGAGCAAAATACTGATTTGTTTGTAGGTTCTCACAAATCTTTTTGTATTGATCATCATCTTTATAATTTAATATAAAATGAAGTAGCAATTCCACAGCTTTATTGATTCATTTAACCTCTGTTCACTATCCTCTAGAATATCATTTTCATCTGTTTGATCTCTACTATATACCCTAAAACTATAATGGATTCTAGTTTGTTATGAATATTTGACTATTAAACAGTGAGTCCCATGACAAAATACCAAACACAAATTAGACACAGATAAGGCTGAATCATCTACCCTCAAGCTTTATTTACTGAAGTCATACGGATATATTTGGGACTATATTTGGAAATGGGCCTCCTCTTCCTCTTCTTTGTCTTCCTTTTTTAATTTTCTTGCAGGGTCTTGCTATGGATTCCAATCTGGCTTTAAGCTCTTGATCCTTGTACTCTATATCCCAAGGGCTAAAATTGTACACATGTATAACCATGCCTGGCTAAATCTAAGGACTTGAAAGAAATTATTAAGTCAAAATTATGTCACCAGTCACCTGTGTGAAGACTCATGGAGCTCTCTGCAGGCTAAAGTGAGGGCACCAAAGAATCCAGCTGACCCTTTGATCTTGGGATTCCAGATCTGGGAAAAAAGAAATAGCTATTATTTAAATTATTTCATAATGGGATCTTTAACAAACTAATATTTTAAATAAAATATTTTGTTCATGTTTTGTGTATTTCATACATCATTTCTCAGTCCAATTTAGACACACTCACTTTTTCCATACCCGCCACCCCACCCCAGTTCATGCATTCTGCCATACATGTCCTGCATCTTTTTCTCAGTCTTTTTAAAGCTTCTCTCTGCAGAAGTTTATTGTTTGGGCAGAAGTTAACTGTTTCAGTGAGTTCTTTGATCCAGTCTTTTTGTCATTGTTGTTCCCTCCCATTTGTATGCTCAAAGTATGCATATATAATATTATATTATAGATATATATATAATATATATATGTTACATATATACACCAAAAGTATGACCTTTGAAAAAATAAACTGTATGCTAATTCCAAAATATGTTTAGGAGTTCACATTTCCCTTTAATTTAATATTACTCTAATATATGAATACAACCCTCATCAGATACCACAATTACAAAGTCTGAAAATAAGTGGTCAGTTAATTCCAGACCCATTAAGGATTACACATTACACCATAGTTGCTTCTTCAGATAAAAAGAAATAAACATTAACTTTAAACAATAAATATTTTTATTGGTGTGATGAACATAACAAATGCAGATTTCAGAAAGTTATTTGTAATGTTAGACTTATCTCTGCAGCAAAACTCAAGCTATAATGAAACTTGTTTTAGTCCCTCTAATAGTAAAATAAAATAATCATTTTCACCCTTCTCATGCTAGGATGACATTTATTTTTTTTATTGATGCTTTCATACATCATTTTCCAATTCAGTTCAGGCATATTTCCCTTCCCTCCCCCCCACCCACCCCATCCCAGATCATGCATCTTGCCATAACAGTCCTGCATCTTTCTCTCAGTTTTTTTTTTCATTTTTAGGCAATAAGTGTATTTATGAGTACAGTCTATCCTTTATGTTAAAACCAAAATTTGCAAGCAGTGTGCCCAAACCCACACAGCCCATGCGCCCACCATCCAGCAGGGGGTGGCTGTTGTTCAATTCAAGTTGATCAAATGAGTGTCCGACTATATTGCTGTGTTTCACCATTCACCCCAATCGCAGCCCTTACATCTACCACCATGCCCCTCTTCCGCAGATTGTTTCCTGGCTTAGAAAAGGGGCACAGGTGGATAAGCAACACAGATCTACTTTCTCTGGAGCTGTTGTCTTGGACTCTGGTCATTCTGGCTGTTTTGTTTCACGGGCTGACAGTTTGACCAGGAATAAACTTTCGAATGCCTACTAATGGAGAACCAAGCAATTAGAATATATAGGTATTAAACAGTACTATTGTATTATGTGATGGTTACTTTGGTATAACCAGGATGTTTGGATGGTGATGTACTCAAATGAATTCACCTTATCTATTCTGTTATTATTACAGGCGTCATACTGTGCTTATAAATCTCCTACACCATTAGAGATGATAAGCTTTTGTTGGCATCAGCCGTAGGGTTATTCCTCCCAGAGAGAGAGCAATAACCAATCTAGATATGGACATACAGGACATCATAGGCTGCCTCTGTGCACAGCTTTTCCAGGCAAGGTGAGACGGTGGGGTCTTGCTTGAATCAGGGAGTCCCGTATTTGCTTTATTGCTTTAGTGGCTTGTGGTAACACTCTCTGGCTATTCCAGAGACCATCTGTACATTTTCATGTGTGGTCTCAATACATTTTTCCATGTTAATGTCATGTCTTTGACAACAGACGCCTATCGCTCTCTTACTTCGCCAGCAGTTATCCCATTTTTAGAGCGCAAAGGCAGCCTTTACCTTTTGTGGGGGCTTGGATCCCCTGGCCAACATCTCCTTGGTAGAATAATCCATTGCTGATGTCAGAGCTCCTGTATTAATATATTTTGCTTAAGTGCATAGCTTAAGGAGACTTTAGTATTATATTTGGTTCTGAATAGAGAATAATCCTTTTCACAGTTCCTATGTCTATTAGTCAATTAAAGAAAGCAGTTTTGCCAGTTTTATTAGAGATTACTTCTATAATAGTTGTCTCCAATTTACAGTTGGAGAATGACCTCATCATCATCATATTTCTTCTTGTTCTATGGGGGGAGAGGTAAGAAAGTCTCTCATATTAAAATCTTTATGGCACCTAGAAGGTAAGTTTCACTAGGACTCATTATAAATAGTTGTTACAACTTAGGATGACATTTATTAAACTGTTCAAAATCTTATAATTCTGAATCAGCCATCTATTAGGGGCCATATAAACAATATGTAGCCCATTAAATTCTTGTATTCTAATCCAGAAGCAGTCATTATTTTTACCATTACTAGATCCCCAATAGGAATAAAAACTATTATATATGCACTAATGTATCAACCAGGATACTAATGATATTACAGACTACTAAGAAATGATCGATTATATTATTACTAAGTTCTGTCTTTCCAGAGCATCTGGTTTCCCTGGTTGAGCAATTTCGTGGAATGTTAAGAGAAACAGAAACCCAGAGTGACCTTAGCTACCATAGAAAGACAGGGTGGAAGTATTTTTTTTTTCTAATAGAACGCCATTTGATGATTTTTCACCCAGTGAGTATACAGGGACAAAATGTTAAAGATTACATAAACATTTAATATACCCTTCTTTTTGAAAGAGGCAAAACTCATTTAAGGGTTTAGTGTATTGAAACTTCCCCAGATAAATGTTATGAATAACTACAAACTACAAACCACTTGCATAATAATGTGTTTTCAAAGTTCCACAAATTTAAAAGCATTGAAAGTCATATCCTTAAGCAAGAAAATTCACACTGATTGGTATGGATTACTGGAGAATACTCAGAGAGCAACCAAAGCCAGAGGATATTTTTTAATTGTCAGAGACTTAAGATATGTTATTAATCATGTTAAGAAAACTTCACTCTAGTTTTAGAACCATATTAATTAGACTATATCCCACCAATTATACTTGAGAGATAAATCATAAGAAAAAAATGATGTACTTATTTTGGGCTTACCACATTTGAAAAAAAGAATTAAATCCTGAGGCAGTCATCTGAATTATTATGCCTTTTGCTCAGTACTAAGAAAAGCTATTGGTAAACCAAAGAAGAATAAGTCGAACATTAAAAAGAAAACTTTATTTTTCTCACCTATGTTTTATGATAAGTAAAGCTGTCTTCTAACTGTTGATTAAAGATTCAGAATACCTGGGCTGGCACAATAGCTCAGTGGTACAAGTGTGTGCCACCAAGATGTAAAGCCTGAATTTGATCCTCAGGAACCACATTGTGGAAGGGATAACTGACTCCTGCAAACTGTCCTCTAACCTCTACAGACATACACACCATTACCCACATGTGTATACACATAAACACACTTAAACACACACAAAAATAAATAGATATGTGTATATTTAAATGCAATAAAAGAATTCTCAATATCCAATAGTTATTAAATTATAATGATCTGTAATGTTCAAAGATAAATTAAGGCATTGAATTATATGTACATATATCATCATATAACTTACTACCTTTGATTTGTTCAGAAATAATTTTATTTCCTCAATTCATTAAGAACAAAATCAACATGTAAGATGATGGCATATAAAATGAAGTGTCAAAACATTAATGTAGTGAATGCAGCATGTGAAGAATATGAAATTAGTGCATTAGATTAATAGATATGTAAATATAAAGGCTGGTAGAAAACTTTTATTTTAAAGTATCTTCAAGTTTTCAAGCTGAATGCTATAAGCATTCATATGTATATGACGGGACCACATCTTGTGGTCATATT
This sequence comes from Rhizomys pruinosus, assembly GCA_009823505.1. Classification (NCBI taxonomy): domain Eukaryota; kingdom Metazoa; phylum Chordata; class Mammalia; order Rodentia; family Spalacidae; genus Rhizomys; species Rhizomys pruinosus. The sequence goes on along the minus strand of VZQC01014358.1, from coordinate 3,074,426 downwards.
CCTCTCTTTTTAGCAACATGAACTTCATTGCATAAATCATAATAGTTGCTCAGTCGCTCTCTTATTTCCAAAGTAACCTGCAGCTACTTGTTTGCATGTCAAGATTCTTTTTTTTCTTAAGTTAATTTTTATTGAGTGTATTTCATGCAACATGTCTTAATCAAATTTAGACTCATTCCCCCATCCATGCCCACCCCTCACACCCCCGCCCCCTGCCAGAGCTCATGGATTCTGTCATACATGTTAAGTCCTGTCTTGCATCTTTTTCTCTGTCTTTTATAACCTTTTCGATGCACAAGTTTACTGTTTTGGTCAGTTCTTTGAATAGGTTTTTCTCTCCCTTTTTTGACCCCTTTAATTTTATATTATTCCAAAATATGCATATATACACTCCACATATAAATCAAAATTACAAATTCTGAAAATAAACTATCAGTTAATTCCTAAACACACTTAGAGATTCACATTTTAATCATGTATTGATCTAGACAGGATTATGAGAATTCAATGAATACTTGATTTTAGTATCTGAAAGCTAGTTCTCCCACCTAATCGATAGGATTAAATTACCTTCCTATTGCCTCCCAAATTCACATCTCAGGTATCATTGCAGGAGAGGGGACAGAGGAGCAAGAGGTGGCAGACAACTCCAAGGAAAGAATACATGAACTCATAGCAACTGTGACATCATGCACAAGACCTGTGCAAGCTCAAGCCACACAAAACCCCAGCTTAGAGGAGGGACGAGGTGGGAAAGAAGCACCAACCACAGCCGAGGATCTGTTTGTAATTATCAGCTGCTGGGAGTGGAAGACAGTTCTTTTTTTTAATTTTTCATTTATTTTTCTCTATGTGTATGAATGTACTGTCTGCATGCAGGTCTGTGCACAGGGTGCAATGCCGCGGAGGTCAGAAGAGGGTGTTGGATTCCCCTGGAACTGGAGTTCTCCTGGAATTGGAGTTTCAGACGGTTCTCAGTCACCATGTGGGTGCTGGGGGTCGAATCCGAGTCCTCTGCAAGAGCAGTCGGTGCTCCTAACCACTAGGCCATCTCTCCAGCCCCAGAGACAGTTTTCTTTAACGGTGTGATGCCTGGTGGTTTGGACAGATTTGAAGGGATGGAACCACACCCAAATGCATTTGGGCACACATATTGGATTTCGTAGGCCAGAATGCATGTCCCTGGACTGATCTCCTATATTAAACCTGGCCAATCCATGCCTCAGGGAACATTGTGGAAGAGAGGGCAGAAACATTGTAAGAACCAGAGTTAGAGCATGAACATAAGGAAACAGTCACTGAAGCCTCCAAGAACTCACTCATGAACTTTAAGCAATGTTGACACCATGCAGAAGACCCATACAGATTCAATGACACATAGAACTTGGGAAATGGATACCAGCCCCCTACCATCAGAAATTATTGGTAACTGATTACTGAGTGAGGGAGAGTTGATCTTCTTTAAGGGAGTGTCTCATAGCCTGGCTAGATTCCAGTGGATGTACTTGCACAGAGGGACACGGGGGTACAAAAGTCTGACTCAATATGCCTTAACATATATGACAGAATGCATGAAATCTTGTGGAGGGGCTGTAAGACGTACAGATAGCGGAGGGGATCTAGTGATTAAGATTTATTGTATGAGATGCACAAAAATTCAATAAAATTATACATTTAAAATGAATAAAATAATAGTAATAGGTGTAAAATCAGAAGGAGGTGATATAGGGTGAGAGTGGAGATGGGGAAGCGGGTCTGAATATGGCCAAAAACATAACTATGAAATTCTCAAAGAATCCATAAAAATATTTTAAAGGAGTAATTTTATTTAAGTATATCTACACATGTGTATAGGTGTTTGTGTGTGTGTATGAGGGTGTATAGACTATTGCTCAAAGAGGCCAGACGTGGGTGTCAGATCCCTTGAAGCTAAAGAATTTGGTAGTTATGAGTCCTCTGATACAACAGTACATATTCTTAACTACTGGGAATTTCCTCTAGCCTTTTTAATTCATTTCTTAAAGATGTTGAAAGAACTAACATTCTTAATCAAAATTTGTTGAAATTAGTTGGTATAAAAGGAATGTGAATTATTTTTTTTTTTATTTTTAACAAATCTAGACCCGTGTTCCCGCTCATTCCCCCACCCCGTCAGAGCTCGTGCATTCTGCCAAACATGCTTTCCATCTCTTAGTCTTTCTCAATATTTTCCATGGGGACGTTGACTGTTTTGAGCAGAAGTTCACTGTTTCAGTCAGTTCTTTGATGCAGTATTTTCTGTTGTTGTTGTTGTTTCCAAAATGCATTATGTCCAACTGCTTTGTACAGAAGCTCAGGGGGCCCTACACAAGAAATACTTACAACTGGGTAATTGGCACTAGCATCCACAGATGAGGGATACCATTCGTCGTTTGTTTTTCTGGGACTGTGTTACTTCACTCAGCATGATGTCCTCTAGCTCCAGCCATTTTCCTGCAAAGCTCGTGATGTCGTCTTTCTTTACTGCTGCATAGAACTCCATTGTGTAGATGTACCACATTTTCTCTATCCACTCGTCAGTTGAGGGGCATTTAGGTTGGTTCCAGCTCCTTGCTATTGTGAAGAGAGCTGCAATAAACATGGCCGTGCATGTATCTCTGTGGTGGCGTAAGTCTTGAGGGTACATGCCCAGGAGTGGTATGGCTGGGTCGGGTGGCAAGTTCATTCCAAGTCTTCCAAGGGTTCTCCACACTGCTTTCCATAGTGGCTGTACGAGTTTACATTCCCACCAGCAGTGGATGAGTGTTCCCCTTTCCCCACAACCTCTCCAGCACTTGGTATCATTTGTTTTCTTGATCCTAGCCAGTCTTATTGGAGTAAGATGATATCTTAAAGTGGTTTTCATTTGCATTTCCTTAATGATTAGTGATGTTGAGCAGTTCTTGAGGTGTTTCTCAGACATCTCTAATTCCTCGCTTGTGAAGTCTCTGTTCAGTTCTTTGCTCCATCTATTGAGCGGGTCATTTGTTTTCTTTTTTCTTTGTTTTTTGAGTAGTTTATATATTCTGGAAATCAATGCTTTGTCAGATGTATCTGCAGTGAAGGTTTCCTCCCACTCTGTGGGATTTCTCTTCACTTCCTTGATTGTTTCTTTTGATGTACAGAAGCTTTTGAGTTTGATGAGGTCCCATTTGTCAATTGTCGACCTTAATTCTTGTGCAGCTGCTGTCTGATTTAGGAAGTCTTTTCCTACGCCTATGTCTTGTAGTCTGCTGCCAACTTTTTCTTCTATCACCTTCAGAAGTTTGGGGTTTCACGTTGAGGTCTTAATCCATCTGGAGTTGACTTTTGTACAGGGCGAGAGGTAGGGTTTAATTTCATTCTCACAAGTGGTGATCCAGTTTTGCCAACACCACTTGCTGAAAGTGCTGTCTTTTCTCCATTGTGGTTTCTTGGCCCCCTTGTCAAATATGAGATGGCTGAAATATTATGTGCTAAGATTTGGATCTTCGGTTTTGTTCCATTGTCAACAGGTCTGTTTTTGTGCCAGTACAGGCTGTTTTTTATGACTAGCTGTAGTATAGTTTAAAATCTGGTATAGAGATCCCTCCTGTGTAGCTCTTTCACTCAGGTTGATTTGGCTATTGGTCTTTTGTTTCTCCAATGAATTTAAGAACTTTTGTTTCCAAGCCTGTGAAGAAACCTCTGGGATTTTGATGGGATTGCATTAAATCTACTAAGGAGTTTTGGTAAATGGACATTTTTACAATGTTAATTCCCAATCCTGAGCATGGGGGTTTCCATCTTTCGAGGTCTTCTCCTTCTTTCTTTAAGGGTTTAAAATTTTTGTTGTAAGGGTCTTTGGTGTCTTTGGTAGTTTTGTTCCTAGGTATCTATTGTTTTTGAGGCATTGTGAGTGGGAAGTTCTCTTTGAATTCTTTCTCCATTGCTTGTTTTTGGTGTACAGAAGGCCATTGTTTTCTAAGGTTATTTTGTTCCTGCCACTTGCGTAGCTGTTTAATCGTTTCTAGGAGTTTTTCTGGTGGAGTTTTTTTGCATCTCTTAAGTAAACAATCATATCATCAGCAAATAGGGATAGTTTGACTTCCTCTTTTCCCAATTAGTATTCCTTTAATATCCTTTTCTTGCCTTATTGCTCGACAAGTGTTTCGCACTATATTGAAGAGGAGTGGTGTTTTTGAGTTCCTACCTTTAAAGGAGATGTTTCCGTCATTTCCCCATTTTAGGATGATATTGGCTTGGGTTTCCTGTATATGGCTTTTGATTACATTGAGGAATGATCCCTCCAATCCAATTCCTTCTAGGACTTAAGCATGAAGGGATGCTGGATTTTGTCAAAGCCTTTTCTAGCATCAATTGCGAGGATGGTGTGGTTTTGTCTTTGATTCCGTTTATGGTGTTTGATGAGGTTTATTGATTTTCGTATGTTGACCCACCCTGCATCTCTGGTAGGAATCCACTTGTCATGATGGATGACTTCTTGATGGGGTCTGTATGCGATTTGCCCGTATTGTTCTATTTGAATTTTGGCATCTGTGTTATGAGAGATGGGTCTATACTCCTTTTTGGGATCTTTGCCTGGTTTTGGTAATAGAGTGATGTTGGCGTTCATAGAAGAATTGGGAGAGATTCCCTCTGATTGTAACTCTAAACAGTTTCAGAAATAATGGTTGTAGTCCTTTTTGAAATGTTTTATAGAATTCTGCTGTGAAACCGTCTGGGCCCTGGGCTTTTTTTAGTTGGGAGGCTTCTTTACATTCACTCTATTTCTTCATATGTTATGGGTCTGTTTAAGCTGCTGGTCTCCTCTTGGCCAAGCTTGGTGATTCCCAAGATTTCCAGATATTCATCCATTTCCTTCTATCTAGATTTTCAAACTTGGTAGAATATAGGTTTTGTAATATCGCCCATATAATTTTCTTGATCTTTTCCTTGTCCGTTGTGATATTTCCCTTTCTATCACAGATTGTATTGATTTGGAGTTGTTCTCTTTCTTTCTTTTTTTTTTTTTTTTTTATCTTGTTTATTCTTTCAAAGAACCAACTTTTGCTTCATTGATTTTTTGTATTGTTTTCTGTTTTGTTTCTATTTCATTGATTTCTGCTCTATTTTTGTTATTTCTTTCCGGTCTGTTGCGTTTAGGGTTCATCTGTGTTGCCTCTCAAGTGCTTTTAGCGTTAGTGTTAGATCATTCACTTGTGCTCTTTCTGTTTTCTAATGTAGGCACCCAGGTCTATAAATTTCCCTTTAGGACTGCTTTTAAGTATCCATAAGTTTTTGTTGTGTTGTATTGTCATTGTCATTCAGTCCAGGAAGTTTTTATTCTTTCTTTATCTCTCCTTGACCCTTCATATTCAAGAGTGTGTTTTGTTTAGTCTCCAGGTTTTCTTGTAGAGGAGGGCTTGTCCTGTGTTGATGGTGAGCTTCATGCACTGGTCTGACAGGATGCATGAAAATTATTTCAATCTTTTTTTGTATTTGTAGAGGGTTTCTTCTGTGTCCCAGGATGTGGTCGATTTTGGAGAATGTTCCGTGGGGTGCTGAGTAGAAAGTGTATTCTCTGGTATTAGGAGGGAATGTTCGGTAGAGAGTCTATGAGGTCCATTTGGTGTATCAATCGTTCAGTTCAGATGTCTCTCTGTTTTATTTTTGTCCTGTTGACCTATCCAAGGACTCAGTGGGGTATTGAAATCTCCCACTATGAGTGTGGGGTTTAGTCTGTGACTTGTGGTCCTGGAGAATTGTCTTTAAAAGTTTGGTGCACCAGAATTTGGGGCATATATATTTCAATTGTGAAATCTTCTTGGTGGATTTTCCTTTGATGAAAATGTAATGGCCTTCTTGGTCTCTTCTATATTTTTTACTTTGAAGTCTTTGTTATCAGATATTAAAATGCAACACCTGCTTTCTTTTTGGTACCATTTGCGTTTGGAATATTTTTTTCCATCCCTTCACTTAAGGTGGTGCCTGTCCTGAAGGTAAGATGTGTTTCTTGCAGACAGCAATTCGATGGATTCTGTTTCCTAACCGTCTCCCAGTCTAGTCTTTTGATTGGGGAATTTAGTCCATTAATATTTAAGGTTATGACTGATAGTTTGTGTGGCTTCCTTTTGCCTTATTATCCATCTGGGTTTGATTTAGGTTTCTACTTCTGCAGTTATGCTTTTATTGATTTCTCCTTCTAGTTCCTGGGGTTGTCTCCTTTCTTCTGTTCTTGGATTGCTTCAAGTATCTCCTCTGAAGGGTTGGTTTTCCGGACATGTATTCTTTCAAGTTGTTTATGTCATGGAAGATTTTTCCTCTCTCTTCCCTATGTTAGATTTATTTTTGCTGGGTATAGAACCTGGGCTGGCATCCATTGTCCCTCAACACTGGGAATGCTTGCTCCAGGTTCTTCTTGCCTTCATCGTTGCTGTGAGAAGTCCGTTGTTATTCTGATAGTTTTCCCCTTAGAGGTACTTGTTGTTTTTTTCTCTTGTCGCTTTAAGAATTTTTTCTTTGTTTGTTTTGTTTTTCTTGTGTTTTTTTTTTTTTGTTTTTGTCTGTTTGGAGTTCTATGTGCCTTCTTGTATTGGTATTGATTTGTCCTTTTTAGTTTGGGGAAGTTTTCATCATCGATTATTCTGTTGAAGATCTGGTCATACCTTTCTCTTTTGGATTCTTCTCCTTCCTCTATTCCTATGATGCGGAGGTTTTTTTTTCTTTCATAGTGTCCCACAGCTCCTGGTTTTCCATTTTTGTGATTTTTAAATTTTTCATAATCTTTCCTGAGGTTTTTAGTTGTTCTGTGTTGTTTCCAGGTCTGATATTCTTTGTTTTGCTTCCTCCCATTCTGCTTCTGAGGCTTTTTCATTCCTTTCCCTCCTT
>VZQC01014358.1:3055191-3067173 GCA_009823505.1 Rhizomys pruinosus | reverse complement strand
AGTGTGTTCTCTGGTATTAGGAGGGAATGTTCGGTAGAGGTCTATGAGGTCCATTTGGTGTATCAATCGTTCAGTTCAGATGTCTCTCTGCTTTATTTTTTGTCCTGTTGACCTATCCAAGGACTCAGTGGGGTATTGAAATCCCCACTATGAGTGTGGGGTTAGTCTGTGACTTGTGGTCCTGGAGAATTGTCTTTATAAAGTTTGGTGCACCAGATTTTGGGGCATATTATTCATATTGTGAAATCTTCTTGGTGGATTTGTTCCTTTGATGAAAATGTAATGGCCTTCTTTGGTCTCTTCTGATTTCTCTTTTACTTTGAAGTCTATTTTATCCGATATTAAAATAGCAACACCTGCTTTCTTTTTGGTACCATTTGCTTTGGAATATTTTTTTCCATTCCCTTCACTTTAAGGTGGTGCCTGTCCTTGAAGGTAAGATGTGTTTCTTGCAGCAGCATATCGATGGATTTTTCCTAATCCAGTCCTCCCAGTCTATGGTCTTTTGATTGGGGAATTTAGTCCATTAATTTTAAGGTATGACTGATAGTTTTGTGTTGCTTCCTTTTGCCTTATTATCCATCTGCGGTTTGATTTAGGTTTCTACTTCTGCAGTTATGCTTTTATTGATTTCTCCTTCTAGTTCCTGGGTTGGTTTGCTCCTTTCTTCTGTTTTTGGATTGCTTCAAGTATCTCTCTGAGGTTGGTTTTCCGGACATGTATTCTTTCAAGTTGTTTATGTCATGGAAGATTTTTCCTCTCTCCTTCCACTATGATTGACATATTTTTGCTGGGTATAGAACCTGGGCTGGCATCCATTGTCCCCAACACTGGGAATGCTTTGCTCCAGGTTCTTCTTGCCTTCATGGTTGCTGTGAGAAGTCCGTTGTTATTCTGATAGTTTCCCCTTAAGGTCACTTGTTGTTTTTCTTCTTGTCGCTTTAAAATTTTCTCTTTGTTTTGGGTGTCCAGCATTTTAACTATGATTTGGCGTTGGAGAATTTCTTTTCTATCTTGTCTGTTTGGAGTTCTATGTGCCTTCTTGTATTGGGTATTGATTTGTCCTTTTTTAGTTTGGGGAAGTTTTCATCTGATTATTCTGCTGAAGATCTGGTCATACCTTTCTCTTTGGATTCTTCTCCTTCCTCTATTCCTATGATGCGGAGGTTTGATCTTTCAATAGTGTCCCACAGCTCCTGGTTTTCCATTTGTGTGTATTTTTAAATTTTCATAATCTTTCCTTGAGGTTTTTAGTTGTTCTGTGTTGTCCTCCAGGTCTGATAGTCTTTGTCTGCTTCCTCCATTCTGCTTCTGAGGCGTTTTTCATTCCTTTCCTCTTGAATGGATGAAGTGTTTGATTTCCTTTTCTTTCCTTTCCCTCTTGCGATTTTCTTTAGTGTTCTATGTCTTTTTGAGCTTCTCGATCTCTTTTTGTGCTCTTTTGTTTGTGGTTGGTTTCTTTGTTTCTTTCTTTTCAGCATGGGATCTTTTTCAGTGTTTCTACTTCCTTCCGGAGTTTTGTCATTCTCTTCTCTCGTTCCTCATCTCTTTTTCTTAGTTTTTAATTTGTTCTTATGATTTGTAGTTATTTAGTATGTCCCAATTGTGTTCTGATGTCTGTGTCCTGCTCGGGGATCCCACTGCAGGAGTCACCATAGGGTTAGTAAAGCTGGCGTGGGATTATCCTGCACCTTTCCAGTGTAGTTTCGTCTTCGTGATCCTGGATATAGGCTTCTCTCCTGCCTTATTCCAATGTGAGTTCTGAAGCCTCTTCACTGTGTTTGAAGGCGTGCGTTGCTTGCCCTCCTTCAGATCCTTCTTTAGTAATCTCAGTTGGCGGGGGGGGGGGGGGGGGGGGGGGGGGGTGCTCTCTCCGCCCGCGCCCCCGGCACCTGCTGCTGGGCTCAAGAGTCTCTAAATCTCAAGAGTCACACAAGCGTGCCTTTAATACCGGCTGGGAGGATACTCCGCCCCACAGCCACTAGTCTAATCAAGCCAAAGACCAACACCTTTAATCCCAGCTGGGGGGGATAACTCCAACCTCACCGCCACAAAGGCCAATCCAACCAAAGACAGCAGGACCAAACGATCAGCAATCAGCTGCCAAGGCACCCAGTTCCTACCTTGTTTCCCCTCTTCCTGCCGCTGGGGCTCAAGAGATCTCAAATTCAAGAGTCACACAAGCGTGCCTTTATACCGGCTGGGGGATAAACTCCGCCCCCCCAGCCACTAGATCTAATCAAGCCAAAGACCCCACATTTAATCCCACTGGGGGGATAACCCAACCTCACAAGCCACAAAGCCAATCAAACCAAAGACAGCCGACCAAACGATCAGCATCAGCTCGCCAAGGCACCCCAGTTCCTACCTGTCTTCCCTCTTCCTGCCGCTGGGCTCAAGAGATCTCAAAATCTCACGAGTCACCCAAGCGTGCCTTTAATACCGGCTGGGAGGATAACTCCGCCCCCACAGCCACTAGATCTAATCAGCCAAAGACCACCCCTTTAATCCCAGCTGGGGGGTAACTCCAACCTCACAGCCACACAGCCAATCAAACCAAGACAGCAGGACCAAACACATCAGCCATCAGCTCGCCAAGGCACCCAGTTTCCTACCTGTCTTCTCCCTCTTTCCTGCCTCTGGGCTCAAGGAGTCTCCGTGAAAATTTATTTTCTAATGTATTTCTTTGTATATCTGAAGTGTTCAAACTTTTAAACTTTTTTTACTTAATTTTATTTATTTCGTATGTTGTATGAATTACTGTCTGCCATGCAAGTTTGTGCACCTGTGTCGTGCATGCCGCATGAGACGTCCAGAAGAGGGTGTCGGATTCCCCTGGAAATGGAGTTCTCCTGGAATTGAGTTTCAGATGGTTTGGCCGCCCATGTAGCTGGCTGGAGATCAACCCGGGTCTTCTGCCAAGCGCAGTCGGGCGCTCTTAACCACTAGCCATCTCTCCAGCCCTGAAGTGTTCAAACTCTTTAACATCTTAGTTTGAAACTCTGTGACCTTAATGAGAGGAGCCTTATGTCTACAAGTTCTAAAAGCTTCAGAAGCTTGATGTCGTCAGAAGCTAGATGTTCCAGGGATTTACAAATATTAAATAGAAAGATGCCTGGGCATGGAGCAAAAACTCTATTTAAAATGCTAAGAAAGTGGCCATCATGGTGTGAGTTGAGGGCAAATCCATTTGGTGTCTGAAAGATTTCAATTATGGTTGCAGCATATTCCCTCAGAATCCAATCTGCCCACATCTTGGGCCCTAGTTCACCTTACCAGATAATTATTGGCACATTTTCTATCTTTCCAAACAACTTACAGGCCAATAAAAGACACTCTAATTGAGTCTGCAGGGAAAACATTTTCATCTATAGGAAAGTTCTTGTAATGCACACCTCATGCTAGAAGATACATTGTCCTAACAATTTCTGCTACTGGGAAAGAGTTATAAAAGGTATTGACCTAAAATAATGGTCATAAAGCACACTGCTTCTGGAGCTGAAAGATGAAAGAGACTATTTTTTTTTTATTTTTTATATGCTCTTGTGTATTTCACAACATCATTTCTCCAATTCGTTTCTAGGCCTATTCCCTTCCCCTTCCCCCAACCCCACCCTCACCCCACCCATCAGCATTCTGCCATAACTGTCCTGGCATTTCCTTTCAGTTTTTTTTTTTTCATTTTTAAATAGTGATATTTATAGATACAAGCATCCTTTTCATGTAAAACCAATTTGCAGGCTGTTGTGCCAAACCCCCAAGCCCCACCATCCAGCGGGGGCGGGGGCTTATATGTTCAATCAAGTTGATCAAATGAGTGTCCAGACTATATGCGAGTTTCACCATTCACCCCAATCCGGAGCCCTTACATTTACACGCCCCCTCTTCTGCAGATTGTTCCCTACGGCTTAGAAAAGGGCCACAGGTGGTGAGAAGCAAAACAGCTTCTACTTTCTCTGGAGCTGGTTTGTCTTGGACTCTGGTCACATTTTGGCTGTTCTTTCATGGGCTGGGACAGTTTGTCCAGGAATAAACCTTTCGATCTACTAATGAAGCACAAGCAATTAGATATATAGGTATTTAAACAGCACCTATAGTTATGGTAGGTACTTTACGTATAGACCTATGTTGGATGGTATGTTAATCTCATGATTACATTTTTTTCCTGTTCAAATATGACAGGGTTCTTATCTGTGGCTTATAGACATTTCCTAACCTGTCGAGGATGTAAGCTTGTGGCATCAGGCCATGGGTTATTCCTCCGAGAGAGAGCCAATAGCCCAATTAGATTTGGATATACAGGCATATGGCTGCCCTGCTGCACAGTATTTCCAGGAGGTGAGTGTAGCTGGTGCTGATGGTGTGATCTTGCTTGACTCAGTAGACCCGTATTTATTTTATTGGTTAGTGGCCCTTTGGTAACACTCTCTGGTATTCCAGGCCATCTGTACACTTGCATGTGTGGTTCTCAATACTCTTTCCCATGTTAATGTCGGATCTTTGGCAGCAGGACCTTATTCACTCTCTTCTTGCAGAGTATTTCAAGTTTAGAGGCAATGAGCCTTTACCCTTGTGGGGGCTTGGATCCCCTGGCCCAACATCTCCTTGGTAGAAATCCATTGCTGGTGTCAGAGCTCCTGTATTAATATTATTTTGCTAAGTGCTAGCTTAAGGTACTTTGCATTATATTTGGTTTGAATCGAATAACTCGTTTTCACAGTTCCATGTCTATTAGTCAATTAACGAAGGCAGTTTTACTGGTTTTTATAAAGAGATTACCTCTAAATAGTTGTCTCCAATTTACAGTTGAGAATGACCCTATCATATTAATTTCTCCTTGTTCTATGGGGTGGGAGGCAAGAAAGTCTCTCATATAAAACCTTTGCGGCACTAGAAGAGTAAGCTTTCGTTAGGAACTCATTATACATAGTTCTTACAAGGTAGGATCCACAGAGGGGTTCGTGTTTGTAGCATCTGAGGTTTTCTTCCTTTCAATGTTCAGCAGGGCTCAACTTTCAGTTGGGACTTTCTGGTAACATCTTACACAATGCATTTAATTTCCAGATAATAAAACAAAGCTTACTCAAAAAACAAAGAAGAAAGAAAGAAAAACAAATGAATCCACTCAAGATGGAGCAAAGATCTGAATAGAGACTTCACAGAGGAGGAATTAGAGATGGCCGAGAAGAACACATCTTAAGAAGTGTTCAACATCGCTGATAATTAAGGAATGCAACATTAAAACCACTTTGAGATATCCATCATCTTACTCCATAAGACTGGCTAGATCAGGAATACAGATGATACCAAGTGCTTATGGAGAGGTTGTGGGGAAAGGGGAACACTCCATCCATTGCAGGTGGGAAGTAAACTTGTACAGCCACTATGGAACAGGTGTGAAGAACCTTGGAAGACCAAAATGAGCTGCCATTTGACCCAGTCATACCACTCCATGGTATATACCACAAGCACCACACAGAACTTACTGCAAACATACATGCACAGCTCTGTTTATTGCAGCTCTGTTCAACAAATAGCAAAACTGGAACCACCAAGGTAATCCCTCAGACTGACAATTGGATAGAGAATAATGTGGTACATGTATACAATGTAGTTCTATGCGCGGTAAAGAGGACAACATCATGAATTTGCAGGTAAATGGATGGAGCTGAGAGACATTATGTTAAGTTGAAGTAACCGGTCCCAGAAAAACAAACGACCTAAATGGTTGTCCTCATATGTGGATGCTAGTTCCAATAACCAGATATAATATTTCCCATGGAGATGGATTGCCTAGTAAAAGAACAACAGAAAAGACTGCTCCAAGATAGGACTGAAATGGTGAATTGTGGGAGGGGGAGGGGCTGGGGGATAGCGGACACTGGGTGTATATTCAATAATGCATATTTAATTGGCACGTGAGTTCAAACAAGTATCCAGTTTTGCACTAGACACTGTCTACAGGATACATGGTGTTTTAGGACTTAGTAAAAGTAAATATGTGTATATTAAACAACATTGGTTTACAGACTCTGATAAAAACGGTAATGCATCTGAGTTAAATGGAGATATAAATCGCTGTTGTCCACATTTGTTTTACATAAAATCTGTAGAGCAATAACTTTGGGATTGGCACATACAAATGTTCTCTATAATTTCTCTGTTGTACAGTATCACCTTGTAGCATTCTCTTTAAGATGATTTAACGTAAAAATTAAGTTTGCTTCCCAAGTTAATCATATATAGTCACCCAGAACAGCATGGGTGAATTTGATGAAATCTGTGCCTTGATTCCACCCTATAGGTGTGTATAATACAACTGTCTTCTGGAGACTCATGGGTTAAAAAAAGGGGGGATACAGATAGACATGGAACCTTTTCATCAAAAATCTTGCAATTCAAATCTTTAAACTAACTATGGGAAAAGATTTGTATGTTCCAACAGGTCAAAATGTCACCAACTTAATGGCTGAGAAAGAAAAGATACAGCTTTGCATTGAGTAGGATGTACCAGAAAGAGACTATTTTAATATCAAATCCATCATTTTGAAAGTCTCCATTTTTATTTGTGGAGCTATAAACAGGATATGTTTATGATAGAACAACTGATCAGAGACAGACCAGTTTTGTTTCATCTCTCCATTCATAGTCCATTTGTGGCCATAGTTTGACTCTATCAAGGAATCCTAGAGTATAGAGACACAAGATTTTGGTAGCAGCCTACTTTGTTGTTATGTCACGTGGACTTTTGTTAAAAACAGTAGATAAGCAAACTCCTTTCAAAGAGGAGCCACGGCCAGACTAAGGCAAATGATCTCCTGAGATTTAATTTTTCGTGAGATTCCTACACTCAGGTTGTTGACACTAATGGAGAAAGGAAATTCTAAATTAGACTGCTTCTCTTTTAAAATTATAGTCCGAAGAGAGGGAAATGTCTTGTTCTTGCTTCTTTGACAAGCTTTCTAATAACTAGAAGAAGACATAGGGAAAGCTGTACCCAGGATGTATGTTCTGGATACTGAGCCTTTCACATGCTTTTCAATCACAACTAGGATGAGTTTCTCCAGACCATCATGTCTCCTCTTGCCTTAATCCAGAATCTCTGCCCCTGTGTCCACAACACCAAACTGGACCCAGAGATGGCACCTGATGCAAGAAGATGTTTATATGCTGCCTGCTACTGTTATTCTATTGTCTGTTGTGACACAGAATCACAGAATAGCAGGTCAGGAATCAACTGAAATAGGTAAAGATCTAGATAGTGATCCGTGAGCAAGCACTTGACATACAAGCTGTAAGGTAGTACTAAAACTAAGTAGAGTCCTAAACAGGCTAAATTTAGACTATATGTGAGGTAGAAGCCCATGGTAGGAGCTGCATGGTGTCAATATTGCTTAAAGTTCATGAGTGAGTTCTTGGAGGCTTCAGTGACTGTTTCCTTATGTTCATGCTCTAACTGGTTCTTACAATGTTTCTGCCCTCTCTTCCACAATGTTCCCTGAGGCATGGATTGGCCAGGTTTAATATAGGAGATCAGTCCAGAGACATGCATTCTGGCCTACGAAATCCAATATGTGTGCCCAAATGCATTTGGGTGTGGTTCCATCCCTTCAAATCTGTCCAAACCACCAGGCATCAGACCTTTAAAGAAAACTGTCTCTGGGTCTGGAGAGATGACCTAGCAGTTAGGAGCGCTGACTGCTCTTGCAGAGGACCTGGGTTCAATCCCCAGCACCCACATGGCAGCTGAGAACCATCTGAAGCTCCAATTCCAGGAGAACTCCAGTTCCAGGGGAATCAGACACCCTCTTCTGACCTCTGAAGCACAGACCTGCATGCAGACAGTACAATTCCTTATTAGGAGCCCAGATTTTTTTTTTTTTGTGTGTGTGTGTGTGTGTGTGTGTGTGTGTGTGTGTGTGTGTTTGAGACAGGGTCTCCCTGTAGCCCCAGCTGGCCTGGAGCTAGCCCTGTAGACCAGGCTGGTCTTGAACTCACAGAGATCCTCCTTCCTCTGCCTCCCGAGTGCTGTGATTAAAGGTGTGCACCATCACACCTGGCTTAAAGACGGTTCTTAGCTGCCATGTGGGTGCTGGGACTCAAACCCAGGTCCTCTGCAAGAGTAGTCAGTGCTCTTAACCAGCCCCAAGCCCAGATTTTTAAATAAGGTTATAAACTATGGAAGCATTTGGAAAATATGGCAGAGGTCAAAAGTCCTTTTTACAGCCTCATAATTAAAAACTCTTTGTCAGAGGACAACTTTCAGGAGTTGATTCTCTGCTCCCACCTAGTTTTCAGTCATTTTTTTTCCTTGTAGCTTCTCCAAGCTAGCTGGACTGCAAGCCTCCAGGCTAGGATTATAGTTGTAAGGCACTATATACAGCTCCTTACATGAACTCCAGGGATAAAACTCGCGTCTTCAGCCTTATGTGCCAAGTACTTTTACCTGTTGAGCTACCTCCCTAGCTCATGGTTTAGATCTTAAATGTTCCCCTAAGGCTCAGATTCTAAGGACTTGGCCACCAGTCTTGGCATATTGGAAGGTGTTAGAAACTTCAGATGTGGATTAATGGAAGCATTTAGGTCCTTGGGAGCATAACTTGAAGGGCTTTTAGTACCTTAAGTCCTTCTTCTGCCGCTTCTGGGCCATTGTGAAGGGAGCAGCTTTGCTCCTAACACACACTCCCAGCCTAAAGCTCAACCTCACCTCCTCACCTGAGTCCAACAACTATGCAGGCAGCTGACAATGAAATAAAATATCTGAAACCTCTTTTAAGTTTCTTATCTCAGATATTTTCTCACAGCAATGGAAAGCTAACACATGCCCTTGCGGTTATGGCAGACATTTAGAAGATTGTCTATCCAAAAGCAATGTAACCTATATACAAATAATTCATGGAAGAAACTTCAAGATATAATTGTTGGGTTTGCACAGCCTCAGATCTCAAAGACATAATGAATGGCACACTTACCCTGTGTAGAACTGTGCTTCATAAAACATTCCCTGGGCATTTATCAGCATTCTTTAACATTACTGTCAGATATAATTATTGCTTTCTTATAAGGTCAAGTAGAGAGTGAAGAAGTTTTGATTACTTAACTTTTTGCTCTGCGAGTCCTATAAATAGTCAAGGACCTGCTGTGTTGTTCATATATAAATGAAAAGCAGTAAAATAGCACAAATGAAAATCAGAGGCAAGCAATAAATAAAACCCAGATTTATGGTGCAATAAATGTAAGAATACTAAGATTTGTAATAAATTTGTTGTAATTTTATCTAAGTACAGGCTCATTTAATAATACTTAAGCACAGATTATTGATAAATAGAAATGTTGCAGTAGAAAATGGCAGAAAGCAATTAAAACTCAATTGAATTTCTGAAAACTATAAGAAAGCTTTTTAGTACACCTACACATAGATACCTATAACTTTATATTTTGAATTATATATTCATATCAACAGGTGAATGCTTAATGAACTGAGACATTCTGTCAGAATCCATTTCCCCACAAGCACAAGAAGGGATTTAAATAGCTTTTCTCATACCCCTCCACAATTGAGGAAAATCCACTAGCAAGAACCAGGTTTTCCCAAAATGATAATGACTATAAAACCTCATCAAGTTCCTTGTAAAGGAGGATCCATCTCTGTATTGAGGTTGCGTTTCTCAATTTTCATAAAAGCTAATGAGCTCATCAGGTGCCTACTTGCAACATACATGTTATTGAACATGAAGTGATTAAACAGTATAGAGCTGAGCTAGTGCTATGCAGAAAAGTGGAAGTTTAATGATACACTAAGTAGTATAAGTATGTGTACACAAAAGAATTGTCTGTGTTAACAACAATTTAATAACCAGATGTATCTTTAAAAGTTGCTACCATGGGCTGGAGAGATGGCCGGGCGGTTAAGAGCGCCGACCGCTCTTACAGAGGACCCGGGTTCGATCCCCAGAACCCCACATGGAGGCTGAGAACCGTCTTTGACTCCAGTTCCAGGGGAATCCGAGACCCTCTTCTGAACTCCGCGGCGTTGCACGACACAGGTGCACAGACTTGCATGCAGACAGTACATTCATACACATACAAAAATAAATAAAATTTAAAAAAAAAAAAAGTTGCTACCATGATTAAGGTAGTAAAGAATGCTGAACCTTTAGAGAATGTGCTATCTCCAGCTAGATGACAGGTCATAAAGATTGCAGGTTAGAAAACAGAAACATATATATATATATATATATATATATATATATATATATATATCTCTTTTATATATATATATATATATATATTGCTTACAGAGCATTTACTCTGTATAAGGCACAAGTCAAAGTACTCCTCATATTTTAGTTCAGAGAATTCTCACAGTAATTCTTTGAAGTGATCATGATGATGATTATTCTAATATTATAGACAGGAAATTGAGGCAGCATTCAATTTGTTTACATATATACCAGTCATTATGACAGACAAAACTCTTATTATTTTATTTTTAAATATGTTTAAGATTTCTAAGGATTATACTCACTCGAACTGTAAGCCATTTCAAGAATTATTAAAAACCAAAGGTCAGCTAGGGAGCAGACTTTCACCAGATGAGTAAGGCCACTGGAGCTTTGTCAAGAAGAGAACTGTTCATGAATGGCTCTGCCAGTTCTAATTTTTGAATTTTTCTGTATTTCATACAGAACATCTCAATCAGGCTTAATCCCTTTATACCTCCTTCCCCACTGGCACCTTCCACAGCCCACCCTAAATGGAAGTCATACACCCTACACTCTCATTTGTACAAAGGCTGGTTGTGTCAAGTTAGTGTCTCCTAGATGTTCCTCAGTGCAAGTTCATCCACTGAGATCTAGTCAGCCCATCCAGAGTCCCTGATTTTATAGCTGCTTTTCTTATACAGCACAGGCCCACTTCCCTAGGGATGGTACCAGGGATGGACTCTCCTATGTTAGCTAACAATCAAGAAAATGCACCACAAACATGCCTATGGGCCAATCTGATGGAAGAAATACTTCATCTGAGGTTCCCACTTATACCTATCTAATGGAAACTTTTTTTTTTGTCTTTTCCAGGAAGGGTCTCCCTTTAGTCCCAGCTGGCCTGGAGCTCACTATGTAGACCAAGCTGGCCTTGAACTCACAGGGATCCACCTGCCTCTCTCTGCATCAGGAGTGTTGGGATTAAAGGCATGCACCACCTTCTGGGGATTTCTGTTTGTTTGGGGTTTTTTTATGTTTTTTTTTTTAATCTACTTCACAACTCTGCTACCTATAAAGCTAATCTGATGACTATTCTATACACTTTAAATTCTTCATTTGACTGCCCATGACCTTGATCCTGACTTTATTTCTGCCAGCTTGATCTCTGCTTGGCTCTATGGCAGGCAAGAAAATTTTCCCCGGAGGTCTTCAACTAGTTTCCCATGATGCTCAGGTATAGCTCTCTGAAATGCACTCCCACATTTGCTCCAAGATCCACATCCTATAAGCCCTTGTGTACCCCTAACTGCGGGTAGCAGAGATGCCACTCAGGCCCGTCACCAGCACGTGCAATTTTTATAAATGAGGGCTTAAATCATGGTCCGTGAGGTGCTCATTAAGCGTTTTTGTTTTATGGGTTTGGGTACATTTATTTTATGTCTGTGGGAGTGGATTTTACCTTGTGGGTTCTGGGAACCTAACTCATGACTTCAAGTTTGGCAATAAGTAGCAAGTACCTTTACTGCTGAACCATATTTCTGGCATTTTTTTAGACAGAGACTCACAATTACAATCCTGGCTGGGCTGAAACTCAGTAATGTCACTCAATAATGTCACTCAGTAACGTCACTCAGTAACGTCACTCAGGCTGACCTTAGATTGATGAAAATCATTCTGCCTTGGGTTCCTGAGTGTTAGGAATGCAGGTGTAAGCCACAATGCTTGGCCAAGCATTTTTACACTTTTTTTTTTTTTTTTTTTTTTTTTTTTAGAAAGG
>VZQC01014358.1:2969503-3053782 GCA_009823505.1 Rhizomys pruinosus | reverse complement strand
ATTTGATTAGAAACATAGTCTTGTACAAAAATATATATAATAAAAGATCTTTAAAAAATGAAATAAAAGGCAGTTTAAGACAAAAATAAAGGAAAAAAGGTTTGTTTGTGGAAGAGGATTCAGGAGGCCTGTAGTTTATGAATTATGAAGAGATAAAAAGAAGATGGCCTGAAATGTCACAGGAGGGTCCCTGTCCACAAGTGTATGTCTGAGTCTCATAGCAGAGGCAGTGCTAGCTGGGGTCACTGGGGGTGTCTGGGCAATGTCTGTCTGTGTACCCACAGGCATACAGTTCAGCTGGGTGCAGTTTTCCACAATCCAGTAATTTTCTTCTATACAAACTTATGCAAAAACAACCCCATAATTTTCCTTATGCTCAAAATGTTCCCTGACATGATTTAAGTTTGGAACAAATTTACATTTCATAACAAACACTGTAGTAGAACAAAGTGTGAGTTTGTATACTTGACAAGAAAAGAACAATCTATGTTTCAATAACTCCAGCAGGCAATTGAGTTAAGCAGATTTTTATAGTAGATAGTAGGAAATGTGAGAAACTTCAGATGCTGATGCAAAGTCTGAAACCTCAAGAGGGAGATGAGCTTGCAACATCTTTAGAAATTATTGGGCTGGAGAAATGGCTCAGCAGTTAAGAGCACCAACTGCTCTTGCAGAGGACTGGTGTTTGATTCCCAGCACCTACATGGAGGCTAAGAACTGTCTTTAACCCCAGTTCCAGGGGAATCCTACACCCTCTCTGACCTCTGTGGCATTGCATGACACGGGTGCACCAACCTACATGCAGACAGTACATGCATACACATAAAAACATTTTTTAAAAAAAGAAATTATTTAACTTTAATGCCTTTTATTCTGAGACGGAAAAACTATTAACATGTCCTAAAAATGGTGTTGTCATTTGTAGAGTTGTATTGAAGACCAGAAACGACCTAGGAAAGCCAGACATTCTTACCTCTGATTGGCTTTAGAGCTGTGTATAAGCACAGAGTAAGGCTAAGGAGAGTTTACAAAGGCCTGGTGGCACTCTGTGGCTTGCCTCAACACCCAAGGACCCATCAGCAAAGACTGGAAGACTTGGTCATTTTAGATGTTTCAGAAATCTCTGTCCATCCCTCACTGTCCAGTAAAATCAGAAAGCATATAATTCATTGGACACAAAAGACAGAATATGGGTATTACATATTTATCTCTGAAAAGTCACTGAATAGAAGACAAATAAAGCAACAGCAATTTTTTTTTGTGATTTAAATTTTATTCTTTATGCTTTATTGTCAAAGTTTTATAAATAGCAAATGTGTATTTTATACATAAAATTGTTACGAAATAAAAAGTGTCTCTCCCATTAGTTCATATTTGTAAACAACAGCAATTTTTAACAACATTAATAGTAAACCCCAAGTAAGTGAAAACTGATTTCCAAAGTAGCTGCAATGTATTATTTAAGATTTACAGTTTTTCCCAAAAATGAATAATAAAAAGAAATATGAAAATAAATAAGAAAGCATGACCATACATAGGAGAAAAAAATCAGCCAAAAATAATATTCTAGGGGAAGCCGAGATGTGAGATTCAATATATAAAGGCTTAAGCCGGTTATAATAAATATGTTAAATGATTCTCTTTTCTGACAATGGCAAAGGGATTTTATTTGTAGTCCACAGTTGAGGATTTCACATTAAAAGACAATGTTTTTTCTCAAACATAAACAAATCTTGGGCATGTCTCTCAAGTCCTCTATATAAACATCATTCCCTGGCATTCAATCAAGCCATTGATTCAACTGGTTTTTGTTGGTAATTTGTAGATCCATGTAACTATACCTCAGAAAGGGAGAAACTATAGAAAGTGTTGTCAGTGGGGTATGATTTTTAGATAACTGGGACAAAGCACCTCTTTCTTCTTTTACAGTGTTCTCTTTTGTATATTTATTTTGGAGCATCTATACATCTCATACAATGGTTCCCAACCAAACCCAATCCCTTCCATGTCCCAACCCCCAACAGAACTCATCCATCACAACATCTAAATTGAGCCCTATTCAGTGAAGCTCCCAAACCCAGACATCCTTCTGTGCAAATAGAGCCACTAGAGCCCAGTCAACACATCTAGGAATCCTAGGCAAGGCATACTCTTCTTCATCCAACAGTACTGTCTCCTATAGTTTGCAGTCCAGGGTCAGTCCCCCACCCATTTCTCTTGCTCCTCTTTGAGACTTTGTCCCAGTTAGCATGGGTTCCATGTCTGATACCAAGGGTTTGCATGTGAAAGATTATAGTCGATTGTAAGTCACTGTTTCTCTACATTCATGCACAGCCTTGGCTCTTAAAATATTTCTGCCCCCCCTTCTGCAATGATCCTTGAGCTGTGGGTAGGTAGGTTCAATATAGACTCCACATCCAGGGATACACACTATGGAGCTCCCATTCTTTGGAGGTTGACTAGTTGTGGCATTCTGTTTGCCTCACATTCTATTGTGTACAGAAGCATTACTGATGAGAATTGAGGGGTGAACTCATTTCCTCTCTGTCCCCCATTCTGTGTGTAGAGATTCAATTGTAGATGTGTCTTGGGAATGAGGACTTTTCAGATGTATTTGTTCTGGGTCAGACCAGTTGTCAGATTCTGTAGTGGCTTTCATCTTTTGATGAGTGGCATATAATATGCTTGTCTGTAAATGGAAGATTCCATAGTTAGTGTATGGTAAGAAATTTTGTCTAGAGATATGACCCACTTACTGATTGTTGGCCTTAATGCCTAAACAGCTGATGTCCCATTAAGAAAGTTCTTTCCTATGCCTACAACTTGGAGGGTACTACCTATGTGTTCTTCTATCAGTTTCAGAGTTTCAGATATTATATTGAAGTCTTTGATCCAGTTGGAGTTGACTTTTGGGCAGGGAGAATGAGAGGGTCCAATTTCATTCTCCTACAGGTGGTGATCCAGTTCTGCCAGCACCATTTGTTGAAGATACTGTTTGTGTGAGTGTGTGTGTGTGTGTGTGTGTGTGTGTGTGTGTGTGTGTATTCTTGTCACCTTTGTCAAATATCAAGTGGCTGAAATTGTATGTACTCATGCTTGGGTCTTCTATTCTGTTCCAGTTATCTGCATGTCTATTTTTGTGCCGGTGCCATGCTGGGTTTTTTGTTTGTTTGTTTGTTTGTTTGTTTGTTTTCCCCCAAGTTCAGCGATCTATTTTTTCTTCTATTACTTCTTTATTTTTTTCATTTTTTAACAATAAGTAATAATTTATGAGTACAAGCATCCTTTATATAAAAGCAATTTGCAAGCAGTTGTGCTCAAACCCACATGGTCCAAGGGTCCCACCATCCAGCTGGGGGGGCTTGTATGTACAATAAGTTGTCAAATAATGTCCAGTCTAATGATGTGTTGTATTTCACCGTTCACCCAATCGCAGCCTTACATTCTACCCGCGCCCCTCTTCCCAGATTGTCCCTAACTTAGAAAGGTGCATAGGTGGACTAGAAGCAAAACAGTCTATTTTCTCTGGGGCTGTTGTCTTGGACTCTGGTCAATTCTGGCTGTTTCCTTTCATGGGCTGACAGTTTGTCCAGGAATAACCTTTCAATCCTACTAATGAAGCACAAGCAATTAGATATATAGGTATTTAAACAGTACTAATTGTTATGGTAGGTTACTTTGGTATAGACACAGATGTTTGGATGGTATATTAATCCATGAATTATGTTTTTTCTGTAAAATATGACAGGTTCTTACTGTGGCTTATAACATCTCCTAACCACTAGAGGATGTAAGCTTGCTTGTGGCATCAGCCCTGCATTATTCCTCCAAGGAGAGAGCTAGTAACCAATTAGATTTGGGATATACAGACATATGGCTGCCACTGCTGCAGAGTATTTCCAGGCACATGAGGTGTAGCTGATGCTGATGGAGGAGTCTTGCTTGACTCAAGGAGACCTATATTTGCTTTATTGATTTAGTGGCCGTTGGTAACACTCTCTGGTATTCCGGAGATGAACTGTACACTTGCAAGTGTGGTCTCAATACATCTTTCCCATACTTACATCAGGTTTTCGACAGCAGTGCCTTATCACCTCTCTTCTTGCAGGTATCCCAGTTTACAGGCAAGAAGCCTTTACCTTTTGGGGGGCTTGGATCCCTTGACCAACATCTCCTTGGTAGAATAATCCATTGCTGATATCAGAGTTCTCCTGTATTAATATATTTTGCTTAAATGCAGTGTAAGGAGACATTAGTATTATATGTGGTTCTGAATAGAGAATAATCCTTTTCACAATTCCTATGTCTATTAGTTAACTAAAGAAGGCAGTTTTAATGGTTTGATAAGAGATTACCTCTATAACAGTTGGCTCCAAATTACAGTTAGAGAACGACCTCATCATCATCATATTTCTCCTTGTTCTATGAAGGGGAGGTAAGAAAGTCTCTTGTATTAAAACTTTGCAGCACCTAGAAGGTAAGTTTTGTTAGGACCTATTATAAACAGTTATAAGTAGGATCCACAGAGGGGCTTGATGCCTGTAGCAGTATGAGGCTTTTCTTCCTTTCAATGTTCAGACAGGCCAACATTTCTTCTGGCACTTCCTGGTACATCCTACACAATGCAAAGCTGTATCTTTTCTTTCTCAGCAGTTAGGTTGGTGACATTTTGACCTGTGGGAACATATAAATGTTTTCCCATATTTAGTTTTAAGATTTAAATTGCAAAGTTTTTGACAAAAGGGTTCCATATATATCTGTATCCCACCTTTTTATTTTAGGTTTTTATTTTTTGACCCATGAGTCTCAAAAAGGCAGTTGTAGTACACATACCTATAGGCAGGAATCAAGGCACAGATTTCATCAAATTCACCCAAGCTGTTTTGGGTGACTGTATGTTGTTAACTTGGGAAGCAAACTTAATTCCTTGAGTTAAATCATCCTACAGGTAAAAGAGAATGCTACAAGATGATACTGTACAACAGAAAAATTATAGAGAACATTTGTATGTGTCAGTCCCAAAGTTATTGTTATACAGATTTTAAGTAAAACAAATGTGGACAACAGCAATTTATATTTCCAATTAACTCAGATGCATTACCGTTTTTATCAAAACCTTTAAACAAATATTGTTTAATATACACATATTTATTTTTACTTAGTCCTAAAACACCATGTAACCTGTAGACAGAGTCTGAGCAAAATTGGATACTTGTTGAACTCACATCAATTAAATATACGTTAATCGAATATATACCCGTGTCCCTCTCACACCCCTCCCATCTGTCCCGATTCACCATTTCAGTCAGTTTTCTGATGCAGTCTTTTTGTTGTTGTTCTTTTAATATGCATCCCTCTCCACAAGAAATATTTATGACTGGGTTATTGGTGCTAGCATCCACAGATGAGGGATACCATTCGTCGTTTGTTTTTCTGGGACTGTGTTACTTCACTTAATATAATATCTTCTAGCTCCATCCATTTACCTGCAAAGTTCGTGATGTTGTCTTTCTTTGCTGCTGCATAGAACTCCATTGTGTACATGTACCACATTTTCTCTATCCACTCGTCAGTTGAGGGGCATTTGTGTTGGTTCCAGCTTTTTGCTATTGTGAACAAAGCTGCAATAAATACAGCTGTGCATGTATTTCTGCAGTAAGATGAGTCTTGTGGGTATATACCCAGGAGTGGTATGACTGGGTCAAATGGCAAGCTCATTTTGAGTCTTCCAAGGGTTCTCCACACTGATTTCCATAGTGGCTGTACAAGTTTATATTCCCACCAGCAATGGATGAGTGTTCCCCTTTCCCCACAACCTCTCCAGCACTTGATATCATTTGTTTTCTTGATCATGGACAGTCTTATTGGAGTGAGATGATATCTTAGAGTGGTCTTAATTTGCATTTCCCTAATTATTAGTGACGTTGAACAGTTTTTAAGATGTTTCTCAGCCATCTCTAATTCCTCCTCTGTGAAGTCTCTCTTAAGTTCTCCATCTTTTGAGTGATTCAATTGTTTTCTTTCTTCTTTGTTTTTTGAGTAGCTTGTATACTCTGGAAATTAATGCTTTGTCAGATGTATCTGCAGGGAAGGTTTCCTCCTGCTCTGGGGGTTTTCTCTTCACGTCCTTGATTGTTTCTTTTAATGTACAGAAGCTTTTGAGTTTAATGAGGTTCCATTTGTCAATTGTCAATCTTATTTCTTGTGCAGCTGCTGTCTGATTTAGGAAGTCTTTTCCTATGCCGATGTCTTGTAGTCTGCTGCCAAGTTTTTCTTCTATTGCCTCCAGAGTTTTGGGTTTCACGTTGAGGTCTTTCATCCATCTGGAATTGACTTTTGTACAGGGTGAGAGGTAGGGGTTTAATTTCATTCTTCTACAGGTGGTGATCCAGTTTTGCCAATAAAACTTACTGAAGATGCTGTCTTTCCTCAATTGTGTCTTCTTGGCCCCCTTGTCAAATATGAGGTGGCTGAAATTGTAGGTGCTCAGGTTTGGATCTTCAGTTTTATTCCATTGGACAACAGGTCTGTTTTTGTGCCAGTACCAAGCTGTTTTTATGATGATAGCCCTGTAGAATAGTTTGATGTCTGGTATAGAGATCCCCCCTGTATTGCTCTTTCACTCATGGTTGCTTTGGCTATTTGGGGTCTTTTGTTTTTCCAACTGAAATTGTGGATGTTTTTCCAAGCCTGTGAACAAGCTCTTGAGGATTTTGATTGGGATTGCATTAAATCTGTACATGAGTTTGGGTAGAATGGACTTTTTACTATATTTATTTTCCCAATCCAGGAGCATGGGAGGTTTGTCCATCTTCTGATGTATTCCTCAATTTCCTTCTTCAGGGGTTTAAAATTTTTGTTGTAGAGATCCTTGATGTCTTTGGTTAGGTTGTTTCCTAGGTATTTTATTGTTTTTGAGGCTACTGTGAGTGAGAAGATCTCTTTGTATTCCTTCTTCAGTTACTTGTTTTTGGTGTAAAGAAAGGCTACTGATTTTTCTAGATTTATTTTGTATCTTGCCACTTTACTGAAGTACTTAATCATTTCTAGGAGTTTTCTAGTGGAGTTATTAGCATCCCTTAGGTAGACAATCATATCATCAGTAAAAAGGGATAGCTTGACTTCTTCTTTTCCAATTAGTACTCATTTAATTTCCTTTTCTTGTCTTATTGCCCTAGCAAGGGTTTCAAGCACTATATTGAAAAGTAGTGGAGACAGGGGACAGCCTTGCAAAGATGCTACCTTTAAGGGTAATGCTTCTGTCGTTTCCCCATTTAAGATGATATTGGCTCTGGGTTTCCTGTATATGGCTTTGATTACATTGAGGAATGATCCCTCCAGCCCAATTCCCTCTAGAACTTTAAACATGAAAGGATACTGGATTTTGTCAAAGGCTTTTTCAGCGTCAATTGAGATGATGGTGTGGTTTTTGTCTTTCTGTCCATTTATATGCTTGATGATATTTGTTGATTTTCATATAGTGAACCATCCCTGCTTCTCTGGTATGTATCCAACTTGGTCATGATGGATGATCTTCTTGATGTGGGTCTGTATGCAATTTGCCAGTATCCTGTTTAGAATTTTTGCATCTGTGTTCATTAGGGAGATGGGTTTACAGTTCTCCTTTTTGGTTATATCTTTACCTGGTTTTGGTAATAGTGTGATGCTGGCTTAAGGAATCTGGGAGAATTCCCTCTGTCTGTATCCTTCTAAACAACTTGAGTAGTAATGCTTGTAAGTCTTTTTGAAATATTTTATAGAATTCTGCCATGAAACCATCTGGGCCTGGGCATTTTTTGGTTGGGAGGATACTTATTACATCTTCAATTTCTTCATATATTATTGGTCTATTTAGGCTGTGGATCTCTTCTTGGTTGAGCTTTGGTGATTCCCAGGATTTCATATATTCATCCATTTCTTCTAGGTTTTCAAACTTAGTAGAGTATAGGTTTTTGAAGTATTCCTGTATGATTGTCTGGTTCTTTTCATTGTCTGTTGTGATGTTTCCCCTTTCATCACAGATTCTATTGATTTGGAGTAGTTCCTTCTTTCTTTTGGCTAACTGGGCTAGAGGTCTGTCTATCTTGTTTATTCTCTCAAAGAACCAGCTTTTGGATTCATTGATTTTTTTGGTATGGTTTTCTTTGTTTCTATTTCATTGATCTCTGCTCTGATTTTTATTTCTTCTTGTCTGCTGCATTTAGGGTTCATTTGTTGTCGTCTCTTAAGTATTTTTAGCTGTAGTGTTAGATCATTCACTTGTGCTCTTTCTGTTTTTTTTAATGTAGGCACTTAGAGCTATAAACTTCCCTCTTAGGACTGCTTTTAAAGTGTCCCATAGGTTTTGCTGTGTTGTGTTATCATTGTCATTCAGTTCCAGGAATGTTGTTATTTCTTTCTTTTTTTCTTCCTTGACCCATTCATTATTCAGCAGAGTGTTGTTTAGTCTCCATGTGTTCTTGTAGGTTTTAGGGTTTATCCTGGTGTTAATATTGAGTTATATTGCACTCTGGTCTGATAGAATGCACGAGATTATTTCAATCTTTTTGTATTTGTTGAGTTTTTTCCTGTGACCCAGTACATGGTCAATTTGGGGAATGTTCTGTGAGGTGCTGAGTGAAAGTGTATTCTCTGGTGTTTGGGTGAAATATTCAATAGATGTTTGTGAGGTCCATTTGGTGTATTGTATCATTCAGTTCAGATGTCTCTCTGTTTATCCTTTGTCCTGTTGATCTGTGTAAAGGACTTAGTGGGGTATTGAAGTCCCCTACTATTAGTGTGCTGGGGTTAATCTGTGCCTTGAGATCCTGAAGAATCCAAAAGTTTGGTGCACCGGCATTTGGTGTGTATATATTCATGATTGTGAGGTCTTCATCATCAATTGTTCCTTTAATAAAGATGTAATGGCCCTCTTTGTCTCTTTTGATTTCTTTTGCTTTGAAGTCTATTTTGTCTGATATTAGTATAGCAACACCTGATTTCTTTTTGGTACCATTTGCTTGGAAT
The DNA here is from genome assembly GCA_009823505.1 of Rhizomys pruinosus. Taxonomy (NCBI): domain Eukaryota; kingdom Metazoa; phylum Chordata; class Mammalia; order Rodentia; family Spalacidae; genus Rhizomys; species Rhizomys pruinosus. The sequence continues at coordinate 3,044,776 of VZQC01014358.1, read as the reverse complement.
ATTTTCTTACATTCCCTTCACCTTAAGTTGGTGCCTATCCTTGAAATTGAGATGGGTTTCTTGTAGACAGCATATAGATGGGTTTTGTTTCCTAATCCATTCTCCCAGTCTATGCCTTTTGATTGGGGAGTTTAGCCCATTAATATTTAAGGTTATAATTGCAAGATGGATGTTGTTTCCTTTCACCTTATTATCCATTTGGACTTTTAGCCTCTGATTCTACTCCTATGGTTATGTTTTTATTAGTTTCTTTTCCTAGGTGTTTGAGGATTGTTGCTCCTCTCTTCTGCCCTTTGAATTCCTTCAAATATTTTATGAAGAGTTGGTTTTCCAGACATGTATTCCATCATCTTGTTTATGTCATGGAAGATTTTTCTCTCTTCTTCAACTATAGTCAACATTTTTGCTGGGTAAAGTATTCTGGGTTGGCATCCATAGTCCTTTAACACTGGGAATGCTTTGCTCCATGTTCTTCTTGCTTTCATGGTTTGCACTGAAAAGTCAGTTGTAATTCTGATGGGTTTCCCTTTGTATGTGACTTGTTTTTCTTTTGTAGCCTTCAGAATTTTGTCTTTGATTTGGGCACTTAGCATTTTAACTATGATATGGTGTGGGGAGTTTCTTTTCTGATCTTGTCTATTTGGAGTCCTATGTGCTTCTTGTATTTGTACGGGTTTGTCTATTTTTAGTTTGGGGAAATTTTCATCTATTACTCTGTTGAAGATCTGATCAATACTATTCTCTTGAGATTCTTCTCCTTCCTCTATTCCTATGATGCAGAGGTTTGATCTTTTCATAGTGTCCCATATTTTCTGGTTGTTCCACTTTTGCATATTTTTAAATTTTTCATATTCTTTATTTGAGCTTTTTAGTTGCTCTGTGTTACCTTCCAGATCTGATATTCTTTGTTCTGCTTCCTCCATTCTACTTCTGAGGCTTTTTCCTTTCCTTTCTTCTTGATTGGATGAGTGTTCTATTTCCTTTTTTCATTTCATCCTGTGTTTTCTTATTTTCATTTGCTTTTTGAGCTTCTCAATCTCTTCTTGATGCTCCTTACTTCGTTGGTTGGCTTCCTTTTTCAGTGTTTCGACTTCCTTTCAGAGTTTGTTTTTTTCTTCCTCTAGTTCTTTCTGGAGTTTGTCCATCTGTGTCTTTCTGAAGTTTGTAATTGTATCCCTCTAGTTCCTTTTTGAGTTTTTCATTCTCTCTTTAGTTCTCTGAATTCTTTATTTTCTTTAATTTTCTTTCTATTTTCTCTGCATAGGTCTGCAATTATTCCTCTAAGATCTGTTCCTTGGGTCACCTCCAGGGGGATCCCATTGTAGCTATCTCCTCCAGGTTTGGTAGAGCCTTGGTGTGGGATTATCCTGCACCTTTCCCATGTTGTCCCTTTGTCGTATCCCTGGCATGTGGGTTTCCCTTTTGTGATTCAAATCACAAATGTCTTTTCGCTGTGGTGGCGGCTGGGTTTGCTTGCCTCCTTCTGTAGCTTTTTTTCTTCCTCCTTGTTTATGGAGTATTGACTTGTCTAGGTTTCAGGTTTTCAATTTTGTTTATATATTGGATATTGGAAGTCTAAGTCACTCTTCCCTTCCTGTTCTGAAGGTTCTCCAAAAAAGTCCACTTGGATACTCTATCAATTCCAGTTGGGGGTGGGGGAGTGGATATGCCTGACTTACTGTCTGGAGTGACTTCCAGGCTCCTGTGCTTCAGGAGCCCACCGGCACAAAGACACAAAGGCATGGAACCCGGCACTGGCTGCAAAGGCAAAGGGTGGCTCTGCCCAGACAGCCACCCCCTACAAGGGTTTAGAGTTGAGACCCTTTTCCGACAACTGAGGAGTCAATCTACCTTAAAATATACCTGTCTGGAGTGACTTCTGGGCTCCTGTGCTTCAGGAGCCCACCCACACATAGACACAAAGGCACTGAACCTGGCACTGGCTGCAAAGGTGAAGGGTGGCTCCACCCAGACAGCCACTCCCTACAAGGGTTTAGAGTTGAGACCCTTTTCCAGCAACCCAGGAGTCAATCTACCCTAAAATCTACCTGTCTGGACTGACTTTTGGGCTCCTGTGCTTCAGGAGCCAGCCTGCACAAAGACCCCATGCTGTTTTTATAACTATAGCTCTGTAATATAACTTGAGGTCTGGTATGGTGATGTCCTCTGCATTGTTCTTTATGCTGAAAATCGTTTTGGCTATCCAGGGTCTTTTTTGATTCTATATGAATTTTTGGATGACTTTCTCTAGCTCTGTGAAGAATGTTGTGGGTATTTTGGTCAGCATTGCATTGAATCTATAGCTTGCTTTTGGCAAGATGGTCATTTTCACAATATTGATTCTACTAATCCATGAGCATGGTAGATTTTTCTGTCTCCTAGTGTCTTCCTATATATCTTTCTTTAATGTTTTGAAATTTTCATTGTAGAGATCTTTAGTGTTTTGGGTTAGGTTTATTCCTAACTATTTTATTTTTTTTGCAGTTAATATGAATGGGAGGGTTTCCTTGGATGGCTTTTCTAATTGCTAGTTGTTGGTATGTAGAAATGCTACTGATTTTTTAAGTTGATTTTTGTAGCCTGACAATTTATTGGAAGTATTAATCATTTCTAGTAGTTTGTGGTGGATTTTTCTGGATCTCTTATGTATAAAACCATATCATCTTCAAATAGGGATAATTTTACTTCTTTTCCAATTAGTACTCCTCTAAATTCCTTCTCTTGTCTTTGTTGCTTTTGCAAGAGTTTCAAGCACTGTATTGGAAAAGAGTGTCGATGGAGGGCAACCCTGTCTGGTTCCTGATTTTAAGGGGAATGCTTCCATCTTTCCTCCATTTAGACTGATGTTGGCTGTGGGTTTGTTGTATATAACTTTAATGATACTGAGGTATGTTCCCTCCAAACCTCTTCCTTCTAGGTCTTTTAACATCAGTGCACATTGGATTTTGTCAAAGGCATTTTCTGCATCTATTGATTTGATATGACCATGTGATTTTTATCTTCAAGTCCATTTACATGTTTTACAACACTGTTTTAGTTACATATGTTGAACCTTCCCTGCATCTCTAGAATAAAGCCTACATGATCATGGTGAATGATCTTTTTTATGTGCATGTATATGCAGTTTTTGAGAATTTTGTTGAGTGTCTTTACATCTATGTTCATTAAGAATATGGGCCTATAGTTTTCTTTCTTTGCTGCCTCTTTGCCTGGTTTGGGTATTAGACTGATGCTGGCTTTATAGAAGGAGTTTGGAAATTCTCCTTTTTCTATCTTTTCCAGCTCTTAGATTCATTGATTTTTGTATTGTTTACTTTGTTTCTCCTCTGATTTTTGTTTTTTTCTTCTGATCAGCTAGGGTTGGGGTTTGAGAACAGTCTGAAAGAATTGTCTACCAAACCAGGCCCACGGAGAATACTGGAAATAATACAAACGACTGAAGAGATGAATGAGCACACTCAAGAGGTTATAGAAAGCAAACAAAGGAGGGTATAGTAGTGGAAACTCAAAATAGATCCACAAACTTAAAGAAATTAAATTGACAGTATCCAATACGCACCTTTCAATATTATCATTAAATATCAATGGCCTAACCTTCCCTGTCAAAAGACACAGACAAAAAAGAAAACCCATCTTCTTGTTGTCTTCAAGAAACTCATCTCACCATCAAGGATATACCAACACCTCATCTTACGGTGAAAGGATGGAAAAAAAATATTCAAAGCAAATGGTTCAAAAAAGCGAGCAGGTGTTGCAATTCTAATATCTGACAAAATAGACTTCAAATTAAAACTAGTCAGAAGAGATAAAGAGGGTCACTTCATTCTAATCAAAGGAACAATTGACCAAGAAGATATTTCAATCATAAATACTTATGCATGAAATCCTCCTGGTGCACCCAAATTCATAAAAACAGTACTCCAGTACTAAAAAACACAGATTAACCTCAATTCAGTAATAGTGGATGACTTCAATACTCCACTCTCTTCAATAGACAGATCAACTGGACAAAGAATAAACAGAGAGACGCCTGAATTAAATAACACCTTACAAGAAAACAGACATCTATAGAATATTTCAGCCACACACCAAAGTATTCACTTTCTAGTCAGCAGCCCATGCAAGCTTTCCTAAAATCGATAACATTCTGGGATACAAAACTCAGCAAATTTAAAAAATGTGAAATAATTCCAATCATTCTATTATACTACAGTATAATGAAGCTTATAAACAACAACAAAAGAAGCTCTAGAAAACACACAAACTCATGGAAATTAAACAATACACCCCTGAATGATCAAGGGTCAAAGAAGAAATTAAGAAAGAAATAATAGTATTCCTCGAACTAAATGAGAACGCAATGCAACAAAACTTCTTAGACACCTTAAAAGCAGTCCTAAGAAGGAAATCTATAGCTCTTGGTGTCTACATTAAAAAAATAATAAAATAAAATAAAAATGCATATGTATGTTTAGTTCAAAGAAAGAATTTCATATGATATAAAATAAGAAGAAAAATCATGACCCATGCAAATGCTGAAATATTAATAAAACTACTGACTTTGGTGCTTCCATGTAAAAAAAAATCAGAAAGAACACATGTAAAATACTTAGCAGCACAACTCAATACTTGGGAAAGGCAAAAAAATCTACCCCAAACTTAGCAGATGTTAAATGATTCTTAAGGTCATATTTATAAGAATAACATTCCACCAAAAAGTTTTGATAAGGAAATATAAACCTTCATGACTTTGGGTTAGGAAATACTTTCTTTGATATGATCCCAAAATGACTTTCCTGAAATTGGTAAATTGGGCATTGTAGGGACCTCTGAGGCAGACAGAAAACCCAAACATGCTCTGAATTTTAATTCAGAGCAAATGGGATAATTGTGCCCCAAGAGAAAGTGCTTGAAGACAATACTATTTAGTGAACTGTCTGATGCTTAAGCCATTTCATAGATTTCTCCTCTGTTGCTTATTAGTTAGATAATTCCCCATTTAAGGAAAAAGCCCAACCAGAAAACAAAAGGGTTTCCATATGTTCATGCTTGTTGCTTCTTAATGACTCAGTAAAATGTCTGAAACCCAAGGGACTACTTGCTAGCTGCTCTAACGACTAAACCATGAACCTAATAGCTTAGCACAGTGAAATCCATTCCTTGCTCATATCACATTCATGGTAGTTGGTAGTTCAGGATTGGAATGTACTAGAATTCTGTTCTGCATACATTCTTATAAATGGCCTTCTTCTTTGATGAGGTCCTACCATCTACAGCATGAGGCTTCTATTCACTCTGCACCCATCTGTTTGAAAGAGATAGCACATAGAATCAAGAGGAAGGTGTTCCAGTTTGTATGGGTCACTTCTGTTTATATTCCATTAGCCAGGATTCAGTAAGAAGGTCCCACTCAATTCCAGAGATGGATAGAAGATGGTAATTTAGCTCAATACTCTGGAGCAATACTTGGCATTGTCTCTGTCAGGAAAAGAAAAGAATAAGACCCCAATCTGAACAGCAGAGGAATGAGAATGAACTCTGGACAATTTTCTCTTGATTTATAACATATGGCCAGGCCCTACAAACTGCCAAGAACTAAAACCAAAAATAATAGCAAGAAAATCACATATGAAATGTCATAACCTTGGAGCTGAAGAGATGGCTCAGTAGTTAACAGCACTCATTGGCTGCTCTTGCAGAGGACCCAGGTTCTATTCCCAGTGCCTACATGGAAGCTAACAATCATCCTTTACTACAGTTCCAGGGGATCCAATGCCCACTTCTGAACTCTGTGGGCATTACATGACATGAGTGCACTTATACACATGCAGGCAATACACTCATATACACAAAATAAAAAATAATAGATAAATCTTTTTTTTTTTTTTTTTTGAGACAGGGTCTCCCTGTAGCTCTGGCTGTCCTGGAACTCACTCTGTAGACCAGGCTGGCCTTGAACTCACAGAGATCTGCCTGCCTCTGCCTCCCAAGTGCTAGGATTAAAGGCATGTACCACCACACCCGGCCCTAAATTTTTTTTAAGTCATAATGTCAACTTTAGTTTGACAAATAACTTTCCTGCAATCTTTTAAAATGAGCATCAACAAAATATTCATAAACCAACTTGCATTCACTAAGGCTTGACTTGAAAAAGTACAGATTCCAGAGTATTTACATGTTTAAATTCTATTGCAGAAAAAAAAAAAAAAAAGAATGCCAGGATGCTACCTAAAAAAACAGTTGTCACATTGTTTTATTCTAAGTTCGCAGTAAATATGGATTCACTAACCTTACATGAACTTTAAACATTGTGAATGAAAAGAAAACTTCCAGTTCTGATAACAGAAACCGCAATGGAGAATTTCCTTTTGTAATTCCTAGCTGAAGTGTAATTATCCCTGGTATACAGACCTATCTTTTCAAAAATTCTCCCCGTGTTTCAAATCTTTTAATATGAATCCTTATGGGAGGGTTAATTCAGGAGTATCCTTTACAAAGAGCATCTTGCTTTCTGTTTGATTTAACCGAAGAGCACACACCCACTGCCCTCCTCAAGCTTGAAGGAGCCTGGCTGATTCCAGATGGCTTAGGGCAACATCACAGAAACGTTCTCTAAGGATCCAGAAGTTTTCCTTTAAAACTTGGAAAGGAAAGTCTAGAGTCTCAGAGGATGCCTTGGTCCCATCTGTCCAGCTTCAGCTAGATGCTGCTCTGTAATTGTATCTGTGGATCAGGATCACGCTCTCAGATTCCACAGAACTTGGATTGGTCAGAAAGAAGTAGAGGAGGAGCCATTCAGAACAGGTCCCCCCCCCCACATCCCATAAAATTCAGCAGCCTGCGCTCAAAGGAATGCTTCTGCTGCAAATTGCCACTTCCAAGAGGCTTCCAAGTGAGCAGGCAAATGTAGCTACCAATGGCACGGCAGCTCCCAGGAAAACGACTTTGAAAAGCCCCGAATGTATAATCCTAAAGTTACAGCACCAGGGAGAAGAGAAGCAGATGCAGCGACTCCTTCAACTGACAACTAGCATCCTGAAGCCTCAGATTTGAAAGTGAGGATGAGCAAACTGGCTTAAAAGAGAACTCCGTTTCCAGCTCCGTTGCTTGTGACTGTGCCCAGAGCAGCAGGCTAGCCAGCTGCAGCCTCCTAACTTCCACACAGATAAAGCCTGGGAGAAAAATCACCAAGACTCCCTGATCCCGGAGGCTGAATCAATTCAAGGGGGATTTGGATCCAGCTGCTGACTGATGATGAACTCCACTCACCACCATGGGATGCACACTTCCCTCCACTTCTGGAACCGCAGCAGCTACGGGCTGCACGGCAATGCCAGCGAGTCCCTGGGAAAGGGCTACTCTGACGGAGGATGCTATGAGCAACTTTTTGTCTCCCCTGAGGTGTTTGTGACTCTGGGTGTCATAAGCCTGCTGGAGAACATTCTAGTGATCGTGGCAATAGCCAAGAATAAGAACCTGCACTCACCCATGTACTTTTTCATCTGTAGCCTGGCGGTGGCTGATATGCTGGTGAGCGTTTCGAACGGATCAGAAACCATTGTCATCACCCTGTTAAACAGCACAGATACGGACGCACAGAGCTTCACGGTGAATATTGATAATGTCATTGACTCGGTGATCTGTAGCTCCTTGCTTGCATCCATTTGCAGCCTGCTTTCCATTGCAGTGGACAGGTATTTTACAATCTTTTATGCCCTCCAGTACCATAACATTATGACTGTTAAACGGGTTGGGATCATCATAAGTTTGATCTGGGCGGCTTGCACGGTTTCGGGGATCCTGTTCATCATTTACTCCGACAGCAGTGTTGTCATCATCTGCCTCATCACCATGTTCTTCACCATGCTGGTTCTCATGGCCTCTCTTTATGTCCACATGTTCCTGATGGCTAGGCTTCACATTAAGAGGATTGCCGTCCTGCCGGGCACTGGTACCATCCGCCAAGGTGCCAACATGAAGGGGGCAATTACCTTGACCATCCTTATAGGGGTGTTTGTTGTCTGCTGGGCCCCATTTTTCCTCCACTTAATATTCTACATCTCTTGTCCCCAGAATCCGTACTGTGTGTGTTTCATGTCTCACTTTAACTTGTATCTCATCTTGATTATGTGTAATGCAATCATTGACCCTCTCATTTATGCACTCCGGAGTCAAGAACTGAGAAAAACCTTCAAAGAGATCATCTGTTGCTGTCCCCTGGGAGGCCTCTGTGACCTGTCCAGCAGGTATTAAATGGGGACAGAGGAGATACCACAAACCTGAAGAAGAGACTTTTTCACTCTGGCACCATCTGAACAGTGTACTTTAGTAACTGCTGTCTCTTCTGTGCAGTGCTTTAATTGAAAATGTCTATTGTAAAAATTTAAACTTATGACTACTGAGATGAAAAGCCTAAACTCATTATGTTTAATGTCATGTTACTTATTGGTTGTCAAATGCTAATCTGTATTCTATATTGTGGGTACTTTGAATTTACAAAAAGAAAGACATCCTTATTAAAAGCTTAACATTGGCTCTTTTCTTGTTATTCATCAGATTTCAATACTTGGAGGATTTTTTTTTTTTTGCAGTATCAGAGGCCAGAACAATATTAACTGTATTCTCAAATATTTTCATATATTACCCTATACATCTCTGAAATGCAAATGTTTAATTCTAATGCTAAGGGGGATATTTGAAAGCTAAATGCATTTTTAAAAGAAAGCTCGATGCTTAATCAGTAAATAAGTCTGAAACTTGAAGTAACTCCATGATCCAGCATCCTTCTTGTGCAGAAATTCCAATAATTTTTCTCTTAAAAGAAAAACTGCTACTGAGTAAAAAGAATGAGTCCGAAAACTGCATGCATTTCTCCAAGACAGAAAGATTCATTTGCCCAAGCCAATAGCCCAATATTACACATTGGCAACTCAGTTTGGGGAAGAAAAATGCCCTCTATAAAGATTAAAGTGTCCTGGCAAATCTAAACTGCCCATGTCAAGCTGAAATTCCCAGTGCCAATCAAACTCCAACCATAAGTGACCAAGCAGAATAAATGCTTTCTGCCCCTTTCACCAGGGGCCAATTTCCTCCACAAGTGTTAAGAAATTTGCCACTGTACTGAGAGATACAGAATTTAAGCATATGCTTAAATATTCCTAATAAGGAATTCTTCACATTTCACATGGAGATTTGCTGTTCCCTTATTATTTTTGAGCTGCAGTATAAACACAGATGAAATGTCTTAACTTTCTAAGTCAATTTCATGCCACAAAGCATTTTTAGACAAAATTTGTAAATATCTGAAATGTGGAGCCTGGTGACGTTTCCACTTTGTAAGAGGAAGACACCTCGCTTGTCCTGGTAGAGATCATAATGTAATCTGCCCTTTCTTACTCAATTTTTGTTTTCTCTCCAAGATGACCCCACATATTTTGACCAAACAATCAAATCTGTGCTTCCTAGTCTGTGTATATTTTAAAATAAATTGGAAAAGACTACATTAGGCTGAGAATTAGTAGCAATCATTCCTGTCATTCAACTGATAGTATTTCCCCAAACACACATGTGCAGAGATGCTATGCAGTGGTATATCTGAATTAAAATCTAAATATTTTACATATTGATTAGAAGCTTGAGAAACACTAATGGCTTTCATGTGCAAATATTACCTCAAAGTGTAATGCCAAACTCAACTGTTGCAAGGCACTGTTTGATGAACCAAACTGCTGCCATCTTGATTAAATCAACCCTGTCTACTTTTGAGAGTATATCTGATTGACCTGTGGACTGTTAACACTCCCTCCAAGGAGAGTTTGGAGAGGGTGACCAGTCCTCACCTGAGCATCCAGACCCTCCACTCAACTCTACCCTAATTGCTCATTGGCCTTGAAGTCTAGGGGAAGTGTTAGAATATCTAGGCTGGGGAGGACTTGGGAATGAGGTTCCCTCTGGATGACTATGGGGAAGCTGACATCAATGTTGGGTGAAGACTTTTTTTTTTTTTAAACTTTATTTTTTTTTTAATTTTTATTTATTTCGGTATGTGTATGAATGTACTGTCTGCGTGCAGGTGTGTGCACCTGTGTCGTGCAATGCCGCGGAGGTCAGAAGAGGGTCTCGGATTCCCCTGGAACTGGAGTTCTCCTGGAATTGGAGTTTCAGACGGTTCTCAGCCGCCATGTGGGTGCTGGGGATCGAACCCGGGTCCTCTGTAAGAGCGGACGGCGCTCTTAACCGCTAGGCCATCTCTCCAGCCCCAAGGGTGAAGACTTTTTAATGTGGCTGCTTTGTAGTCACTAACACTATTGTTAATAACTCCTCGCCTATCTTCTAAAATAAGCCTAATAAATACATTAGTTCCCCTGAATGAACTTTGATGGAATTGCACTTTGGTCTGTGGTTGGGACCTTAGGAAGAGGGGGTAAATGTTGTTTATATCACCTTTAAGGAAGTTATTTTCCACAACACTGACATTAACCAAAAGTGGTACTAAATATCTGGTTTGTAAACACACTGTGATGCTTCTATTTTAAAACAAAATTAAGTGTGAGGCTTTATATACAGTGTAAGACAACCATCATAGCCTGCTAAAGTTTGCATCTTAAATGTTCTTCAAAGCTCCATGCAGTAAAGCCTTGCTCCCCACAATGGTTTGACAAGGATGTGGTTGAGCCTTTAGAAGCTGGGACCCAGTGGGAAGCCTTCAGGTCATTAAAGGCATGCTCTCTTTTTTATTTATTTATTTTTATTTTATGAAGATGAGGGTTTTGATTGTATGTATATCATTTACATGCAGTGTTCAAGGAGACCAGAACAGGGTATCAGACGTCCTGGAACTAGAATTACAGATGATTGTTAGCTGCCATGTGGGTATTGGAAATCAACCCATTTCCCCTGGAAGAGCATTAAATGGTTTTAACCGCTAAGCCATCACTCCAGCCCTTAAGGATGTGTTCTTGAAGAGGACCATGGGAACTATGCTCCTTCCTCTTTCTTTTTCTTGCTCCCTGGGGTAATGAGGTGAGTGGTTTTGCTTCACCAGAGGCTCTCTCCTCCATCTGTGCTGCCTCATCACAGCCCCCAGACAATGTAACCTCTATCAACCTACTTGAACATTTTTCTTTTTGTAAGTTAATTTTCTCAGATATTTTTATAGTGCCCAAAAGCTAACTAATACATATTGCCCAAAACAAAAGAAGTACCCAGATAGTGTTTTATTCCTGTCACGATTCCTGTTCATTTCTTAGCATGATGGTCCCAAGAAATCCAGAGGCTAGAGATAAAAAGAGCACTTATGTGCACGCCTTGTCTATTCAGCAGCTGTATTTCCAGACTACTCCAGTTCTCTTTCAAGTTTCACCTCAGATGTTCAAAAGAAAATCCTAGCACTCTGCAGTGTCGATTTGTCCATTTGGCTGTCTACTGCCACCCTCCCCTAGGTTCTCGTGGTATGATGCAGGTTTTCTATGTCTTTCCATTCTGAACGTGTCTCTTCTTCATTTGTCCTGTTCTCCAAAACGTCCTGTGGATATTTCTTCCCCTAGTCCTATAAAAATCTAACTTTCCCTAGAGAGTTTACCCGCCCTTACTTAAGGCACCTCTGACTGCAAACCCATACCCAGTAACATTTTGCACTCCAAGAGCTCCAGTTGAGTTAGACTGCCTTATTGAGATGATTTTATGTTCGAAATTTGAGGCTGAAGTAAATATATGTAGTATCATAATGGGAGAGCATAGTTGGATATGGGGGGGCTAGAACTTTCTAAAATGAAAACACCATGGGGTGCTGCTTGCTAGAGCAGATGCAGAGGAGGTGCTTGCTCCAATTGGAGAACTTTAAAAGTAACAGGAAGATAATTGTATCCCAAAGAACTTCATGAAAACTTTCACTATGAGAGAAGCAAATTGTATTTCTGTTCCCTCAAGCCTACCTCTAATGGGAACACAGTGGAACATGGCATAAAATGTTATCCATCCATGATACTTGGGTTCCAGATTGGTCCACACATTCTGGACAGGACTATACTTCAGTATCCCTTTCCCAGATGTTTTATTTCCATGAACCCAAATTTCCATATGCGCTCTCCTTTGAGACTGGATCTTATGATCGTATTTTGTTCTTACAAGGCCTGATTTACCTGGTGCATAAGAGAGATAAGACACTGATGGGAATTTTAATTAGGATAGCATTGAATCTGTATATTAATTTGGGTAGAATGGATATTTTTACTATATTAATTTTTCCAATTTTACTACATTAATTTTTCCAATCCACGAGCATGGGAGGTTTTTCCATCTTTGATGTCATTTTCAATTCCCTCTTCAGCAGTTTAAAAATTTTGTCATAGAGATCTTTGGTGTCTTTAGTTAAGTTTGCTCCCAGGTATTTTATTGAGGCTATTGTGAGTGGGAAGGTCTCCTTATATTCCTTCTCCAGTTGCTTGTTGTTGGTGGAAAAAAAGGCTACTGATTTTTGTAGGTTAATTTTGTATCCTGCCACTTTACTGAAACTCTTAATTGTTTCTAGGAATTCTGGTGGAGTTTTTAGCATCCCTCAGGTAAGCTATCATATCATCTGCAAAAAGGGATAGTTTGATTTCCTCTTTTCCCATTAGTACTCCTTTAATTTCCTCTTCTTGCTTTATTGCCCTAGCAAGCATTTAGGGAAATAATTTGCTTCAACACTGTGTTATTCTATCAAATTGATAACTTTTAAAAAGATAAATGAAAAGTATTCAAATTTTTTGAGGAGGTAGCAAAATAGGTGTTTCTGTGTTCTTTCGCTTTCAAATATAAATTAATACAACTGCTTTCAAGGAAAATATGAACCCGGGAACCTTAAAAAATGTCCATCCTGGGGCTGGAGAGATGACTTTATGGTTTATTCCACCAGCCACTCTTGCAGAAGACCTGGATTCAATCCCAGTACCCACAAGGCACCTAACAACCATCCATAACTCCAGACCTAGAGGATCATCTGACCCACTCTTATGTCACCAGGGGACACTCCATGACATAGGTGCACTTACATGCAGGCACAACACCTACACACATAAAATACAACTATACTTTTTAAACTTATTTACTTAATTCTAAACTTTTTAAAATGTCCATCCCTTGTCCTACCATTACAATTCACTTCAGAAGTGCAATTGTTGGATTATGACTTTGCAGAGTACAGGTCATCTCTATAAGTTTCTAAGGCCCACAAATGCCACTGATGTGCTTAGCTCTGAAAATCCCTGTGTTTACTAATAACACACCACTGCATAATGATTTCTGTTGTGAAATTTTTGATAAACAGAAAAAAGGAAATAACATACTCCACTTTACTGATATCTAACACACATCCTTTCTCTCATTTCTACTGTATTATTGTTGATTTATGAGAAAGAGTAAACATTAAAGAAATCATTTTACATGAAATCAGGTTTTTGTCCCATGCTCAGAACTGAATCCAGGGCGCTGCACATGCTAGGTGATGGTTCTATCTCCTCGCTTCACTCCCAGCCTAAGACAGGATCTTAACTTGCAGTTCTGCAATGTCTAAGTAGACCCAGAGGAACTGCCTATCATTGTCTGTGACAGAGGCAGCAGTTTCTGGCTCCCATCCAGGATTCCCTGCATTAACTTTCAGAAATCCTTTTCTGTAGCTAAACAAATCTTTTCTAATCAGAGACCTAGGACTGAATTTTGATTACTTCAGTTCTTAAGGTCAGATTTGGCTAAACTTAGTTTTCTCATTATTAATCTACACCGTAATGCTTTCCTGATTAGTATCTTAAAAGAATAAAAAACAAGGGGCTGGAGAGATGGCTCAGCAGTTAAGAGCACCGACTGCTCTTGCAGAAGACCTGGGTTCGATTCCCAGCACCCACATGGTAGCTAAGAACCATCTTTAAGCCAGGCGTTGTGGCACACACATTTAATCCTAGCACTCCAGAGGCAAAGGCAAGTGGATCTCTGCGAATTCAAGGCCAGCTGGGGCTATAAGGAGAACTTGTCTATAAATAAATAAATAAATAAATAAATAAATAAATGCAATCACATAATGATCAATGATATAAAGTTCATCAAAACAGTGTCCATACATTATTATTATTATTATTATTATTATTATTATTATTAATTTTAAATACAGTTTGCCATCATTCCCAGGTAATCAAGGTTATCAATAAACTTGCTGACACCTTGGGCTTAAGAAATGTATCTTTGGGGCTGGAGAGATGGCCTAGCGGTTAAGGGTGCCAACTGCTCTTGCAGAGGACCTGGGATTGGTCCCCAGCACCCACGTGGCAGCTGAGAACCATCTTTACATCCAGTTCCAGGGGAATCCGAGACCCTCTTCTGACCTCTGCTGCATTGCACAACACAGGTGCACAAACCTGCGTGTAGACAGTACTTTCATACACATAAAAATAAATAAAATAAAAAAAGAAATGTATCTTTCTTCATGTTACTAGCTGAGAAAAGTAGCCATCAACATTACCTATCTGTGAACCTGTGAGTTACAATAACAACAACTGGTTTGGCAAAATATGCCCACACTGACACAATAGTGAAATGAATATTATGGAAGTGAGCACCTTCTACTTGGATTTAATACCTGATTCACAATAGAAAACTTATGCCTGACATTGTTTTCATGGCCAAGATTTATTGTTATAGCCATAGATTAGTATATCTCTCAACTCTCACAAAGAAGGTTCTTGCAGATGGTGATTAATAGAGAGACCCATAATGGGTCAATGTGCAGAGAATAAGAGATTGTGGAGTGCTCATCTCTAAATGGGACAACTATATCACACCCTCTCCCTTAAAGGCTCGGGGGTCATTGTGGAAAAGTGGACTGAAAGACTGTAAGAGGCAGAAGTAGCATATGAATACAAGGAAACTTGTCTGGACACCACAGGGTAGTTGCATGCGTGAACCCACAGCACTTAAGACAGCATGCACAAGACTGATGCAAACCCAAGCCTGACGGGGCCCAGCCTGGATTTCAGAGGTGGGCAAGAAGTTCTAGCCTTAGCTAAGATCTATTGACAACTAATAAGTGCTTGGAGAGGAAGAAACAGTTTTCCTTATGGGTGTGTTGCCTGGTAGGTTTACCAGACTCCAGGATAGACCCACACCCAAGACCCCTTAGGAAACACAGATTAGATACAATAGGCCTTTTTAAAAAGGACAAATAATAACAGAGAACATACAGTCGGGGTGAAGTACTAAGCAGCAGAGGAGAGTAAGAGGGGGCATGTCCTAAATATGATCAAAATACATTGTATGAAATTACTGAATCAGAAATATTAAAAAGAAAAACAAACAACAAAAACAAAAAATATATGTTTTTCTTGCTGCACCTAGTGACCCTCAGCTTTAATCCAAGAACTCTGGAGGCAGAGGCATGTGGACCTCTATGAGTATGAGGGCAGTCTGGTCTACATTATGAGTTCCGAGAAAGCAAGGGCTAAGAAGTGAGACTATTTCAATAAAAGAAAAAGAAAAATAAGCTGGGCATGGTGGGGCAGGCCTTTAATCCCAGCACTCGGGGGCGGGGGGGAGAGGCAGGCAGATCTCTCTTAAATTCAAGGCAGCCTGATCTACAGAGCAAGCTCCAGGCCAGCTAAGACTAAAGGGAAACCCTGTCTCAAAAAGACCAAAAAAAAAAAAGAAAGAGAGAGAGAGAAAGAATATTTCTTTCTTTGATGAACATTTAAAAACTTACAAATGAATGCACCTGAGCATAATACAGGTGTGCACATATACTCAAGAAGGATAATTCCTGATCATCAATAATACAAATTATTTTAAAATTTTCCTCATCACATCCAATATTACAAATAGTCAATTAGAAGGATAATCAAACATGAGATAATTGATTAGCCCATTTTTAGAGATAATGATACTCATTAGTCTTTTTAAATTACTTTATTTATCGTTTTTATTTTATGTGTATGAGTATACTGCCTGCATGAATGTAAATGCATCCATGTCATGCAAATGCCTGCAGAGGACAGAAGAGGGTGTCAGATGCCCTGGAAATGGAGTTACAGGTGGTTGTTAACCATGATGTGTGATCCAGGTCTTCTTCAGGAGCAGTCAGTTCTCTTAACTGCGGAGCCATCCCTCCAGCCACATACTCATTAATCTTTATACCACAAATTTTAAGTGTTAGTATAGTTAGTGAGTATTTTTGCTGAGGTTGCTAAGTTATACATAAGCTGTATACATGAGCAAAGAAAGAACATCTAGCTTTGAATGAGTATTGGTTTAAATTCCAGATATATGGTTTTTCAGCTCTAGAACTTTGGGTAAGCCACTTGACTTTCCCAAACTTAGAAATGATGCTCATAACTATTAATCATACGTTATCATTGATATTAGAAAATACAGATTTCAATCTAGTATAGATCATACAGATCTAATAGGGCTGGTCACCTCAGCCAGCTAGTATTACAATGACTGGGGAAATCATACTCAAAAGATTTTCAGAGCTTGGATTTGAGAAGAGATAAATAGTGGCAGCGAATTCCCTATCCTGATTCCCTAGCAAAGAGTGACAGAGACCACTCAGGTCAGTTTTCGCTATTCCATTTTTTTCTAAGACAGGAAACAAGTAAGAATAAACCTGCTTCTTATTTCACATATGAAGAAAATTTGAACATTACAAAAATATCCAGTTATTTCAATGGCTTTAGTAGTGTCTTAATTCCGATATTGAATGGTGGGTTTCCTGTATGCTTGATGTTAAAATTCACAATTTAGACAGGCATAGCATATACTGTTTCACTGCTGAACTAATAATGTATTTATTTTATGATTTTCTTAGTGATCGGGAAACTAAAAAGTTTGAGTAAAGGAAGAATTTCTAATGTTGTTTAATGCTGCCTCAAAATAGAAGAAAGAGGAGCTCTGTTCTAAGAAATTCTTACATTTGGTCCTGGGGGGGGTTAATGAAATTAATAACTACTGTTGACACTTATGAAGTGCTTTCACTGTCAAGAGATACCTGGAGGTTCCTCAGATACAAAGCAAAGTAGAAAATTTCAGCATCTCAACTAGTGAACTCTTCAGGGAGGTTCAGCATGGGGCTGCACTGTGAATGAAACTCCTGGTTTGATATTAAACCTGACATTTGGAACAGTGTGAACCACTTACATGTGAGACTCACAGAACCATGAAATATAACTCAAGAGTAGAAAGAGAACAATAAATCTGGTCATAACTTCACTGGAGAAAAATATAAAAAATTTGTCTGCTATAAATTTAATTTTTTTAACTTAAGTGCATCCAATTTGTAATATTGAATCTTCAAAAAATATCATTATCGGGGTTGGAAATGGCATAGTTAGTAAAATGTCTGTGGTTCACCCACAAGAACTTGAGTCCCTGGATCTGTAGAAACACTATAAAAACTGGAGGAAACCATACAGTTCATGTAACCATAGCACTTGGGAAAGAGAGATAGGCCCACCCCCGAATCTCAGTGGCCAACCAGCCTAGCCAACTCCAGGAACTTCAGTGAGACTTGTCCTCAAAAATAAAAGGGGGGGGCATAATTGAGGAGAGACACATGCTTTGATCTTGAATCTCCACATATAGTAGAATGTACATACATGTGTGTACACTAACAAGTAAACACACCACACACATACACACCATCACTACTACCACCATACCTAAACCCACCATCCCCACGAAAAGAATAATACCATTATAAACAACACATTCAGAGTTCCTGTAAATGTCTCAATTTCCTACATATTTCACTTAAAACCATATATATTTTCATTTCTATGGGGTTCCCTACAATATTCAATGCATGTATTCAATGTGCGGTAATTAAATTAGTATATTCATCATTTCACTCTCAAACATTTATCATCTCTTCACATTTAAACACTTCACCTTCCCCTCTTCAATAAATACTCTGAAACCTGTTTCTATAAACTATTCCCCACTGCATCCTGTTGTGCTATAAAGTATTGACATATATTCCCATTCTCTAACTATTTTTTATTGCATTACTCATTATCAAATCTCTGTCTTTCCCTCATCCACTTCTCCTTCCCAGACTCCAGCAATAACTGTTCTACTATTTTTATGGAAATTAACTTTTTAGCTTTCACATCTGAATGAAAATGTACTGTTTGTCTTCTTTGAATGGTTTAGGTCACTTAACATGATGTTCTCCAGCTCCAGTCCTTTTCACCACAAATGACAGTATTTTTTTCTTTTGGTAGCTGAATAAAATTCCATCGTGCATAGCATACTTTACCTATTCATCTGCTAATATATTCCTCAGTTGGTTACATGTTTTGCTTATTGGTAATAGAGTCACAGTAAACATGAGACTACAGATATCTCTTCAATATGCTGATTTCATTTATTTTGGAAATATAACCAGAATTGGAAAAGCTGGGCCACATGCTGGTGCTATTTTTGGTATTTTGAGTAATCTCCATATTCTTTTTATAATGTCTATACTAATTTACAATTCTTCCAAGTTCTGTATATCCTTTCCAGCATTTGTTTTATTGTTTAGATTTTTATAATAACTGTCTGACTTGTGTAGTGTCAATTCACATTTCCACAGCTAGTGATATTAAACACATTTTCACATACTTATTAGCCATTTGTATTCTTTCTTTTGAGGAAAAAAAATCTATGAAGGTCACTTGCTGATTTTCAATTGGATTATTTGCACTTCTATTAAGTTTTAAATTTCTTATATTTCTTTTGTTTTTTTTTTTTTTTTGTCTTTTTGAGACAGGGTCTCCCTGTAGCCCCAGCTGTCCTAGAACTCACTATGTAGACCAGGCTAGCCTTGAATTCACAAAGTTCTGCCTGCTTCTGCCTCCTGAGTCCTGGGATTAAAAGCATGCTCCACCACACCTGGCCTATATTTCTAGCTATTTAGTCCTTGTCATGTGTAAGTCACAAATATTTCTGCTCATTCTACAGATAAGATCTTTATTCTGTTGATCAATTCTTTTGCTGTAGAGAAACTTTCTAGTTTTATATAAACCGGTTTGTCAATTTTTACTTTTTAAAGTGTGTTTTTGATGTCTTGCCTATTCTCATGTTTTGAAGTGCTCCATCATTTTTTTTCCTAGTTATTAAAAAAAGCCCCATTGATCACAGTATGTGATCTTTTTTTGGTTAATTCCATTTGCTAGAATTTTATTGAGCGTTTTCATGTCTATGTTCATCAGGGAAACAATTTTAATTTCATTTTTGTGTTGTGTCTGTAGCTGGTTTCTATCAGGGTAATATCTTGGTAGAATAAGGTTAGAATAGATTTCTTCCTTTCCATCTTTTTCAATAATTCTAGAGGAACTACCATGGCATATTATCCATGCATGGAAGTATTAGAATGAAACATAAATTTATACATTGATTTTTTATCAATAATTATAAAGCTTGAGGAGGCAAAGCATGATGTCCACTTCTGTTTTCTCTGTACCTTCCCTGTGAGTTCTTCATTCCACAGTTCTTCCTAGAACAAAATTTCCAAACCTCAATCATTTTATACTTTCACTCAATTTAAATTATATTGGTGGGATTTTGAATACAAATTAGGGACATGAAGCATGACACAAAAACCTGTGACTTCTGAGATGAACCCTAAAGAGGTGTGGAATAAAACCTAATTTTTATGAGTTCTCAATTTCTCTTAGGAAATATGGGAAAACAAGAGTATCATTGATTTGCTTTGGTTTGGTAGGCTTTTTGAAAGACTGTTTAAGTCTCCCATGTCAAGGAATCTGGAAAAAAAAATATATATATATATATTTTTTCATATATGCATATATATGAATATGTATATTCATATATGCATATATATTAATATGTATATTCATATATGCATATGAATATACATAAAGAAAACTAAGGACTTGGATGATCATGTTGCATACAGCCTATGGACTTTCTTCCATTGTTTCCTAATTGGATTCCAATGAAACACAAATTCTGGCTACTCACTGAAACTGTTCCTTCTACTCTAAACAAAATTTTCCTAAATTTGGTGATTATCATCCAGACCACATTGTTTGCTTCCTTTTTCTCATATTTGACTTCTTCAAAACATCCCCTGCTCTGTCACCTTTGGTACTACTTTTGTTTTCCCTCAATTCCCCTTAAGGGTGGAATTTTCCCCAGTTCAGCATTTCATGCATTATCTGTACTCGTTGAACATCTGTAAAGGTCTAAAGCACTGAATACTGGTGATAAGCTAAGGTCTCTCACATTTCTTTCTTCAATTTTCATAGCTTTGCCTAACAACAGACTTCCTTGTTCAACTCCATTCTGAACATCTATACTTGGATTTCCCAATGAACTCCTAAAATTATAAAGTCTACCTTAGTCCCAAGGCAGAAGGCTTTTTTTTTCCAAACCTTCTCATCTCTGTGCTTTTCTTGCACCAAATGATAGCAACTGAGTCCTTGAAGTTAATAGGCAAAAACTCCATTGGTCACCGTTGAGTTCTTTTCATTTTATACTCCATTTAAAATCTGTAATGACAGATAGTTGCCTAACTATTAAAGGTCTCCCTCTTTTTAACTTTCTCGATACTGCCCTGGATCAGGAAACATCAACTGTAATACAGACTTCTTTAATTTTTTTTCTGAACCATATCGCTGGTGGCTTATTTTCAACAAAAGAGCCTGAAATGATTCTTCTATAGTATAAATTATATCAGGTTACATCACTACTGAAAACCCTGCAGTAAATCGCCACAATTCTCTCTCTTTCTTAATCTAAGCAGGGAGGTCTGCCTGATGGCATCAAACATGCTAGGGAGTCTCTACTTCAGGAATTCTGGATTGTCTCTTCAGGAAAATTATACCCTAAGCATGCACATATCTAACTCCCTCACTTTCTTCATGTATTTGCTGAGAAAGCACCTCATTAGCAGTTATATATGGTTCCATGTTTTAAAATGCACTACCATAGCCCAACACACTTATCTCTTATCTGTTTTTTAATAGTTCTGTCTTCCATAATATATAACAAATACCACTGGAATATTTATTGTATTTCTCTTTCCATTTCCATTTAACATTTTGAGAAAACAAAGAATTCCATTTCCTTCAATGAAGCATTTCAAGATGCTTGAATGGAAATTGTTTATGACACTTTAATAGCAATTTTCTAAGTACATAAACAGGTAAAATATAAAAATAAGGGAAAGGAATCCAGGGAGGATACCTTGTTAGAAGTGTAATTTAAGAGATATTGAGATGGCTCAATAGGTTAAGGCATTGCCACCAAGCAAACTGATGAAGTGAGTTTGATGCCAGGGATCAACAGAGTAGAAGAAAACTGACTCCTCAAAGTTGTCCTCTGAACTCCATCATACACACTGTATTAGGTACTTCTCTGTTGCTGTCATAAAATACCATGACCAACACAACTTACAAAGGGAAGTTTACTGGGCTAATAATCCCATAGGGGTAAGAGTCCATCATGCCTAAAGAAGCATGGCAGGTGACAGCTGGAGCAGAATGCTGAGTCCTCCCATTTTCAAGCAGGCACAGAAAGCAGAAAGAGATAGAACAGAACTGGGATATGGCTTTGAACTCTCAAAGCCCACTGCCAGTGATGTGCTTCCTCCAGCATAGCAACACATTTCAAAGATTCTATGATCCTCTCCAAATTGTGCCATGAACTAGGGTCCAAATACGTGGAGCCTATGGGGGACACTTTCACTGAAACTTACTAACACAAACAAATAATAATAATAATAATAATAATAAAATACTAAAATAAAATAAATCTAATAAAATTTATAAAATCAAATATAATTAAAAGGATTAAGGAACAAAGCTTTGGTCATAAAGAAGTGATCACAGAGCAATGGAAACATTAGTGGTAAGCATGGTGGCACACAACTCTGTTCTTAGCAGTTGGAACGTGGAAGCAACAGGATCATCAGTTCGTGGCCAACCTTGTATACTGAGAGAGTTTTAGGGCAGCCTAGACTACATGAAGCCCTGTGTCAAAAGAATGCAAATTAAAAAGAAAGAAGAAAGAAGCCAGGGAGAGATGGATGGATCTCTGTAAGATCAAGTCCAGCTTGGTCTCCATAGCAAGTTCCAGGCCAACTATGGCTACAGGGAGACCCTGTCTCAAAAAAGAAAAAATAAATAAATAACAACCAAAAAGAAACAAGAAAGTGTGGTATCATGACTGAAGCCTTGTGAAAGTGTGTTTTAAGGAATAAAATGTCAATCGTTTCAGAAAAAAAAAACTGAAAGATATTCAGCAAATTTTCCAACTAAAAGCTAATATTCTACATGAGAATGGAATTGCAAAGATGACTGAGATTTGGGTAAAAGGAAATCTTTCATTTTCATAAAATGAAAGATCTAAATTCTAATAAACTACTAGAACTCTCTTCAGATTCTTTGGGTGTCATACTGGAACATAGAGGTAAAATGGTAAGTGAAGTATAGAAACAGAATAGAGACTCTCACATTAACAAGTTCTACAGAAGAGGCTGAGGCACAGAGTAGCAAGGGATAATTTCCTGAAAATGAGGTAGGTGTAAAGATGATCATGCCAATACAGGCTGAAAATGGAAAATATAGAAAAACTATTGAGCAGTCGGTATTACTGCTAAATCATTTTATTCTAATTTTCAGTAAGTGGTTGCTTTTTTTTTTATTTCTGTATGTGTATGAATGTACGGTCTGCATGCAAGTGTGTGCACCCGTGTCGTGCAATGTCGCGGAGGTCAGAAGAGGGTGTCGGATTCCCCTGGAACTGGAGTTATCCTGGAATTGGAGTTTCAGACGGTTCTCGGCCGCCATGTGGGTGCTGGGGATCGAACCCAGGTCCTCTGCAAGAGCGGTTGGCACTCTTAACCTCTAGGCCATCTCTCCAGCCCGGTTGCTTTTTCTATTGTTAACTTTTTCCTAGCTATAGAAAGAAGTAGCTCCATGAAAGCTCTACTTAAGAACTGTACTTTCAAAATCATGGGGAGATGAACTGTGGCTGCCAGTATGTACTGAATGCTGGGAAGCAGATGAGCAGCTCAGCAGTTGGCTGGATACAGGGACATTCATAAGCTTTAGCCCACTCCTCTTCTGTCCAGAGCAAGCATTCTGTTCAGAGGAACATTTCTATCATCCATGGATGAAAGTAATAGATCTTTTCTCCAGATCAACAAGACCAGTCCCTCACATATGGTCTGCCTCCTTTCTGTACAAGAGAACTGGAGCACTGGCTGCCAAGAGTAAGCCTGAGGGCCTGGAAGGACTGTTGACCCACCCATGGCCATGTCTGATCCACGAGAGGGAAGAGTGGCATCCAACACACAAGCAAAGACCAACAAGTGATTGCAGTGACTGCATGATGGAAGGGGTATGTCACCACATACCCACGCACATGGCAGAGTATGATACAAGGAGATTCTGGAATACCTGGCTTAACCAAGCAGTGCAGTCAATAAGCAGCATAGCATTCCATAATAGGCTGGTTAAACTTGCTTTCTCTTCCTGTCACTTCAGCTGAGCTCACAGCAAAGGCTTGCTTCTAAACTATTTATTGGCACTTTGGTAACTGGCCCTTTGGCATCTTGTTACATTTTCATTTATACATTTTATTCTATAAATTGTCTGCATAAAATTACCTAAGAATATATAAGCTTTTAAAAATAGAGTCCTACTTTTCTGTGATTGACATTAAAAAAACCATTCAATTCCAGAAGTCTAAAGCTGAGTTAAAGAGAATATTAACCACTCATCCAACAAGAGAAATACTGCCCTTCAAAAGGGATGGTGAGGGCTTGATGCTTGGTGTCATCAACATACCTAACAGGAATGAGCTGCCTCACCTTATTCGTTTGTAAAATGAAAAAAGTCCTATCTCTAGGATTGCTATCAAGATTAAAAGTGCAGATATGTGTAAAACGCTTAGGATAATCTCTGTCTTACAAAATAAAAAGAGAAGATAGAACAACAGGAAAAGGAAAAGTAAAAATTAAGAAAGGAGGGAAATTAAAAAGGAAAGAAGAAAGGAAGGAGAAAGGGATAAAAAGCAGGCAGCACAACTTTGGAAGAAAGGAGATGTAATGTGGAATAAGAACACAGGAGAGGCCAAGGCAGCGGGAGACTATGCAGAGCCATGCTGGGTCTACCTCAGTGCAGGCTGCAGCACCATGGGGACTCACACCGGCAGCTAGATCATCTGTCTCTCCAAAGCCAAGAACCTAAATGAGGTCATCTGTCAATACCATCGATACCGAGAACTCCGCCGTAGCCCTTGCCAAAGTTAGGTCCTTCGGAACAGAAGACAGACCAATAAATCGTCCAGTACCACCATCAGATGAAGTTTTTGAGTGTATTATATTCTGAAGGAGTGATATAAAAGACCTCACTGTTGTAAAGCCACCCAAACCCAACGTTTTTGCCTCAGAACCCAGCTATCATTCGGTTTTCACTACTTTCATCTTCATTCCGGTCACTGAGCTCTAGACCTTAGGGAAGATGCCAGCGTGCAGCCTGTTCAGTCCAAGTACATGAGTCAGGCAGCAGCTGGGTGCTGGTGGTGTTGCTGGGAGCTCCTTACGACCCTTTGGAAGAGAAGTATCTAACAGTCGTACTTTATCTCATCCCAAATAGTGTAGTTGGTTCTGCCTTTACATAACACACAAGATCGGTAAAACAGTTATCTCAAGGGCTTTCAAACCCACAGTTAGTGCTTTTAAAAAAAAGTCCAACCATGGAACAAGCACTACAGACCACCTCCACCCACTTCCTCCAGCACCTGTTGGGAGAATACCGTGTACCAACCAGGCCTTTAGCATCTACCAGCCCGAAAGGAAAGAAGAAGCAAGAACACAGGCAAGCTGAAGAACATGGTCTCAAGGCCAGAAAACAAGCAACTCAAGAGATAAGTAGCGAGGGATAAGTAGTTCCACGTGTTTCTTCCACTCCAAGAAGAGGGTCCTGGGGTCATCAAGGTGGTGGAAGATTTGGTATTTGGGAGATGGTCCACTGAAATTTGAGAAAGACTTTGACTTTGAAAGTGCAAATGCAAAAAATTAAAAAGGGGGAAATCGACAGAGAATTCCATAATAAACTTAAAAAGTAACCTTGAGAAACAAGAGTAGCTCAGAAATGGCGAAGATAAACGAGGCAGGAGTTCATATAAAACAGTGAAGGAAATGACGAAGATCCGACTGGACCTAATTGCTATTATGACAACGTGGGATGAAGAAAGAAGGTTAAATGCTGAAACGTGTGGAATCCCTCTGTTCGAACCATGGTGGTAAGGGAAACAGAGGCAGAGGAGGCCTTGGGTCCCTTGATGGCAGAGGGCACAGTAGTGGTTAAGGAGGGCCGTTTGCTCCCCTCAAAGATTTTGTGATGTATTCAGAGGAGGTAGTGGAGGCTGGGCGTTTGCAGATTTTGAATATAGGAAAGACAACAAAGTTATTGTTTAGTCTACAAACAATTCTTTAAAAATAGATGAGTTTCCAGCTCTTCATGGTCCTGAAATTTTATTTCAGTCTTTGTGAAGAATGAAGAAGTGAATTTGCTGTATCATCTGTCACCGGCACTGGGTTTTGCTTCTTTATTTTTCTGCTTAATTTAGAAGATGTAGCACAGTTTCTTATGAGGGGGAGGCAGGTTCATCTTGAAAAGTGAGCACTAGATGTATTTGGAACAGCAGAAGTCTACTTGATCGCTAACATATTATAATAAACTAAAACGGCACTTCAGTGGGACTTCTAAATATTTTTTTTATCACTGGAAGTATTTACCTTATCACTAAATTGTATTTGGCAATTATTGTAAGGTGCCTGCAATTGGGCTGTGATTCTGTGTTTTGAGCCACAGAAAGTTATGTGTATGTGTGAGTGTCTTTCTTTTTTTTGTAAATCCTATAATATGAGGTTGCTTATTTCATCAATTAATTAGGGTTCTTGATGGTAAAGAATTTTGCCAGCCAAATATGTATATGCAGGTAAATACTGTTTATTAGACAAAGGTAATTTTTATATAGTTGTAAAATTACATTATATTCTGTTGCCAAATGAACTTTGTATCACTGTATAAAAAGCAACATTTGTTTAAAAAATGAACATTTTAAAATCAGCAAAAATACTCTGTCCTTACAGAGGTTGATGGACTGAGAAGCAGAGTTAGGGTGAATCTTTTTTTCCACTTAGCTTACCAGACATAAGATTTTTTAATTTACTTTTTAACGTTCGGCACATAAGCGAAGATTTCATACATTATTCCATTATCTAAAAAGGATAAACTATTTGCGTTTAATGCATGAACTTCGTTTTTTAGGAAATCACAGGATTTGTCCAAATAATGGATATTTTCAGTGTATGAATGTAAATAATCATAAATAAGACTGTACATAGATGTATGTTCAGTTAAATAACCCTCCCTTTCCTAAGACATTAAAATTAGGGGCTGGAGAGATGGCTCAGCAGTTAAGAGCACTGACTGCTCTTCCAGAGGGCCTGGGTTCATTTCCTAGCACACATGTGGTGGATAACATCAGTCCATAGAGTCCATAACTCCAGTTCCAGGGACCCAACACCCTCCACTGACCTCCATGGTTATTGCATGACATGGGTGAACTTACATACATGCAGGCGATACACTCATACAAATAAAATAAAATTAAAATTAAATATCTTTAAAAGACATTAAAAATAAGCCGGGCGTGGTGGCGCACGCCTTTAATCCCAGCACTTGGGAGGCAGAGGCAGGAGGAGCTTTGTGAGTTCAAGGCCAGCCTGGTCTACAGAGTGAGTTCCAGGACAGCTGGGGCTACAGGGAGACCCTGCCTTGAAAAAACCCCAAAAAAAAAAAAAAAAAGACATTAAAAATAGGCATCAATTACCAGTTCTTCCTGCCAAGTCTGGAATTTCAGTGTGATAACACTGACTTGTTCTATTATATTTCAAGAAGGTTGAAAGTTTTCAGGGTTATTTTGGCAACTTCTAACACATTATTAACACAGTCTTTGGACCTCTGACCCATAATTGACTCACTATACAGTTCATTGCTAATTATAAATTAGTAATCTTTTGATATTTAAGCTATAGTGGAAAAAAATCTGACCACGGGTGTTTTTAATGAAAGCCTTAGAATAAGGAAACCAAAGATTTAAATATTTTTATCTATTTTGGTTTCTTTAATTCTTAACTTTCTCCTTAAATATTCAGTAGTGATAAAGATGCAAAAACTGCACTGTAGGAAAATTGGATTTAAGGGTGGTTGATATTTTGTTGTATGTTATGTGCTTTGTGCTTTCCTACAATAGATATTAATCAAATTTAGACCCTCCCCGTCCACACTCCCTCACAGCTCCCCTCCCACCAGATTTCATGCATTCTTTTATATATGTTAAGGCCTGTCTGGTCATGCATTGATAGCCAGACGTCCCTTGGTGCATCTCTGTCATACCAGACAAATGAAATTTCTTACTGTATGCTAAATATGGATCCTTATATTTACCAAAAATCATCAAAGAAGGTTATTTTTGCAACAGATGGAGGCTGTTACATAGTTCCACAACTGGTTATACACAGATCATATGCCAGAGAGATGCCCAGCCTTAAGTGACACATCTACAGTGGAACCTCTACACCTAAGGTCCATGAAACATAGCGGAACAGTGGATAGAGAGAATACTAACACATCCCTCAACTCTCATGAGTAAAGCTTCCTAATGCTGCAAGTGTGATGCACACGGAAGGCCAGAACTGGCCAGGTTTAAGAGGAGAAGAGACTACAGAGTGCATGTCCCTGGATTGGACTCCTAGACTAAACCTCGCCCATTCATCCCTCAGAAACCATTATGGATGAGGTTGCAGAAAGAGTCTAAGAGCCAGGCTTGTTACATGAACACCAGAAGCCTTCAAGCCTCAAGGAACTTGCTCATATGAACTTGCAGCAATGCTGTCAGCATGCACAAGAACCATACAGACTCAAACAGACAAAAACCCAGCACAGAACTTGGAGAAATGGCAGCATACCCCAACCTTAGCCAAAGAACTATTTATATCTAATTACTGCTGGGGTGAAAGAGTAGATCTTCTTTAAGGGAATGACTCTAGATAATCTAGACTCCAGTGGATGAACTTGCACCTGAGAACATCTGGGTACAAACGCATGACCGGATAGGCTTAACGTATGTGATGGTTAATCCTGGATGTCAACTTGACTGGATTAGGGATGAACAAATATGAGAAAGAGATCTTCAGATTGGATTATCTCAAGCTGGATGGCTCACCCTAAACGTGGGTGTTACCTTCTGCTGGCAGCCAGTATAAAAGGCCATGGCAGAGGGAGCTGGTCCCTTTTTTCCTGCTGCTTGTCTTCTTTCTCACTGGTGAGTTTCTATTACTGCTGTGATCAACTCTTTCGATCCCAGCGTGGACTAAGATGGCCAGATCTCCTGGAACCCATCGGGCCTTCAGCACCAGATTGGGGCTACTGAGACATCCAGCCTCGTGGACTGAGCAACTGCCTAGATTCTCAGCCTCTCTAGTGCGGCGTGGCTATCGTTGGACTCCTTGGACTTTATCCTGTGAGCAAATCAATATATATATATATATATATATATATATATATAGAGAGAGAGAGAGAGAGAGAGAAATATATAGAGAAAAAGAGAGATAGATATAGATACAGATATGGATATAGATATAGATTATAGATATAGAGATATAGATAGATATAGATACAGACATAGATTCATTGTATTGATTCTGTTTCTTTAGAGAACCCTGACTAATACAACATATATAACAGAATGCATGATATTTAATTTGATATCTTTTGTATAGATCTACAAGGAAATGTTTTATAATTTGGTTTTGTTCTTGAGATCAATTTCTTGGAAGCTGTAGTTTACTGTTTTCCACAAGTCATTATATTCAACATACTTCTGAGCCACTCTGAGCCTTGGAGTGCTATGGTACTATCTCTAGACTGAAATGTTCTAAGCCAGTTTCAAGAAGAAAAACTGTAAATATTAGTTCTCCATGCTCTGACAGTGTGAGTTCATGTGGTTTCCCAGGCCTTTGGGTCACTGTCTGGGATACTTGTCCCAGTCTTAATTGGCAGCATGGTGGCTCTACAGTGCACCTTACAATATTAAATCAAGGTTTTTACTCTAAACCAGAATAAAGCTGTCCAACAAAAAAGAACATAGAAGAATGGCAAAGTGGCCAATGGAATTTAGCCAAGTTAAAGAGAATAGTTTTCTAGAAGTAAAAGAAATTATACAAAGAGTAACAAGTAAAAGAATGAGAAGGAGTTGGTATAACAAGATGCTCTAAATTAACAGAAAACTAAGGAGCAATCAGCACAAAAAGACAAGAGAATGTTCAGAAATGTTGGCATAAAAACAAGCCAGCCAGCTCTGCTGGACATATGATCTGACTCAGTGATACTCTGTGTTATCTCTTACTGAACGTGATTCTAGATAGAACAAGAACAAGTTTTCATTTTATGATTTTTTTTTCCTGTATAAAAGTGTAAGCATATTACTTGGCATTGGAAAAAATTCTTGGAGCCTTTCTGCACTTAATGAGTTGCCATTTCTTAGCAAAAATGGGAAGCAATGATATTGTTCTAAGACTATTGAGCCCGGGAATACAAAGGCAGATAACACGTATAATAGTCCTCAGCAGTGAATTAAACCTCCATAGAAGGACTTTTCAGATAGCAGAACTTCAACATTACCATACTAAATTGAAGAAAATAAATAAGACTTCAGACAGAAATTCAAAACAGAGTAAACCAAATGCTATTCCCTTGTGGTAGCTCAATGCAAGCTACTTCTACGGCTTTTGAAAATGTGATGCAGTCTACATAAATAACTAATACATCTTCTGATGCCAAAAAACAGCTATAAGGAAAGGAAAGAGAGGAAAAGAAGATGGAGAATAAAACTGAAAAGAGAGAGCGATAAAAATCAGCAACCAATAATGGAAAGAGCTGACTGACTCAAAGCCAACAGAGGTTTCCTAACTAGACCAAATTAGTTGCATCAGTACTCTCAGAAAAGGTCCCAGTACAGAGACTTATCTCTAGAGGTAGGTATTAGACAAACCATCCGGAGACCTCTGCCAGTAGCCCTCTGAACCTTGTTCCTATTGAGCAGATGCAAAATGAGATGGAGTTTTTACTTTGTAATGGGATTCCTGAGAAAATGAGTGGATAGCTCTTTTGCACATGCGTGCTAATTCCCAAGAGAAGTTCAAATGTTAGCTCCTAATGGGCCTGTTTCTGGAGACAGAAGCAATTTGATAGTTTTCAAGGACAGCCTACAAGGAGCTACATTCTAAGAATACTGATGGCAGGTGCAGCTTGGTGTTTAAACTGCTCATAAATTGTGGACACATGCAAAGGAGCTCCCTTTGAGGAAAAAGAGAAAGGAGTATGTAGGGCTCAAATGACAACTTATGGTAGAATCAGATCAAAGCAAATGCTGCTGTTACTGAAATGTATTGAACAATATTTTAATTTAACAATAAAAATGAATATACTTGTGATAAGTAATGCATGTTGTTCTTATAACACAAATTAGCCATTTTACATGTCCATTTGTTGGATGCATTAGTGCCACTGATGCTACTTTTTTTTTATTGATGCTTTGTGTATTTCATACATCATTTTCCAATTCAGTTCAGGCATATATCTCTTTCCCTTCCCCCCTCCCCACCCCTACCCATCCCACATCATGCATTTTGCCGTAACTTTTCTGCATCTTTCTCTGCTTTTTGTTTTGTTTTGTTTTCATTTTTTTAACAATAAGTGATAATTTGTGAGTACAAGCATCCTTCATGTAAAACCAATTTGCAAGCAGTTGTGCTGAAACCCACAAAGCTCATGGGTCCCACCATCCAGCAGGGGGTGCTTGTATGTTCAATCAAGTTGATCAAATGAGTGTCCAGTCTATATTGTTGTAGTTTCACCATTCACCCCAATCGCAGCCCTTACCTTCTACCGCGCCCCCTCTTCCACAGATTGTTCCCTAGGCTTAGAAAAGGGGCACAGGTGGATGAGAAGCAAAGCAGTCTACTTTCTCTGGAGCAGTTGTCTTGGTCTCTAGTCAATTCTGGCTATTTTCTTTCATGGACTGCCAGCTTGTTCAGGCATAACCTATTGATCCTACTGATGAAGCACACGCAATTAGATATATAGGTATTTAAACAGTATAATATATAGCCTTTGGATCCTACTAGTGAAGCACACGCAATTAGATATATAGGTATTTAAACAGTACTAATTGTTATGGTAGGTTACTTTGGTATAGACACAGATGTTTGGATGGTATGTTAATCCATGAATTACATTTTCTTCTGTTAAGTATAACAGGGTCTTCGTGTGGTTTATAACATCTCCTAACCATTAGAGGATGTAAGCTCGTTGCATCAGCCGTGGGTTATTCCTCCAAGGAGAGAGCTAATAGCCAATTAGATTTGGGATATACAGACATATGGCTGTCCCTGCTGCACAGTATTTNCCTCAACTCTCACGAGTAAAGCTTCCTAATGCTGCAAGTGTGATGCACACAGACGGCCAACAACTACCAAACTGGCTAGGTTTTAAAGAAAAGAGACTACAGAGTGCATGTCCTGAAGGAACTCCTAGCTAAACCTGCCCATTCATCCCTCAGAAACCATTGTGGATGAGGTTGCAGAAAGAGTCTAAGAACCAGGCTTGTTACATGAACACCAGAAGCCTTCAAGCCTCAAGGAACTTGCTCATATGAACTTGCAGCAATTGTGCCATGCACAAGACCATACAGACTCAAACAGACAAAACCCAGCACAGAACTTGGGAAAGGGGAGAGAAATTGCACATACCCCCAACCTTAGCCAAAGAACTATTTATATCTAATTACTGCTGGGGTGAAAGAGTAGATCTTCTTTAAGGAATGACTCTAGATAATCTAGACTCCAGTGTGATGAACTTGCACCTGAGAACATCTGGGTACAACGCATGACCGGTAGGCTTAACGTATTGTGATGGTTAATCCTGGATGTCAACATGACTGGATTAGGATGACAAATATGAGAAAGAGATCTTCAGTTGGATTATCTTAAGCTGGATGGCCACCCCATTGTGGGTGTTACCTTCTGCTGGCAAGCCTTATAAAAAGGCCAGGCAGAGGGAGCTGCTGGTCCCTTTTTTTCCTGCTGCTTGTCTTCTTTCTCACTGGTGAGTGTCTATTACTGCTGTGATCAACTCTTGGATCCCAGCGTGGGAGCTAAGATTGGCCAGATCTCTGGAACCATGGGCCTTCAGCACCATATTGGACTCTGAGACATCAGTTTCGGGACTGAGCAACTGCCTAGATTCTCAGCCTCTCTAGGTTTGCGGTGGCTATCGTTTGGACCCTTGGACTCTTCCTGAGCAAATCAATAAATCTATATATATATATATATATATATATATATATATATAAGAGAGAGAGAGAGGGAAGAAATATATAG
Source organism: Rhizomys pruinosus (assembly GCA_009823505.1). Taxonomy (NCBI): domain Eukaryota; kingdom Metazoa; phylum Chordata; class Mammalia; order Rodentia; family Spalacidae; genus Rhizomys; species Rhizomys pruinosus. The sequence goes on along the minus strand of VZQC01014358.1, from coordinate 3,012,291 downwards.
AAAAAAGAGATGATAATTAGATACATATATGATAGATATAGATATAGAGATATAGATATAGATATAGTATACAGATGATATAGATTATTGTCATTGATTCTGTTTCTTTAGAGAAACCTGACTATACAACATATATAACAGAATGCATGACATTTAATTTGATATCTTTTGTATAGATCTACAAGGAAATGTTTTATAATTTGGTTTTGTTCTTGAGATCAATTTCTTGGAAGCTGTAGTTTACTGTTTTCCACAAGTCATTATATTCAACATACTTCTGAGCCACTCTGAGCCTTGGAGTGCTATGGTACTATCTCTAGACTGAAATGTTCTAAGCCAGTTTCAAGAAGAAAAACTGTAAATATTAGTTCTCCATGCTCTGACAGTGTGAGTTCATGTGGTTTCCCAGGCCTTTGGGTCACTGTCTGGGATACTTGTCCCAGTCTTAATTGGCAGCATGGTGGCTCTACAGTGCACCTTACAATATTAAATCAAGGTTTTTACTCTAAACCAGAATAAAGCTGTCCAACAAAAAAGAACATAGAAGAATGGCAAAGTGGCCAATGGAATTTAGCCAAGTTAAAGAGAATAGTTTTCTGAAGTAAAAGAAATTATACAAAGAGTAACAAGTAAAAGAATGAGAAGGAGTTGGTATAACAAGATGCTCTAAATTAACAGAAAACTAAGGAGCAATCAGCACAAAAAGACAAGAGAATGTTCAGAAATGTTGGCATAAAAACAAGCCAGCCAGCTCTGCTGGACATATGATCTGACTCAGTGCATACTCTGTGTTATCTCTTACTGAACGTGATTCTAGATAAAACAAGAACAGTTTTTCATTTTATGATTTTTTTTTCCTGTATAAAAGTGTAAGCATATTACTTGGCATTGGAAAAAATTCTTGGAGCCTTTCTGCACTTAATGAGTTGCCATTTCTTAGCAAAAATGGGAAGCAATGATATTGTTCTAAGACTATTGAGCCCGGGAATACAAAGGCAGATAACACGTATAATAGTCCTCAGCAGTGAATTAAACCTCCATAGAAGGACTTTTCAGATAGCAGAACTTCAACATTACCATACTAAATTGAAGAAAATAAATAGACTTTCAGACAGAAATTCAAAACAGAGTAAACCAAATGCTATTCCCTTGTGGTAGCTCAATGCAAGCTACTTCTACGGCTTTTGAAAATGTGATGCAGTCTACATAAATAACTAATACATCTTCTGATGCCAAAAAACAGCTATAAGGAAAGGAAAGAGAGGAAAGAAGATGGAGAATAAAACTGAAAAAGAGTGAGAGCGATAAAAATCAGCAACCAATAATGGAAAGAGCTGACTGACTCAAAGCCAACAGAGGTTTCCTAACTAGACCAAATTAGTTGCATCAGTACTCTCAGAAAAGGTCCCAGTACAGAGACTTATCTCTAGAGGTAGGTATTAGACAAACCATCCGGAGACCTCTGCCAGTAGCCCTCTGAACCTTGTTCCTATTGAGCAGATGCAAAATGAGATGGAGTTTTTACTTTGTAATGGGATTCCTGAGAAAATGAGTGGATAGCTCTTTTGCACATGCGTGCTAATTCCCAAGAGAAGTTCAAATGTTAGCTCCTAATGGGCCTGTTTCTGGAGACAGAAGCAATTTGATAGTTTTCAAGGACAGCCTACAAGGAGCTACATTCTAAGAATACTGATGGCAGGTGCAGCTTGGTGTTTAAACTGCTCATAAATTGTGGACACATGCAAAGGAGCTCCCTTTGAGGAAAAAGAGAAAGGAGTATGTAGGGCTCAAATGACAACTTATGGTAGAATCAGATCAAAGCAAATGCTGCTGTTACTGAAATGTATTGAACAATATTTTAATTTAACAATAAAAATGAATATACTTGTGATAAGTAATGCATGTTGTTCTTATAACACAAATTAGCCATTTTACATGTCCATTTGTTGGATGCATTAGTGCCACTGATGCTACTTTTTTTTTTTGATGCTTTTTGTTTTCATACATCATTTTCCAATTCAGTTCAGCATATATCTCTTTCCCTTCCCTCCCCACCCCCCCCACCATCCCACATCATGCTTTGCCGTACTTTTCTGCATCTTTCTCTGCTTTTTGTTTTGTTTTGTTTTCATTTTTTTAACAATAAGTGATAATTTGTGAGTACAAGCATTTCATGTAAACCAATTTGCAAGCATTGTGCCCAAACCACACAGCCATGGGTCCACCATCCAGCGGGGGGGTTTGTATGTTAATCAAGTTGATCAAATGAGTGTCCAGTCTATATTGTTGTAGTTTCCACCATTCACCCCAATCGCAGCCCTTACATTCTACCATGCCCCTCTTCGCAGATTGTTCCCTAGGCTTAGAAAAGGGGCACAGGTGGATGAGAAGCAAAACAGTCTACTTTCTCTGGAGCTGTTGTCTTGGTCTCTAGTCAATTCTGGCTGTTTTCTTTCATGGCTGCCAGCTGTCCAGGCATAACCTTTCGATCGTACTATGAAGCACATGCAATTAGATATATGGTATTTAAACAGTATAATATATAGCCTTTCGATCCTACTAATGAAGCACACACAATTAGATATATGGTATTTAAACATACTAATTGTTATGGTAAGTTACTTTGGTATAGACACAGAAGTTTGGATGGTATATATCCATGAATTACATTTTCTTCTGTTAAGTATGACAGGGTCACAGAATGGGGAGAAAACCTTCACAGCAGATACATCTGACAAAGCATTAATTTCCAGAGTATACAAGCTACTCAAAAAACAAAGAAGAAAGAAAACAATGAATCACTCAGAAGATGGAACAAAAGATCTGAACCAGAGACTTCATAGAGGAGAGGATTAGAGATGGCTGAGAAACACCTTAAGAAGTGTCAACATCACTAATAATTAGGAAATGCAATTAAAACACCTTAAGATACCATCTTACTCCAGTTAGAACTGGCTAGGATCAAGAAAACCTATGATGCCAAGTGCTGGAGAGGGTAAGGGGAAAGGGGAGGGAAGGGGAACACTCATCCCCTGATGTGGAATGTAAATTTGTGCAGCCACTATGGAAAACAGTGTGGAGAACCCTTAGAAGATTAAAAATGATCCTGCCATTTGACCCAGTCATATCACTCCTGAGTATATACCCACAAGACTCATCTTACTGCAGAGATACATGCACAGCACTATTTATTGCTCTCTGTTCACATAGCAAAAAACTGGAATCAACCCAAATGCCTCAACTGACGTGGATAGAGAAATTGTGGTACATGTACACAATGGAATTCTATGTAGTGGTAAAGAAAGACAACATCATGAACTTTGCAGGTTCATGGACATCATGTTAAGTGAAGTAACACAGTCCCAGAAAAACAAACGACAAATGGTATCTCTCTTATGTGGATTCTAGTACCAATAACCCAGTTATAAATATTTCTAGTGGAGAGGGATGCATATTAAAAGAACAACAACAGGGGGCTGGAGAGATAGCCTAGCGGTTAAGAGCACCGACGCTCTTGCAGAGGACCCAGGTTCGATCCCCAGGACCCACATGGCGGCTAAGAACCATCTTAACTCCAATTACAGGAGAAATCAGTTCCAGGGGAATCTGACACTCCTCTTCTGACCTCCGCGGCATTGCACCACACAGGTGCACAGATCTGCATGCAGACAATACACATTCATACAATACAAAAAATAAATAATAAAAAAAAAATAAAAAAAAAAGAACAAAAGAACAACAACAGAAAGATTGCATCGAAAACTGACTGAAATGGTAACTCAGGAAGGGTGGGAGGGGTGGGGAGGGACACGGGTATATATTTCGTTGGTCATTTTAATTGATGAGTTCAACAAGTATCCAGTTTTGCCCAGACTCTGTCTACAGGATACATGGTGTTTAGGACTTAGTAAAGTAACTATGTGTATATTAATATTAAACAACATTGGTTTAAAGGCTGATAAAAACAGTAATGCATCTGAGTTAATTGGTGATATAAATTGCTGTTGTCCACATTAGCTTTAATTAAAAACTGTATAAAAATTACTTTGGGATTGGTATAAACAAATGTTCTCTATAATTTTGCTGTCATATAGTATCACCTGGTAGCAATCTCTTTCACCTATAGGATGATTTAACACTGATGCTACTTTTACGAACAGCAAATAAGCAACAACACATATTTTTATTCCACATTTTGTTTCAGCACCATTGAAATCTTGTTTTGAAGCTCTATGTTGAATTCTCATTGTTGTAGAGAACTTCAGGGGCCAGTGAGATGGTTCGACATGTAAAACCATGTGCTGTCAAGCCTGACAACCTGAGTCCTATCCTGGAGCCCGCACATAAGAAAGGAGAAAAACAGTGCCCACAAAATGTCCTTTCCCTCCATATGTGCACCTGTCTGTGTGCCCACACACATGCACAAACACACACAACAGCACACAAAGAAGGGAAAAAAATACATGTAATTTAAATTCTTGAGTAAAAGAAAAACAAACTACAGAAAGTATTATGCTACTGATCTCTAAGACATAATTACTTCATTTGTGCTTTTACTTCTATTTAAAAGTATTTTTATTGATTCTTTGAGAATTTCATACAATGTATGTTGCACATATGCAGACCTCCTCTCCAACATTCACCCACACCATATCACATCCACCCCCCAACATCATGTCTTTTATTTTTTAAGGCCTATGGAGTCTAATCTGTGTTCCCCAAATGCTCTTGAGTGTAGGTACATAACCTGGAATCTGGTCAACCTGCATGATGTCACATCCTTAAAGAAAACTGATTCTCAGCTGGGCGTGGTAGTGCACGCCTTTAATCCTAGCACTTGGGAGGCAGAGGCAGGCGGATCTTTGTGAGTTCAAGGCCAGCCTAGTCTACAGAGTGAGTTCCAGGACAGCCAGGGCCACAGGGACACCCTGTCTCGAAAAGACCAAAAAAATAAATAAATAAATAAAATAAGAAAACTGATTCTCCCTCTTCCAGTAACTATCAGTTGCCCATAATTCCTCAGATAGACCTGAGGCTTCTTGATCACCTCTTCAAGCCATAGTGAATTTTTGTCTGGCTAGGGCTTATATAAGTCTTGTGCATGATGTCACAAGTGCTATGGGTTCCTATGTGCAACTACTATGTTGTATCCAGACAACAAAGTTTTCTTGCATTCACCTAGCACCTCTGGCTCTTACAATATTTCTACCCCCTCTTCTGCAATAATTTCTGAAACATGAAAGGAGAGGGTATGATGTATGTGTGCAATTTAGGGCTTAGCACTCTGCAGTCTATTATTCTCTACATGGTGACCAGTTGTGAGTCTCTGTGTTAATTTCCATCTGCTGCAAGAAAACTAACAATTGACAAATGAAACCTAATAAAACTGAAAATCTTCTGAGAACACCATCCTTTGGATAAAGAGGAAGCCTACAGAATGGAGAAAAACATTACCAGCTATAACTCTAATAATGGGTTAATATCTAAAATAGACAAAGAACTCAAATAAGCATAAAAATTAAATTTGGGGTAGAGAACTAAATTTGGGGGATTTTCAAAAGATTAAACAGACATAACTATATATATATATATATATATATATATATATATCCGAACTACTTTGCTATTTTATTTTAACCCTGTCAGAATGGCAAGACTAAAAAAAAAGTAAAAAAGTAAACATAATAATAATAAATACTAAAATAATAATAATAAAATAAGAAAAACAAAACCACAAATGCTAGGGAGGATGTGAGGAAATGGGACTCTGGCTTTTTGTTTTTGTTTGTTTGTTTTTGAGACAAGGTCTCCCTGTAGCCCCTGCTGGCCTGGAACTTACTCTGTAGACCAGTCTGGCCTGGGCTCACAGAGATCTGCCTGCCTCTGCCTCCCGCCCAGCAAAATGGAAACTCTTATTCTTTGCTGGTCAAAGTATAAATAGGTGCAGTGGAAATCAGTGTGGAATTCTTCAAAAAAAGCTAGAAAAAGGGAGGAGAAAAAATGCAGCTGAATGAAGTGTGCCACTAGCAGCCAGCCTCCACTCAGAGCGCAGGCTCCCAAGAAACTGAGAGCCTGTGCTGGACCATGGGAAGAAACTTCCCACACAAGATGAGTATTTTCTGGGTCTTATTGATCTCCAAATTCTGTACTCAGTACCTGGCAAGTAAGAAAGCTGGAGGACCAAGACAGCAGGAAGATGAATGTGGGTCAGAGGTAGCCATAGCCCTCTGACTTTAAATATGATTTCTTGTGGGGCCTGAGTGGTCCACGGGGAGCACTCAGGAGGCAGAGGCAGGTAGACCTGCTTAAAATCTAGGCCAGCCTGGTATACATGCATGTTCCAGGCCAACTGGGGCTGTAGAGATTCCTTGTCTGAAATATATGAAAAAAATGACTCCAGGCCTCATCTTATTAAGAATTTTGGTGAGATGGAGGAATGAGGCATGACCAAAGCAGCTGCTGCCCTCAAGGTCCAGGGGCATGCTGACAACCAAGACACTGAGTGCATGCACTGACCGTGTGAAGAACCTTATCACATGTGATTAATATTTTCCTGAGCTCCTGTTCTCAATATTCTGAACTCGAGGTTTGGCAAATAAGAAAGAAAATAACTGATGAGCCAAGATGGTGACAGCACAGCTACAGGCACCAGAACAAAGGTGGCAGTGGCTCTTGGTGTAAGGACATAGAACATGACTCTGGTAAGAACATGCCTCATCACTTGTTCCCCCTGGAAATAGAAGAAGATATGAGAGTGGTGGACACCAAGAAAACCAACTGGTCCCTCAACCATGAAGAAGAAAACAAGGGCTTGGATGCTTAGAATCCCAGGGGATGCAGCTGTGCCTTCAGCTTTACCACCTATGCCCCCAAACCCTGCTGGCATTGCTGAGGCCTAGGCCTGTACCCCCTGCTGGCAGAGCTGAGGCCTAGGCCTGGCCACCTGCACCCCCTGCTGGCAGAGCTGAGACTTAGGCCTGGCCACCTGCACCCCCTGCTGGCAGAGCTGAGACTTAGGCCTGGTCACCTGCACCCCCTGCTGGCAGAGCTGAGGCCTAGGCCTGGCTACCCGTTGCTTGTGTGCTGGCCACCAAACTTAGGCAGGGGGGTCAGGCAGTAGTCAGAGACAAGAAACCACACAGATTGAAACCACACAGCTCACCTCTTGCCAGGGAGCCAGAAGTCTGTAAGCAGACACTGCACAGAGCACCCATGGTTGGCCCAGTGGCTGTCAAGACCTACCTGCAGCCCTCAGCAGCAATAGGAACCTGAAAAGTCTACAGATTTCCAAAATAAGCTAGAGGACAGGTGACTTGTGAATGTGTGAAGCTGTGAAACATCCTAACTGCCACTCAGAGAATCTTATGCTGGAGGCCTGTGAGCTAACTGCTGCCCTTTGTCGAGACCTAACTTCTTCTTTTTTTTTTTTTTTTTTTTTTTTGTCTTTTTGAGACAGAGTCTCCCTGTAGCTCCAGCTGTACTGGAGCTTGCTATGTAGACCAGGCTGGCCTTGAACTCACAGAGATCCACCTGCCTCTGCCTCCCAAGTGTTAGGATTAAAGGAGTGTGCCACCATGTCCGGCTGAGACCTAACTTCTTTTACCCACAGTAAATTCATGTGGAGAATCAACCTATTGGAGAGAGCCTTGGGCCACAATGGGGTAACTGTGCTGAATGATGCCCTAAAACAGCCTAAGTGTAACCTGATATACTCAGCCTGTGAATAACTGATCTTGAAGGAAACCCTAGCTTTTCTGATCAGAGCAGAAGGGAGAAATCCCTACTTGACAATCCTAAACAATGTTTAAGAGAAAGATAAATCAAGATATACCTACAGTGCAATAAAGGCATGAATGTCAGGTGAGTAAACAACCACTTTCTGCATGGATTTAATATCAGCTCCACAAGTGGGTGCCCATATCTGACACTGATATCAAGCCTAGGACTTTGTGGCTAGGCAGATCACAAGCCATAGGGGAGAACTTACTACTACTAAATGGACATAGTATTAAACTGACTCCTAAAGACTTATTGTTATATCATAGATTAATTCATCACTCAACTCTGACCAGAGTAGCTCTCTTATGCAGATGATGATTAACACAGAGACCCATAATTGGCCAACACGTAGAGAATACAAGGCTGCAGATTATTCCTTAATAGGACAGCTATGTCAAATTTCTGCTTCTCAAGGCTCAGGGATCATTAAAGAAGAGGGAATAGAAGACTGTAAGACCCAGAGGTGGTCATGGCCATACAGAAACAGTGTTCCAAACAGCTGGAAAGTTACCTATATTAACTCATAGCAATGGTAAGAAGATGCCCCACATAAACTGAAGCCAGAGAGAGTCCCAGCATACAAGGAGGGAAGTATATAATAAATCTTTACCCTACCTAGGAAACTACTGGAAACCATTAGTAATATGAGGGGAAGGGCTAGTCTTCTTCAAAGATTTGACTCTGAGTAAGTTAACCAGACTCCTATGTATAGACACATAATGAGGGCATTTGAGGGCACAAATTTAACTCTATAGGCCTTAAAACATAGTGAGCTCCAGGCCAGCTGGGACTAAAGGGAGACCCTGTCTCAAAAAGGCCAAAAAAATTATATAGAGGATTCATAAAATTGGGTGGGGAATGGGATAGTAAGGAGTGTGCAGATAGAAGGGGTCTAAGTATAAGCAAAATACATTGTATAAAAGCTGTAAAAGTTCAATAAAAAAGTTTTTATTTTTTTTCTTTATTTTATTTTTTTATTTTTTTTATTGATGCTTTGTGTATTTCATACATTATTTTCCAATCCAGTTCAGACTTATATCCCCTTCCCTTCCCCCCACCCCACCTCTACCCATCCCAGATCATGCATTCTGCCATAAGTTTTTAAAGGATATAGAGATGCTTGTTCATCCATCTTCATTGCTGCTCTATTTACAATAGCCAAGAACTTGAAAGAACCTAAATGTCTGTCAAGTAATGTTTGAATAATGAAAGTACGGTATATTTACACAAAGAAATATTATTCAGCTTTTAAGAAAAATAAAGTTATCCAATTTGTACATAAACTAATAGAACTAGAAATAATAATCTTAAGTGAGATAGCCCAGATTCAGTAAGACAAATGTAGCATGCTCCCTCTCATCAGTGATCTTAAGATAGATTATTACACCTCTCAACCCTCACCAAAGAAGCTTCTTCTTGCAGCAGATGGCAATTATTTCACTTTAGATAAGTTATGTATTAAGAACATTCACATTATACACTTAAACTAGAATTCTTTTTTTGAGACAGTCTTCCTGTAGCCCCAGCTGGCCTAGAACTTGCTCTGTAGATCATGTTGGCCTTGAACTCACAGGGATCCCCCTGCCTCTGCCTCCCTAGTGCTGGGATTAAAGGCATGTACCACCACACCTGGCCTGAACTAGAATTCTTAAAGATTTTAATCTTTAAACAATATGACACATTATAGACTTCCTCCTTTCTTTCTTTCTTTCTTTCTTTCTTTCTTTCTTTCTTTCTTTCTTCTTTCTTTCTTTCAGGGTATCTTTTTGAGACACTAACTCCCTGCTGCCCCAGCCAACCTGGAACCTGATATGTAGACTAGGCTGGCTTGGATCTCACAGAGATCCACTTGCCTCTGCTTCCTGCATGTTGGGCTTAAAAGCTTTTAGCAACAGGCCTGATTTATTTTCTTTTTGTTTTCCAATGCCCATAAAATCAAATTTGTATTGTGTCTCTGCTCAGAGAGCATAGAAGCATATTTAGAAATCTAAGCATTAAGAGACCAAAGAAAAAAAATCTGTAACTTACCAATTTCACTTTCAGTCAACCTTAAATTTTAAAATAGTGTGATCTAGCATTTGAATGGACATATGCTGAGAACATCCTATGTTCCAGATTGTAGTAAAGCTTTTTATAGAAAGTATTATAAGTATGTGTTATGTATGTTTGTTACTGTGACAAAATGCCCAACAAAGGACATTTAAGTTAGGAAGGGCTTATTTCACCTCACTGTTCTAGGGCATAGTCCTTCATAGTGAGGAAGTCATGGTAGGTATAGTACCCTAGCAGTGGCAGCAGGAACCTGCACCAGCTGGAGTGTGAAGAAGAAGAACTTTGGTGGTCAGCTCAGTTTATCTCTTTTATATCAGTTGAGAACTCCACGCCATGGGTAGTTGACATCTGTATTTAAGGTGGGACTTCCAACCTTAATTAAACCTCTCTGGAAACACTCTCATAGACATGAAAAGAACTGTGTCTCCAATCCAGTCAAGTTTGATCATGAATATTAAACATCACCAAAGGTCAACATTAAAATTGTTCAGTACTACTTTTATCATTCCTTAATACCATAGAAATAAAAAATGGAGATGGAGGGATGGAGAGTTGGCTCAGTGATTAACTGTACAGGTTGCTCTTGGAGAGGAACCAGGTTCGATTTCTAGCACCCACATTTCAGCAGAAGATTGTAAGAACATATGAAAATGAAGCTCCTGGGACCCTGTTCATATGAACCTACAGCATTGGTGTTAGCATGCACAAGACCTACACAAGCTCAACAGACAAAAACTCAGCATGGAACTGCAGAAATAGGGAGCAGTACTCAATTATAACTGAAGAAATATTGGCAGCTGATTACTGTTGGGTGAGAAAAAACTGGGCTTCTTTAAGAGAGGGACTCTGCATAGGTTCACTAGGGCTCACTCAGAGGATGAACTTGCATTGAGGAATGGCCAGAAAGTGTAATTTGGCACAATAGACCCTGGTACAAATGAGAGAACGTATGAACATTCTGGGAGGGGACCAATGGAGAAGTGGATATAAAGGCAATTAAGATTGAAAATTATGTATGAAATATACAAAAATTCAATAAAAAATAAACATAATTTAAAAAATGGAAATGGTAAATGTAGAAAGTTTTAGGATATAGACATGGTCTTCATGACCTGAAAAGATTCATCATGTCTAGTAGGTAAAGAAGTAGATTCTACAGCGATGGCTAACTTTTCCTGTGAAAATTATAAATATTATATTCCTTCTATTCTGTAATTTTTGTTTCACTGTAAGCCCTGGAAGGATCACACAAGATGTCAAGTGGAATTTGGGACTGGAGATGAACTCGAGAACATGGTAGTGCGACAAAACTGAACAGTAAGGAATTTCATGCTCAGAGAATTGTGAATTGGACAAATCAGCAAAATACTAATTTTCAAAAGGAATAGAAATTAATTAGCTAAAACTCTGTAAATGTCCTTAAATTCCCTCAGTCCTACAAAGTGAGACCCAGCTTAATTTTCACACTGACCAGGACATCTCTGACAGCATCCTACCCTAAATCCTCCTACTAAACAGAATTATAAATGAATATCTGTCCTTAAATTATTTCTCTAGTTGATTTGGGCTTTTGGCCTTTAGATTTTCTTTTTATATATCTGAGTTTCCCTAAATCAGTGTTAAAGTGCTCCACTAGTGATTCAATTGTGTTCTTTTAAGAAGAGACTACAGCTTCCATAGCTCACTTGAAAACGTCATCGTAGTAACAGTCACACCAAGACCCCCTAGCTACCTAAATCTCAGTGACTGATCACTCCAGACTGTGATATGAATCACCCAAGTTAGTTAGAGTCACCTTTACCTAGAAATTCAGAAATCTTTTGTATCTTGGAACATATTTGACATTATCTAAAGACAAAGAAAAAAGATATGCCTAGTGACTGTGTTTCAAATGTGCTTCAAAAGGGTTATGTCTTGAAGGCTCAGTACCCAGATGGTAGATTGCATCATTGAAAGGTGACTGGATCTGGATCATGAGAACTCTGGCTTCATTAATGGATTAGTCCACTGATTAATGCATAATACAGTGGCATTATTTAGAAGTGGCAGAAAGTGGGAAATGAGGCCTAGATGGAGGAAGAAAGTCACTGTGGGTGCCCCAGAAAGACAAACTTTGTCAAAGCCCCCCTTTTCCTTCCAACTCTTTCTGCCTCTCAGCTACAAAAGATGAGCAGCTCTGCTCTAGTGTTCCCTCCCAACCAGGATGTTCTTCTGCCTTACTGTGCAAAGCAGTGGAACCAGTCTGCCATGCTCTGAAATCATGAGCAAAATAAACCATTCTCCTTTAAGTTGATCCTTTCAGATATTTGCGACAAAAGACTAACACAGGTATTGCTATGTTCCATTATTTTCAAAGGCTGTTCTTACCAATTAAAACTTCTACAAGCCTTTCAGAATTGATTTTTCCACCAATGACATTTAGTAGATGTATGAAGGCTGGTTAGAGGAGGTCTGTATGATCCTGCTCTTCTGGCCCTTCCAAGGAGTACCTACAATTAAAGCTCATGGGCTATCACCACAAAGCTATCCAGGTGAGCAGTCAGGTTGTTGATTTAACATTCAGTTGATAGACATCATGGTCCAAACTTATCTTTTTCATGAAAGAAGGTGTTAAATTACCACAATCTTATATTAAATAGAAATTTCTACTTCAAAATGTGCTTTTAATAATTTTTATCTCGGGTTTTGGAAAAGTAAAATTTGCTATTCATTCTATTAATAAACATCCTAAAGAAACAAGCTAAATTAATCTGGGTATTTGTTCTCAATATGTCGGTGCTGTTCTTAGGTAGTGGGACATAAGCTGACTTGAGGTACCTTTGAAAATGGACCATCAGGTCTTATTTCTAGCATCCCCCTTCAAAGAGAGTTCAGTTAAAAATTACTTTGTTTTTATAAAAATAAAAAGAAGTTCCAAAGAAGTATCCAAGCCAAAACTTACATATCCTGAAAATATGAATAAAGAGTTGACAGGTAGCTTGACAGAAGTCTTAACAGAAAGGGTAAACTGAGTGACAGTTGATGCTCATGAGTGTGGCAGAGTGCACAAACTCTGAGAGCAAAACAAGAGAGACTTTGCTGAAATGAAGAGCCCAGATGAGGAAGAGGTGTGTTCTCAACAAAGAGGAGTCTCAATGTTCAGAAACTCCCAGATGAGGAAGAGGTGTGTTCTCAACAAAGAGGAGTCTCAGTGTGCAGAAACTCCCGGATGAGGTAGAGGTGTGTTCTCAACAAAGAGGAGTCTCAGTGTGCAGAAACTCCCGGATGAGGTAGAGGTGTGTTCTCAACAAAGAGGAGTCTCAGTGTGCAGAAACTCCCGGATGAGGTAGAGGTGTGTTCTCAACAAAGAGGAGTCTCAGTGTGCAGAAACTCCCAGATGAGGTAGAGGTTATGTTCTCAACAAAGAGGAGTCTCAGTGTGCAGAAACTCCCAGATGAGGAAGAGGTGTGTTCTCAACAAAGAGGAATCTTAATGTTCAGAAACTCCCAGATTTCTACTGCAGTATCTTCTTTTTTATATATATTTTTATTTTTACAACTGTGTTCTTATATTGTGCTTCTTAGCTTTAAATATTTTATTGAAGTTTTGTGCATTTCATACATCATTTTTCATTCCAATCTAGACTCATCTCCCCTGCCATGCCCCCCACCCCTCCCGAGTTCATGCATCTTGCCATCCCTGACCTGTATCTTTTTCTTATTCTTTTCAAAGTTTTTCAAAGTAGGGATTATTTTTCTTGGGGGAACTTTACTATTTCAGTCCGTTCCCTGTCCTACTTCCTCTGCTGTTGTAGTTCCCTCCAATCTGTATTGCTTCAACACACACACACACACACACAGACACACACACACACACACACGCACACACACACACACAAATGCCACAGTATCTTCTCTTTTTTATATACAAAAGAGTTGGCTTATTGTAGTTCAAATACACAAAGTTAACATTGAAACATCTTAAAATTAAACTTTAGAAATGAAAATTCAACATTCAAACAGGTACACTTTATGGGGAATACCCAGAAAGGCAATTTTGTTGCCTAATCCAGAATATTGATAAAGATCATCCAATGGAGAATAAAGTATGTTTAACCAGGAGTTCTACTCTGGCCAACACATTCGTTATTAATGTGGTTCCATGCCTGAGAATAAATTACTTAAATAAATCTTTTCTTAGGCTAAACAATAAGACTTGGCATATAATTCTGAGGAGATAATCATAGCACATAAATGAACAAATACAACTAAACTGTTCTTTAGATGCAAAGATAAAAGTATGTTTATTATAATATCCTTAGTCTCTGAAAGAATCCAATGCAGTGTTTTCTGTTTTACCCACTTAAAAAACGAAATCAAGGATCTGGAGAGATGGCTCAGTGGTTAAGAGCACTGACTGCTCTTGCAGAGGACCCGGGTTTGATTCCCAGCACCCACATGGCGGCTAAGAACCGTCTTTAACTCCAGTCCAGAGGAATCCGACACCCCATTCTGACCTCTGTGGCACTGCATGACACGGGTGCAACAACCTACATGCAGACAGTACATTCATACACATAAAAAATAATAATAAATAAAATTAAAAAAAAATCAAAACAAACCCCAATTTCAGTTCTCTTGGAGTCTGTGGTATTTGCATCTTGCAAGTTCAAACCACAAATGCTCTTGTGTTGCATGCATAACACTGCTAGTAATAACATCACCAGGTCACTGGCTTCCACACCTCACAAAAGGATGATTTTTAGCTACAAGATTTTACATTTACTAGAGACAGCCTATATTTGAATATGGATGTCAGTTATACCCCACAAAGCAAAGCATAAATATTTTCACAGTGTTCTGTTTCGGAGACTGTTCACAAATGCTTCTACTTCTGTTCATCAGATAGTTTTGCAACAGGTTGACTAATGCACATATATGTTAAAACCTGAAAATTGGCTCATGCAAGTGTTTTGAATTAAGTGATACCCCATGGAAGAATATTTTGAATTATTCTGTGGATCATCTGATGCTGTGGGAGGTGGGGGTGGACCCCGGCGATCCAGGTCATCAACATATGCCACGATCAGTTTTCGCCTCTCCTCTGGTACACAGTCCAGCACTAGATACCGTTTGTCATTCTGCAAAATTTTTTCTACATCTTTCAGGCGCTGATCAGACACTTGCAGCTTTTTGGATCTACACGTTATAAATTTGGTCTCTTTCAAAAGCGTCCTGAAGTCAGCTTTGGTGGTGATATATTTGTCTCTGATGTATTCTTCAAACTCTCTTTGTTTTTTCCTGTCACTGGGGGAGAACTTAACGCACCAGGGATCTTCCTTAATTATATTTTTTTACTTCTTTCCACATAGATGTTAAGGTGATGGCAGAAGTTTCATCCAGAAGTCGCCTAAAGTGCTCCCTTTTCTTTTTGGTGAGTGCTTCAATGTGTTCATTGAGAAGCTTCTCTTTCCTCTCTTTCCAATAAGGACCCAGATTCCCAGCGGTGATCCTTTCAGAGGGTCCTCCTAGTATCAGACCACAACACATCTGAAGAAAGTACCATGTCAGACAGAAGAGCCTTAAAATTCTGGATAGCTTCTTCCCTTTTATGCTGCTCTCTTTTACGAGCTATTTCTTTTGTTTTTCAGAATGAGCTTTTTGAACCTCTCTTTCCTGTTCATGAAGGCTTGCCTTGATGCAGACTTGCCTTTCAAGTTCTTTTTCTTTTTCTGACTCTAAATTCTTGGCTATTTTTTCTATGTACAGTTTAAAAATGGTCTTCTCTCATTGATGAACTATCCACTGCTTTGTGATGTGGATCACCTTCTACTTTGTCTTTTACTTTGCCCCATCGAGATTGACTGTCCAAGTGATGATTAGATAACAGTTCACTGAAATCCGATTTAATATTCTTTCTCTTTCTTCCTGGCAGCTGCCACAAATTTATTAAATATTGCTTCTCGACCTTTCATCTTTTCAATTGCTTTGAATTTTGAATCTTTAGCATGTTTGGCAGCAAATTCACTGAAGTAGCTCTTGGATTAAACTTAGCTTCTTCCATCATTTTCTTTTGAAATCTTCCTTGGCTTACATTATTTTGTTTTTCTTTTCCTCTCATTCTTCTTCTGTTCTAGTCTTGACATACTGATCAAACACCTGTCTTCTTTCTTTATGATTGAGAAGCAAGTACGGAGGATCAAAAACTATCTCATGCAACTCCTCCCATGCTGAAAAGCAGACACCCCTCTCTCTAGCAGCATGTTCTTGAGCTGCTCCATTTGAGCTTCCAGGACAGTGGCCCTTTCTCAGGCAGCTTTAATTTCAGCTTCCATGGTAGCTTCTTTTTCTGAATCAATGTCTTTATTATCGTCTCCCAATTTTTGGCTTTAACAGGCTCATCTGCATTCATTTCTTCCATTAAATCTTGTTCTTCTTTAATTGTACTCATAGAGAATTGCCACTTTTGGATGGACAGCATTGTTGGGGTCGGGTGACTTAGCTTCTTCATGTCTTTTAATCCTTTTTTATGAGGGGGCTCGAATAATTTTGTCAACATCTGCCTTTTCCAATCAAATCATCAGGTCAGTTCCACATAGAAAGACGAGTGGTGGGGTTATAAAAGAAGACCCGCTCATCACTAGTCCACACAACTAGTCCACACAAGGAGTACCAGGAATAGGAGTAGTAGACACTGGCTTTGCCTTCTGAGCAGGCTTTCCTTCTTCAGTCATCTCTTCTTCTCTGGGCTCCTCCTTTATATCCTTTATAGGTTCTTCCATAGGAAGATGGCTCCTTAATTGGCTATTTAATCTTCTCATCTAATTTTTCTTTTTCCTTCAGTTCTTGGGGATTTTCCCACGTTGATGCCAATGTTCTATTATTATAATAGTATGTCTTCCCATCTACTGTTTTATATTCAGTCCACTCAGAAACTGCTGTTGCTCCAGCTACAGTAGCAGGTGAAGCTGCAATGGCAACCTGGGGATGTATCATGGGTACTACAAGAGGGGCCATTCCTGGTGATACACCTGGAAGAGGAATTGGCATGCCAGGAAGGAAGTACATGAAATGGAGGTAACATTACTTGTGGAAAAGCAGGTATTGCTGCTGTTGGCTGGGGTACTGAACTAGGAACAGCAGGAGGTAACGTCTAGGTGTACAGCTGGGGAACTGTTTGCACAGGTGTGGCTATAGGAGCAGGAACTGAAACACTAATTGTAAGCACGGCAACTGAAACAGCAGAACTTGGGGACTGATCTTGTGTTGTGGGTGTTGATACTGTCTGTGCAACTGAAGAAGCAGTTGTTGTGGTAGATGTGGTACAGGATGGAGTTGATGATGATGTTGAAGTGGATACTACAGGTGCTGGGCTACTGGTCGTAGGGGTGGGAGCTACTACTGCTTGTGCTTGCACCTGTGCCTGAACCTGGGCCTGGGCCTGTGTCTGTGCCTGTGCCTGGGCCTGGGCGTGGGCCTGGGCGTGGGCCTGGGCCTGGGCCTGTGCCTGTGCCTGTGCAGGTGCCTGTGCCTGTGCCTGTGCCTGAGCCTGGGCCTGAGCCTGACCCTGGGCCTGAGCCTGATCCTGAGCCTGAACCTGAGCCTGGGCCTGGTCTTGGGCTGCAAGCATAAGTGTCTGTTCTGACTGCTGAAGAACCTTGACTCCATCTGGCTTGGTCCATGCAGATTTACGTGTCCAAGCATCGTAATAATAAACTTTCCGATCTGGAGTTTTATTTTCAGCCCATATCTCCTCGGTGGGAGGCAGTGCTGGAGTGCCAGGAGCGATCGAAGGAGGTATTCCGGGTGGAAACATCATACCAGGAGGAAGAGGCATGGTTTCCATGGGTGGAGGCATGAAAGGTGGTCTCTGGAGGTGTGGAAGTCCCGTGGGTGGACGTATTCCTCCTGGAGGAGGCACTGATGGCATGTTATGATCAAAAGGAGGTGGTCCAAATGAAGCCGGAGGTGGCAGAGGAGGGCCTGGCATCACACCAAACCGAGGAGGAGGTCGTATGAGTGCTGGAGGGCCTCGCATCACTGCATTTCGTAGGGGAGCTGGGCCTCAGAACTTCAGGCCCTGTTGTTGAGCCATCCTTAGCCCCCCCCTAACCCCCCCCGGTTGAATCGTTCACCTCCCTCCCCCAGCCCCCAGCCCCCTACCCCTGTCTTTGCCACACTCTGCAATTACAGACAGCTGTGATATATCTTCTCCTTTTTAAATTTTTTTCTTTCACAGCATTTTCTTTTTAATTTTTTTTCAGTTTTTTAAGATGGGGTCTTCCTTTTGCCCCACCTATCCTGAACTCACTCTGTAGACCAGGCTGGCCTTGATCTCACAGAGATCTGCCTGCCTCTGCCTCCTGAGTGCTCAGATAAAAGGCACATGCCACCATGACCGGCTTGCAGTATTTTCTTAATGTTTTCGAAATATCCACATTAGTAATAAAAATGATTTTAATACCTTAAAAGTGTTGAAGAATTGACCACATACTAGGACACAGAAAACAACCTCAACAACTACAAAAAGATTGAACAGGTTCTAGAACTAAGCTACCATTTATTTTCAGACTTAGGAATTTTTGGTATATGGGTGGAGGGTTTGTATGCATATTTTAGAGTAATATAAGATCAAAAGAATGAGAAAAAAGTGTTGAAGATTTGCTGAGCACCTCCTATGACCCATGTTGAGCAGTTCTTATGGCTTACGTACTGTAACATCCTTGAGACAAATACTCTTCTCTTGTAAAACACTACACAAGGTGGACCTGCTTTAACACACACACACACACACACACACACACACACACACACATATATATATATATAATTGAATTTTGTGCACTTCACACATTATACCCTTTTCTGAGCTTTTGTACACTTCGTGCAACAGTTCTTAATCAAACTTGGACCCCTACCTCATGGACCCTACCCATGCTGCCCACACCCCCACAGGACCTTGTGCATTCCACCATACATGTTAAGTCCATGTGGTTTATTTAAGTCCATTTATATATATTATTACATTTATTGACTGTTGTATGTTGAACCATCCCTGAATCTCTAGAATGAATCTGACTTGATAGTGGTGGATGATCTTTATGATGTGTGCCTTTTGTGCTGAGAACTTTATTTTTGAGACAGGGTCTCCCTATAGCCCCAGCTGGCCTGGAACTCACTCTGTAGACTAGGCTGGCCTTGAACTCACAGAGATCCGCCTGCCTCTGCCTCCCTAGTGCTAGGATTAATGGTGTGCGCCACCACGCCCAGATTAAAAACGGTTGTTAGCCATTATGTGGGTGCTGGGAATCAAACCCAGGTCCTCTGCAATAGCAGTTGGCACTCAACCACCAAGCCATCTCTCTAGCCCTGTGTTGAGAATTTTTACATCTATATTCATTAAGGGTATGTTTTTGGTTGTATCTTTACCTGGGTATTAGATCTTTACTTTTGGTATTAGAATGATACTAGGTTCATAGAAGGAGTTTTGAAATTCTCCCTCTGTTTCTACCTTTCTGAACAATTTAAGCAGTATTGGTTGTAGATCTTCTTTGAATGTCTGGTAGAATTCTGCTGTGAGTCATCAGAACCTGGGCTTATTTTAATTGGGATTTTGTAATACTTATTTTAGTTGGGAGATTTTGTAATACTATTTCAGTTTCCTTATGTGTCATGTATTTAAGCTGTTGATCTCTTCTTGGTTTAACTTTTATGGTGTCCATAACATTAGAAACTCATGCAGTTTTTCAGATTTTTGAAATTAATGGAGTATACATTTTAAAATTATTCCCTGACAATATTCTGGATTTGGGGGATGTCTGTTGGGTTGTTTCCTCTTTTGTCTCTGATTTTGTTAATTCTGATTTGCTCTTTCTTTCTTTTGGTAAACTGGGTTAAAGGTCTGTCTATCTTGTTTAACATTTCAATGAACCATGCTCTAGTTTGTCTTCCATTGCTGTGACAAAAAACACCAACTTGGGGAGGAAAGGGTTTATTCAGCTTACATCTCCTGGGTCACAGTTCATCACTTAAGGAGCCCAAGGCAGGAACTCAGGGCAGGAACCTAGAGGCAGGAGCTGAAGCTCTCTTATATGGTACACAACAACCTGCCCAGGGTGGCACCACTCATTGTGGGCTGGGCCCTCCCACACTACTCGACAATCAAGACAATACTCCACAGATGTGGCCACAGGCCAATCCAATGGCGCCAATTCCCCAGTTGAGGCTCCCTCAGCCCAGGTGTGTCAATTTGACACTAAAGCTATCCAGCACAAACCAGCTCTTAGATTGATTTTTTAAATTGTTTTCTTTGTTCCTACTGCTTTGATTTTTGTTATTTCTTTTCATGTACTAAATTTGGGGTTGGTTTGTTCTTCCCTTTCCAGAGTTTATATGTGTTTTATATGTGTTCTTTCTGATTTTAATGTAGGCACTAAGAGCTATAAACTTCCCACTTACGACTGCTTTTAAAATGCCCCAGTTTCTGTTGTGTTGTATTCTTATTTTCATTTAATTCCAATAATGCTTTTATTTCTTTCTTAATTTCTTCTTTGACCCATTCATCATTCAGGAATATGTTGTTTAATCTCCATGAGATAGTGTAGTTACTAGACCTTCTTTTGCTGTTGATTAGAAGCTTTATTGAATCATTGCATCAGTGCTCTGATAGAATGCATGGAATTATTTCAATTTTTTGCATTTGTTGAGATTTGTTTGGGGTCTCAGAATATGGTCAATTTTAGAGAAACTTGCATGGGCTAATGAGTAGAAAGTATATTCTTTGGTGCTTTGGTGGAATACTCTGTAGATACTTATTAGGTTCATTTCATGTAAACTACAATTTAATCCAGATATATGTCTGCTTATTCTTTGTCCAGTTGACCTGCCTATTGAAGATAGTGAGGTATTGAAATCACCTACTATTTTTTAATATTTTAGTTATTCTTTTTCTTTTATGTGGTTGAGTGTAGTGTCTGTGTGTAAGTACACCTGTGGAATTAGAAGAGGTTGTCAGATTCCCCTGGAAACGGAGTTACAGATAGTTGTTAGCCACCACATAGGTGCTGAGAATAGAAACCCAGTCCTCTGCAAGAGCAGCCACTGCTCTTAACTGCTGAGCCATCTCTTCAGCCCTGAAATCATCTGCTATTGCTGAGTTGGGGTAAATCTGTGTTTTATAGTCCTTGAGTTCTGTTTTTATGAAATTGGGTGCACAGGAGTTTGGTACATATATCTTCATGATTGTAATATCTTCTTGATGAATTTATTCCTTTGATTAGAATGAACTGACCTTCTTTATCTCTTTTGATTAGTTTTAATTTGACATCTATCTTGTCAGATATTAGAATTGCAACACCTTCTTGCTTCATAGATCCATTTGGTTGGAATATTTTTTTTTCTATCCTTTCATCCTAAGGTAGTGTCTATCCTTGAGCATGAGATGAGTTTCTTGAAGACAACAAAAAGATGGGTTTCTTTTCTTGATCTATTCTGCCAGCCTGTGGCAGGGGAGTTGAGGCCATTGATATTTAGTGTCATCATTGAAATGTGTGTATTGGAGACTGTCATTTTAATTTCTTTGTGGTGTGGTCCTATTTTGTGTTTCTGTTATTATATTTTTCTTTGTTTTTGTTCCATAGCCCCTGAGGTGTACTTATTCCTGTCTTTGGTTCTTTGTATCACTTTGTGTATTCTCTGTACAGTTGGATTGGTGGACATGAATTCTGTGTCTATTTTTATCATGAAAAAATTTCCACTCCCCTTTGACCATGATACATAGTTTTGCTGGATAAAGTATTCAGAATTGGCATCCAAGGTAGTTTAGAACTTGAGCTACTTTGTTCCAGGTTCTTCAGGCTTTCACAGTCTGCTCTGGAAAGACAGCTGTAATTCTGGTGATTTTCCCCTTATATCCACCTTGTTTTGCTCTTGCAGCTTCTAGTACCCTTTGTTCTGTACATTTAATGTTTTTAATATGATATGCCATGGGGAGTTTATGTTCTGGTCTTGTATAATTGGTGTTCTGTGTGCTTCTTGAATCTCTATAGGAAAGTCTTTCCTTAATTTAGGGAAGTTTTCTTCTAGAATCCTGCTGAGTATTTGTTCAATGTCATTGGCCTTGATAGTCTTCTCTTTCCTATATACCTATAATTCATAGATTTGGTCTTTTCATGTTGTCCCACATTTCCTACATATTCCATGTCATTTTTTTTACATGGTCGTTGCTTAAGGAGTCCAAATTTTCAATTTGCCATCTTAACTTAATGGTCTCTTTTCATTTCACTCATTCTGGTTGTGAGGGTTTCTCCTATTGTTTCTAGTTGGCTTCCTGAATTTTTCAATTCCTTGTTCATTTCTGTTTGGATTTTCTTTAATATTTCTATCTCTTGGTGTGAGTTCATCCACTGGAAATTAGTCAACCATTGTAGCATCACTCCCTTAAGGAAGACCAGCTCTCTTTCACCCAGGAGTGATCAGCTGCCAGTACTTCCTCAGCTGAGGTTGGAGCTTCTTACACATGTACCCACTTCTATTCTGAGTTTTTATCTGGTTTGAGTTGTCCTGGGTCTTGTGCATGCTGTCACCACTGCTGTAAGTTCATACAAGAAAATTCTAAGCTGCCTGAAAAATCTTGTTTTCTTGTGGTCATCTACCACTCCAGGCTTTTTCCATCCCCTGTTCTTCAATGGTCTCTGAATTCTGGGTGGGTGAGATTTAACATGGGAGTCCTGTCTTCAGCAAAAGGGTTTTACCTTCAAGTTCTGGCAGCAAATCTCAGGCTGTGGAGATAACCTCTGTTATTTTGGGACATTTTATAAAATGAAGTAAGAAACTGCCTCAGTTTCTCATAACTAGACAAAAGAAGATAAAACTCATCAATACGGGGGACTGGAGAGATGGCTCACGGGTTAAGAGTGCTGACTGCTCTTGCAGAGGACCTGGGCTGGATTCCTACCCACATGGCGGCTAAGAACTGTCTTTAACTCGACACCCTCTTCTGACCTCTGCAGCATCGCACGACATGGATGAACCAACCTACATGCAGACAGTATGCTCATACTGTCTCATAAAAAATAATAAATAATTAATTAATTTAAAAATAATTAATTTAAAAATTAATTAAAAATAATTAATTAATTAAAAAACCCTCATTGATAGGGTATGCTTCTAAAATATTCCAGTGAGACAAACATGAGACTAGATATCAAAACTTATTTAAATTTACACCATGTGTTTTTAGCATGGCTTTCAGACAATTGGCAATGTGATCAGTGTTATATTTCTTTCAGAAGGGCAACATAGACTATCCTGACCCAAACACATCTGCCTTCCAAGATGTTTTATTCAGGGTACACAAGTGGGTCCCTTTTAATGTTGGGTCCGGAAATTGCACAGAAAAACTCTCAAGCCCAGGAGTCAATCTTTGAAACAAAATTTATTTAATTTGCTGGTACACTAGAACCCAATTGAGAAAGCTGATGCATCAGGGGAGCCAATTCTTGATGCATCAGGGATGCTCCACAGATGAGTGCAACCCCTCCTGTCTGCTACAGAGAGCTTTAAAGGACAAAAACCACAAACTAGAGGAATTTTGGTGATGTTATAGAAACACAATTGCAAGGCTATAGAAACACAATGCAAGCAGTGGTGACCTTTACAACTGATTGGTTGTGTTTAGTAGCCTGAAGCCCCTTGGTGAGGAATGTGCTCCTTAGGTTGGGAAGCACTTTCCTCAGGACTTAGGAAAGTTCATCCTGACCTCAGGTATCTCTGGAAACTAGGAACTCAGAGACAAGGCAGCAGGAAATGTGCTCTTGCAATTGTGGTCATAACAGGAGGGGTGGTCATGGGAGAAATTGTACTCAAGGCAGGAGGAAGGAACTATGGGAAGCAAACTTACTTCAGAGGCTTGCTTTCCAGTTAACTCCTTCCTTCTGATTAACCATTCCCAATATTAATAGCTCTGAAGTATTTTTCTCTAAGCTTTATAAATATATTTATGAATTCTTATTTCCTGGTCTATATTTTAACAACCATAAAAGGCAATCCATATTCCAATCTGTATGATACTTACATTGAAATTAAATAGATGGTATTTGAAGACTGTTGGTTATATTGCAATGTAAAATTCTTCAGAAACATATTGGCACACACTTTGAAAAATGAACATTCACATGTGAATGATGCAGACCCCTTTTTTGGTTCAGCTGAACACAATGATATCAGAGATGACTCATTAAATATACAGTGTTTTGTTGGCAGAAAAAAAATAGAGGCAATGATTCAGTTTAGTGTAAATAGGTTGTAGTACAATAGTTTGTAATTTACTATAGATGCTTTCAATGCTGGTGCACATTGTTTAAATGTTTCCTGCAATGTTCAGGGTGTTTAACTTCTACTGAGCTTTGGTTTTAGTGTGCTGTTTCCCCATCTGCCTTCTCAGTATGCATCCGGAATTGCTAACAGGTGCAGAGAGCCAGAGCTTGTGGTGTTTTTGTTGTTCTTTTCTATACAACTTTAATCATCTAAGGGCTTTTTAAAAATTGACCCCATTCTGAATATTTAGAAAAGCCCATCATCAAGCTTGTATGTGATTAGATTTAGGTACCAAATATATTCACAAAGCCAGCTAGGCCCATTGTCACAATGTTCTTGGAACAGGAGATAAAAATCTTAATTCGAATGCCTTCCTGGTTCCCAAACTGCAGATACAAACCCCAGGGCAGGTATGAAATTTTCTCTTGAGGTCATGTAGTCCTAGCTAGTTTCAATGTTGGCCATTTGATGAAATTTTTAAAGATAACTTACTACATCTCAAAATTTTAAAACAGCATTTTTATTTAGTTTTGAATGCATCTTTCCTCTTGTTTTAGGTCTATTCTATATTTTTTGTCACCCTACTTTTGAACCCTGTCTGTATGTAGGCATACCTTCATCCCCAGTTTGAAGGCAAGCTTAATCTTAGGCAACAGGAATTCAGAAGACAATTCTTATAACTTCACCAAACAACTTTGGCAGGAATCCATTTTCTTTGCAGCCCAGCTATCCACATTGGTAACTGGTGCTCAGATTTGTTCCCACTTTCTTACCTGCTATGCGCCTAAGCTCCTTAGGTTTCAGAGTGACTACAATCCAGCTGTCTAGTCTTTAGGAATCAGAGTGACTGCAGTCCAGCTATCTGCTCTCTAATCTGCTGCTTGCTAACAAGTCATCCTGATATTTTTGTAACCTGTCTATAAGCAGCGCCTGATGGCAAGCGCATCCTAGTCTTATACTTGCAGTGGGCCCAAGTTAGAAACTCCTCCAATTAGATGCTTTACACTTCTCATTTTCCTTGTAACACATCCACTAAGTGGGTCATTTTTGTTGTCATTTCCAATGTGTTTTTTTGCCTGCTTAATTGCAACTCCTCCCAGACTTCTCCTTGGTTTCTTGGACCAGCCTTATGTATGAAAGAAGTGTAGTGCCTGACTTCTCTCACTGGGTACTTTCACACAGTAGCTGTAGAATCCTAGCTAACTGACATGGCTTGTCTTGCTCAGTTTTTTTCCTTTGACTTATGTGCTATGGCCTTACACACATAATTGTTTTCTATTCAAGGCTTGGTTTTCCTATGTATAAATATAATAAACTCTGATCATTCGTTTATGTGATTATTTAAATCAGGTGACATATGTAAGATGCGTGGTAGTGTTTGGAAAATGATAACCATCATCAAGTATTATTTTATTTGTCTTGAGGTACGATCTGAAAAATTGTAGAAGTTTAATTGCAGAATGAAAACAAAAAAATTGAAATAATGTAAAATTTTATTCAAGGTATTTTTATTCCCCCTTTAGATAAATGTCTAAAATAATTCTGATTGCAAAATAAAAATTAAAAATTGTAGGGGTTCAAAAGCATCAGTAGTAATAAGTGGAATTACTGTTTAGCTACATCTACAAAAGAAACAGAAGCATTTATCATTTAAGTTACAGAAAATTATTGTGATTATTAAAATCATTCTGAATAATGACAAATAACATAGAAATCTGTGCAGTCTGTATTGTTGATAGGATTTTCCCTGTAAAAGTAAATGTCATTAACCCTGTCCATTGGCCAAGTTTAGCTAAAATTTTATATTCTAGATGCCCAGGGAAAACTGGCAACTGCTGTAGTCAGTATTTGAACAATCTCTGTAAAGAACACTGCAGAGGACAAAGCTCAAGAAAAGGCCAGGAGGGAAACAGGAGGATGTTCTGAGATGGGGAGGAGAGCACTTCCCCCTTATGGGGATTGAAAGAGATAGCTACTCTGCAGATACACAGCTTTGTCTCTGAATGAGAAACTTCCTTCTGAACTCTTGGTATGCCATTGAAAGTATAATGTGGTGACTCTCATCTCCTATATAGTAGTTCTCTGGGTTTATTCTAATCTCTTCCATAGGCGAGGCACACTTCAATGAACTTTTGCATAGTTTAATGGAGAAAACAAGAAGGTGTGCTTTACAGGTGCCTAAAGGCCTCTTTTGCTCATCTGGGGAGTTCTGTGTGAAGACCAGCAGTGAACTGGGGGCAACACAAGGACTTGCCATGAGAAATCCATGAGGGAAAACTGTTCAAGGGAAGAACTCAGAATATATCAATCTCCCAAGAATATACTGCCAGAAGATTGCTTTGGAAGTGAGGGAACTATAGTCCATGTGTCTTAGAGATTACAGTCATAGCAATAATGGAGTAGAATGGAAATACTGAATAGAGATTTCTGTGAGTTGAATTGCACCTCACCAAAATTCATATACTGAAGCTCTGCTTCCTAGTACCTTTAAATACTGTCATTTAGAGACAGGGTTTTTAAAGAAATAATTAAGATAAAATAGGAACATTAGGATGGACCTTAATCTAATAAAATCCATATACCTGCAAGAAGAAATGATGATACGGACACACATAGAGAGTCGATCATGGACACAGGGAAGAGAAGACAACCGTTGCAAACCAAAGGAGAATTCAGAAGAAACACACCTGCTAAAACCTAGATCTTGGAATTCCAACTTCCAGAACCACTGGAAAATAAGTGTCTGTTGTTAAGATTCCCACCAGGTACAGTACCTGTTGTAGCAACTCTGGCAAACTAGTCAACAAAGCAACAAAATAAGGACTGTTTACCTTCAGAGCAGTATGAAAGTGTTTTGCTTTGCCACAAAGACACATGAAGTTCTAGTCTCATTCTTGGAAAAAGCTACAAAAGTTACTTGTCAAAAACAAGGGAGATGGGGGTGAGAGCAGCGAGATGACTCACTGGGTCAGGGCAGGCTTCCTGCCCAGTATAGCAGCCTAAGTTCAACGCCTGGGAACCACAGGATGCAACGAGAGAAATGACTTCCTCAAGTTGTCCTCTGACATCCACATATGTGCTGTGATTCTCTCTCTCTCTCTCTCTCTCTCTCTCTCTCTCTCTCTCTCTTTCTCTCTCTCTCAAAATAAACAAATAAATAGATATAAATTTTCAAAGATACAAGAGAAAAACTCCAAGTAGGTAACTTTGACTAAAGGTTTGACTAATCAACACACTCGAGGCTCCTCCACAGCTCAACGAGTGTTTCTCTTTAAACATACCTCAGTACCACAACTTATATGAATTCAAGTGTTAAGAGAATGGTGAAAAGCAGGCAAGGTGGTGCAAACATGTAGGTCCAGTACCTAGAAGACAGGGAGGTGGAGAGTTCCAAGCAAGCTCGAGTTATATAGCAAGATCCAGTTTCAAAGGGGAAGAGAGGGATGAAATGGAGAGAAAGAGGGAGAGAGAATAGGAAAGAAGAAATAGAGAAAGGGGAGTTAGAGTGGGAGGGAGGGAAGAGAGACTGGGAGAATCCCGACCTAGGCAATATTTGCTATGTGATCTCGGACAAGTCTTTTACACTGTACCAACAAAACTGGTGTCACTCAGATCATGTGGCTCTCTTCCTTAAAATCCTGGTAATGATCTCTACCACTTAGAATTAAGTATGCAATCTCCAAATGCCCTGCCAGACCCTCCACAGCCAGACTCCACAGATCTCACTGGTCACTGTTTCTGCAGCCAGCTACAGGACTGTCCCCTGCAGCTTTGCACATGCTATTGCCTTTAAGAAAATGATTTACACAGGTACTCATGTGTTTCATTCCCTGGCTACATTCAAAGTAGTCGAAAATACCATCCTTTTGAAAATGCTACCCCAATCAGACCTTCTCTGTGTATGCTTGCTTTTTACTACAACATCTCACCCCTATGATAGCAGGTCAAAGATCTGATACTGAGTGTGCTGCCTGTCTTCTCAACAAGAGGCAGACTCAGGATGAGCTGCCACCGGCTTCTGTCTACTGCTACATCCTCATAACCCCAGAAGTACCTGATGATTGTCATCTGGCTTGCATTTGGTAAAGGAATAATAAAAGTAGCAGTACCCTGCTTACAGAAACATTTCATACTATTTGTATGTGGAATTATTTGTGTAATGTCTTGGTGAGAAAATAATCATGCTTTATGAAGCAAACACAAAAATGAATTCATAAAGGTTAGGCATGGTATAAGCTTGCATACCAATACTAAGACTACTATAATAAATGACTTTATAAGCCAAAAGCAGTGCGTTTGCCCATAGCCAGGCCAATGTGGATTAAAACAACAGTAATTTTAAATGGAGAAAAAGCATCAACTAGTTATGTCTTGAAACAAAGTAAGTGAAAAGTGATACTCTCCAAGCCTAGTACCTCTAACATTTGACATACAGAACAGAAGTAAGGTTGGCAGGATAAATCTTCTCTTGAAATTGATTTTTGCCAGTAGAAGCAAATGGAATATATTGCCAACCAGTTGTATATTCTGGAATAATCTGATTTATCTATACCCTTATAACAATAATGTTTACTAGAAAGGCAAAAATAAATGATGGTTTGGGTTGTCCATGTCATACCTTTTCCCTTTACTGGTATAAATAACTAGGAATTTCAAAGAAGCAAACAATATAAATAAGTGTTTGGCACTGACCTCTCCTGCTGCCTTCACTATTTCTGTCTCTAAATTTCAGCCAACAAATTCTGTTCAGATAATGCTGAACCTCACGAAGTGGTAATATGCTATAACATGAGCATGAATACCTGATTAACTCAAACGTTATTTAGAAGGTTACCTTCTTCCTCATCTCCCACTCTCTCCTGTCTCTGAGTGTGTGTGCATGTGTGGATGTTGTTCTTCAGGAGCTATCCATCTTTTTTTTTTGAGACAGAATCTCTCACCAGGACCTAGGACTCTCCAATTAGGCTGGCTGGCTGGCTGGCTAGCTGTCAAGCCTCCAGAATCCTCTGGTTTCCATTTTCCCAGTGCTGAGATTGCAAATGCATGCCACCATGCCCATGTTCTATGTGAGTGCTGAGGGTGGGAACCCAGGTCCTCTTTGTGGAAAGCTGACTGAATCTTCCCCAGCCCCTTCCTACTGTCTTTCGACAAGTTTCATTTCATACCCTTAGTTTTATAGTCCTAACCAATTTTGATGCTTTCAAGTATTTGGTTTTTGGAGTTTTTCATCAGAATATACCTTCGGAAGTCTTTCCTGTTTATTTTAATTTTTCATTTTTTTTCTTGTATTAAAGGATAGATGACTATTTGTATCACAAACGAACAAAGAACATTTTTTGGTTTTTTTAACTAGAATAAGAGGATCCTACAGGATCTTATTTACCATTGCTATGAAGGAAAAGAAAACTTCCACAGCTAAAACATAGGGGAATTTCCTAGTTACTTAGGAGAAATGTCCTGAAAATATCTTTCAAATATATACCTTTAGCATATTTGCTACTATAAAAACTATTTAAGAGGTCAACCTGAATTCACCATGGTGTTACTCATGCCAGCTACCCACATGCCTTCTAACGTGCTCCAGCACAGGCTGGAGGAGTGCCTTCTACCCTGTCCCGAAAAGCTGCCCTGGTCTCATGTGCCCTTCCTCCTCTCCAGTGTACTTAAAAAGAACAAGCTGCAGCGACAGTATCCCACTCCCCATGTCCATGTTGTACAGGTCAAGCCAGGCATGATGGCATACGCCTTTGGTCCCAGTACTTGAGAGGTAGAGGCAGGCAGATCTCTGACTTCAAGGCCAGCTGGGGATACAGGAGGACCCTGGCTCAAAAACAAACAAAAAACTCCACAGAAGTACTTGTCTGGGCTCAGTGAAGCTCAGTGACATGTATTAGGCCTTAGGCATGATGTAAAAGTACTTATCAAGGGCTAGGAAAAGAAATTGTCATTCTACAACTTGAGCAGGAGAACTTTAGACCCAGATAATGGTAGAAAAGGTGTCTGATGGAGCGTTGATTGTGGCCACAAACTTCTTGAGTTATGAACTTAATGCTAAGTTTGTTTCAAGGCACACACTAAATTGGCAGACCATGGGGACAGATAGTATCTTAATTTTCCATTTCTAATATATGTCAGTATTGTGAAATTACATGTTACCACTGTGAACCTCTTCTCGTTTTTCTAATATGTTTTACCAGCAAGGGGTAGAAAAGGCCGTTAAGCGACTTCCATGCTCTCTGGCTCCAAAACTCTGGGTGCCGAGCAGTGCACTTCTGGTTTGTATATGTTCTGTTCAGAGTTCTGAAAGTTTTGTACTCTACAATGCAATCTTTGAGGGGAAGTTCTTTATTTAAAAAAATTAATTAAAAAAAATTTAAAAATCTATTTATATGTAAATTTCCTAGTGGATGAGTTCACAAAAGACAATTCTGAGACTAAAAGCTTAAATGTGATTAAATTTGCATTAAGCATGAGATGTGACAATGAGAGTCTATAGAAAAATACAGGGCTGGAGAGATGGCATAGCAGTTAAAAAAGCACTGACTGCTCTTGCAGAGGATCCGGGTTCAATCCCCAGCACTCACATGGTGGCTGAAAACCATCTATAACTCCAGTTCCAGGTGAATCCAACGCCCTCTTCTGACCTCCACGGCATTGCACGACATGGGTGCACAAACCTGCATGCAGACAGTGCATTCATACACGTATGAAAATAAATAAAATTAAAAAAAAACAAAAAAGAAAAATACAATAATAAGTTTCCCATGTGAATCTGAGATGGGATCCTTAAGCTCCATAGAAGGAATTTATGATGGAGGACAAGATTTCTTCATGTAAGGAATGTCAAAAGTTTATAGAGCCATACCAAGTTGCATGAGTAGAGTTTGAGGACTGAGACAGTTTTCAAAATTGAAATGAACACACACTCTGCAGTCTCTTATTCACTAAAGCTTAGGCAGTTGTGGCCTTTTGTGTGTATCTCACACTGTTGTACAAGGAAGCTTTGCTGGTAAGAGTTGAGGAATGTCATAGTATTCTTTCCACCCCTGTTCTGCTATATTCCATGAGCCTTAGATGTAGAAGTTCCATGTAGACATGACACCTAGGGTGTTGGACATACATATTATACTATATATTATAATATATATATACTCTACATGTGACCAAGCTTCTTTGATGAATGGTGTACTGTGTACCTGTCTTTAAATATAAAGATCCATATTTAGCATACAGTGAGAAATCTCATTGTTCTGGAGATATGATATAGAGTTTTCTCTAGGATCTATGACTTTTCCAATCATGTAACCTTGGCTATGGTTACAGAGCCACCCATGATTTCAACTCCACTGAGAGGGCTTTAAGTCCAATTAGATAGCTATTGATTACCCCCAAACAACAGTGCCACTACTACACCAATAGAGGTAGTGTGTTATACCAGTAGTTAACAGGTATTCAGTTTTAGGACTGTATTGAATAACTGATTTATTTTCTCCCTTATTAGCTTGCATAGTAGTATCCTCTAAAACTATGAGAGCCAATCTTCAGGGAAAAGATTTCAAGGTCAGTTCCTACTCCATTTCTCCAAGACCTATTTCCAAATTATGTCCTGTCTTCATCAGTAGGGTCTTACCTTCCAGTTCCAGAGGATAACCAAAGGCTCCAGCAATAAAACTGACCAACCAGTCAGAGGGAGGGAAGACCCTATATTAAAACTTCACCCACCAATATCTCAAGGACCATTTCAGAAGAGATGGTAGAAAGACTGGAAGAGCCAAGATTGGTCCATGAACATGGGAAGACAGAGGCTTTCAGGCCACTGGAAGCTTTCTCATGTGAAGTTGTAACAATGGTGACATCAAGCACAAGACCCATGTTAACTCAATCAGACAAGGGCCCTGAATGGTGTGAGGGAAATGAGTGGTGAGCTGGCCCCAACATGAGAACTGTTGGAAACTGCCTAATGTTGGGTGAGGGAGAGTAGACCTTCCTTAAGATCTCTAGATAGACTAAATAGACTCCAATGGATGAACTTACACCAAGGGACATCTGGGTAAAATGTTTGACCAAATGAGACGTAGTATGTATGGCAGAATACATGAGACCTGGTAGGGGGATGAAGGGAGAGAGGATCTAAATTTAATTAAGAGCTGTTGTACAAAATGTACAAAAGCCCAATAAAAGTATTTTTTAATGGAGTGGGTAAGTAAATAATGGAATCTTGTACCTTGAAGACCATCTTGAGATTGGAAGGGAATAGATGACACCCACATAAGGATTGCTAGTCTCTAGGTAATAAACCATGGAAGAGTTGAAAAATAGCTGTCCTATGAGGCAGGTATGTGATGATGAAAAAACAATTTCAGTAGCAAAGAGAAAAAGAGAACTTTAGAAAATAACATGTGAGAGAGTTCAAATGTCAGAGAGCTCAGACTCCCAAGTAGAGTGCAACTGCAGAGAGTTGAAACCAACCCTCTGTCTACTGAGTGTTAATAAGCATTTTAATCTATGCTTTCAATCTTGTAAACAACTGTGTCTTGGACTGTTGCTGCCTATGTTTCTTTCTCTCATTTTTGGAGATTTTAGGATTTTCTAAAAGGCATCCATTGGCTGATACATGGTGGTGACACTGCTTCATTCAGCCTCCCCAAGTACTGCAAGTGTACAAATATTTTACATGGCTCTCTCTCTCTCTCTCTCTCTCTCTCTCTCTCTCTCTCTCTCTCCTCTTTGCAGAGCCTCACTATGAGACCCTGCAACTCACTGTGTGTGAACCAGGGTGACCTTGAACTTTCACTCTTCCCTCTGCCTCTGCATTCTGAGTGTGGATTACAGGCATGCAACACTTTGCTCTTTTCCTTTTGTATGCTGTCTTTAACTGAAGCTGCCTTATATCCTCCCCTCTTTATTTCCTCCCCTCTTTATTTCCTCCCCTCTTTATTTCCTCCCTTCTTTATTTCCTCCCTTCTTTATTTCCTCCCCTCTTCATTTCCTCCCCTCTTTATTTCCTCCCTTCTTTAGTTCCTCCCCTCTTTATTTCCTCCCCTCCTTATTTCCTCCCTTCTTTATTTCCTCCCTTCTTTATTTCCTCCCTTCTTTATTTCCTCCCTTCTTTATTTCCACCCCTCTTTATTTCCTCCTTTCTTTATTTCCTCCTTTCTTTATTTTCTCCCTTCTTTATTTCCTCCCCTCTTTATTTCCTCCCCTCTTTATTTCCTCCCCTCTTTATTTCCTCCCCTCTTTATTTCCTCCCCTCTTTATTTCCTCCCCTCTTTATTTCCTCCCTTCTTTATTTCCTCCCTTCTTTATTTCCTCCCTTCTTTATTTCCTCCCTTCTTTATTTCCTCCCTTCTTTATTTCCTCCCTTCTTTATTTCCTCCCTTCTTTATTTCCTCCCTTCTTTATTTCCTCCCTTCTTTATTTCCTCCCTTCTTTATTTCCTCCCTTCTTTATTTCCTCCCTTCTTTATTTCCTCCCTTCTTTATTTCCTCCCTTCTTTATTTCCTCCTTTCTTTATTTCCTCCCTTCCTTATTTCCTCCCTTCTTTATTTCCTCCCTTCTTTATTTCCTCCCCTCTTTATTTCCTTCCTTCTTTATTTCCTCCCTTCTCCATTTCCTCTCTTCTCTATTTCCTCCCTTTATTTCCTCCCCTCTCTATTTCCTCCCTTCTTTATTTCCTCCCTTCCTTATTTCCCTCCCTTCTTTATTTCACTTCCTCCCTTTTCTATTTTCCCTCTCTATTTATTTGCCTTTTTCTATTTCCTTATTTTTTTCTGCTCCTGCTCTGATATTGACTGCTATTCTTAGCTTATTTTTTCTATTCCTTCCTGGATTAGTCATGGTTCTCTAGAGGAACAGTACTTACAGAATGAGTATATCCATGAATATATACATATATATTCGCATATTTATTAATTAGCTTACTTTAAAATAGCAAGAAAAGCTGAATCCCATATGAGAGGCTGAGAACCCAGTAGCTGCTTGGTCCTTGTGGCTGGGTGCATCAACAGAGCAATCCCACAGTGGCTTTCTCACACTGGAGAGGCTGAGAACCCAGTATTTGCTCAGTTTGGTTGCTTTTATGAGCTCCACTCCAAGTGCAGTTGGAAGGAACAATGCCTCAACCCTACTATAATTTAATTTCATGTGAACTTTGTAAATACTTGAGCATGAGTGATTAAAAAAATAAACAAAGAAGGAGGGAGGTGGGAAGGGAAGAAGAAACAATAGAAATAACTGGAAATTGGGTGGCTAGGAAACCCAGAGGGTTAGGTGATGCTCCTGAGACCCCATGAGAAATGTGCATACCCTGTCTGAACAGGAGGCTGTATGGCAAGGAACACAGTGCCAGACAGAAGACACTTCCCTTTGAATGGTTGGTGAGAATGATCCAAGAGACTCTCAAAATGACATAGGCTATCATCAATCTTCTTGAATACTTCCTAGAACTAGAAAATAAGACCCTACTGCACAGGACAGGACATACTTCAGAAACAGAACTTGGAGTAATGAAGAAGGAACTGACCTTGAAGCCTTCTATCTGAAGTTAACTGCTCATAATGATCAATAATATGCACAATTGCTACAGGAGAAAATCAATCAATGGTCCATCACATCCATAAAGCCTAATAACCAGAATCACCAGCATAGCAAACTACCTCTATTGGTGAAGTAGTGACACTGATACCTAAGAATTTTTAATAAAGTTGGAAGATGTAAATTTGATTTAAAATATCAGTAACTTTTCTATATATTGATTATTAATGTGTTAAGAAAGAAATCAGGGACTCCAGACAGCTGCCCAGAGTCAGTGAGGTGCCAGTGAAGCAAAACGGACCTGACCTTTGGGGGGCTTGCCACCTGCCCCTGGAAGTCCCAGCTCAGATTCCAGACAGGTGCCTAGAGTCAGTGAGGCACTGGTGAGGCAAGGTGGACCTGCCTTGATTCTTGGAGGTTTGCCACCCACCCTCAGAAGTCCCAGTTCAGACTCCAGACAGGCGCCCAGAGTCAGTGAGGTGCCGGTGAGGCATGGCAGACCTCCTTTGACCCTTGGGGGCCTACTGGCATGCAGGCCAAAGTAGCAACCCAACCCAGCTCCCCACCACCCCCATCCTGGTGGAGCTCTGGTGCAGAGGACCTAGCAGGCAGAGCATTGGGATTATACTCTGTGCAGCCAACTTTGAGGTGCCAGAACTCAAAGAAACAAATAAACAGATAAATCCACATGCAAAAGACACAAAGAAAAAAACAACATGGGAAAAGCTCATAATAAATCCATACGGAACTCTACCAACCCTACAAAAGATCCTTAGGATGAGATCACTGAGAAAAGAAGCTAAGACACTGACCTTAGAAGAACAACTGTAGACATATTCAAAGAAATTAGAGAACTAAGAGAAGATAATGAAAAACTCAAGAGGGAAATAGAGAGAGATAATGACAAATGGTGGAAAGAACTAAAGAGAGAGATTGAAAAACTCAAGAAGAACCTGGAGAGAGAAAATGACAAACTCCAGAAGGAAATGGAAACACTGAAAAAATCCCAAGCCAAAATTAAAAAAGAAATGACCAAGAAAAAGGAGCTACAAGATGAGAATGACAGGCTCCAGAGGGACGTGGAAAATCTAAAGAAATCATAGGATGAAATGAAAAAGGATATTTAACATTCATCTAACCACCAGGAAAGGATGGGGAAAAGCCTCAGAAGCAGAACGGTAGAAGCAAAAACAAGAATATCAGACCTGCAGGATAAAATGGCACAACTAGAATACTCAAGTAAAGATTCTGGAAATTTTTAAAAAACACAAGAGTGGAACAACCAGGAAATCTGGGACACTAAGAAAAGACCAAACCTCTGTATCATAGGATAGAGGAAGGAGAAGAATCCCAAAACAGCACTATTGACCATATCTTCAACAGGATAATAGAAGAAAATTTCCCCAAACTAAAAAGACAATCCCATACAAATACAAGAAGCACATAGAACACCAAGTAGACAGGACCAGAAAAGAAACTCCCCACGCCATATAATTGCTAAAACACTAGATGCTCAAAATGAAGACAAAATACTGAAAGCCACAAGAGAAAAACAACAAGTTATATATAAGGGGAAATACATCAGAATTGCAGCTGACTTCTCAGTGCAAACTATGAAAGCCAGAAGAACATGGACCAAAGTCCTCCCAGTACTAAACGACTTTAGATGCCAACCCAGACTACTATACCCAGCAAAAATGTCAATTATTGTTGAAAGAGAAAGAAAAACCTTTCATGACATGAACAAGATGAAAGAATACATGTCTTAGAAACCAACACAGAAAATCCTTGAAGTAATCCAAAGAACAGAGAAAAGAAGCAACTATCCATAAACAATTAAAGAGAGGAAGCAACAAATCATAACAGAGTAAATATAAACCTAGATCAAGAATGCAAACAAAAAATAAAGTAAAAGGAAGCAACAAACATCTGTCACTAGTAACCTTAAATACTAATGGTCTAAACTCCCTAATCAAAAGGCATAGACTGGGAGAATGGATTAGGAAAGTGAACCCTCTATATGCTGTCTACAAGAAACCCATCTCACTCTCAAGGGAAGACACCACCTTAGAGTGAAAGGATGGAAAAAAATATTCCAAGCAAATGGTACCAAGAAACAAGCTGGAGTGGCTATTCTAATATCAGACAAAATAGATCTCAAAGTAAAATTAATCAGAAGAGACAAAGAGGGCCATTAAATCCTTGTCAAAGGAACAATGAATCATGAAGACTTCACAATCCTAAATGTCTATGCACCAAACTCTGATGCACCTAACATTATAAACACAACTCTGCAGGACGTCAAGACACAGATTAATCCTAACACACTAATCGTGGGGGACTTCAGCACCCCACTGAGCCCCTTAGATAGATCAACAGGACAAAAAATAAACAGAGAGACATCAGAACTGAAAAATACAATACACCAAATGGACCTCACAGACATCTACAGAATATTCCACCCAAATACCAGAGAATATACTTCCTACTCAGCACCTCACAGAACATTCTCCAA
Organism: Rhizomys pruinosus; assembly: GCA_009823505.1. Taxonomy (NCBI): domain Eukaryota; kingdom Metazoa; phylum Chordata; class Mammalia; order Rodentia; family Spalacidae; genus Rhizomys; species Rhizomys pruinosus. The sequence continues at coordinate 2,975,118 of VZQC01014358.1, read as the reverse complement.
AATTGACTACATACTGGGGCACAAAAGGAACCTCAACAAATACAAAAGGATAGAAATTATTCCATGCATTCTATCAGACCACAGTGCAATAAAGCTCATTATGAACACCAGAATAAGTCCAACTAGCTATAAGAACACATGGAGACTAAAAAAACACATTCCTGAATAATGAATGGGTCAGGGAAGCAATAAAGAGTGAAATAAATGTATTCATGGAACTGAACGAAAAAGACAATACAACACCACAAAAACTTTAAAAGCAGTCCTGAGAGGAAAATTTATAGCCCTAAGTGTCCACATCAAAAAATAAAAAAATTAAAAAAATTAAAATAAAAATAAAAAAATAGAAAGGGAACAAATAAATGATCTAACACTGCAGCTAAAAACACTTGAGAGACAAAAACAAATGAACTCTAAACCCAACAGACAGGAAGAAATAACGAAAATCAGAGCAGAAATCAATGAAACAGAAACAAAGAAAACAATACATAAAATCAATGAATCTAAAAGCTGGTTCTTTGAAAAAATAAACAAAATACACAGACCTCTAGCTCAGTAACAACAACAACAAAAAAAAAAAAACAACAGAGATCAACTCCAAAACAACACTATTCATGATGAAAATGAAACATCACAACAGACAAAGCAAAGATCCAGACAATCATATGGGATTACTTCAGAAGTCTATACTCCACTAAATTTGAAAGCCTAAGAGAAATGGATGAATATCTGAAATCCTGGGAAGCAACAAAGCTTAATCAAGAAGAGATTGACAGTTTAAACATACCCATACTATTTGAGGAAATTGAAAATGTAATTAAGAACCTCCCAATTAAAAAAAAAGCTGTGGACCAGATGGTTTCACGGCAGAATTTTTTTTTATTAACTTTATTTATTTCTGTATGTGTATGAATGTACTGTCTGCATGCAAGTTTGTGCACCCGTGTCGTGCAATGCCGCGGGGGTCAGAAGAGGGTATTGGATTCCCCTGGAACTGGAGTTCTCCTGGAATTGGAGTTTCAGATGGTTCTTGGCCGCCATGTGGGTGCTGGGGATCGAACCCGGGTCCTCTGCAAGAGCGGTCGGCGCTCTTAACCACTAGGCCATCTCTCCAGCCCATCACGGCAGAATTTTATAAAACATTTAATGAGGTCCTACAACCACTGCTACTCAAACTGTTTAGAAGGATGCAAACTGAGGGAATTCTCCCAAACTCTTTCTATGAAGCCAACATCACTCTAATACGAAAACTGGGCAAAGACGCAAACAAAAAAGAAAGCTATAGACCCATCTCACTAATGAACATAGATGCAAAACTTCTCAACAAAATACTTGCAAATTGCATACAGACCCACATCAAAAAGATCATCCATCATAATCAACTTGGATTCATACCAGAGATGCAGGGATGGTTCAACATACATAAATCAATAAATATCATAAAACACATAAATGGACTGAAAGACAAAAACCACATGATCACCTCAATTGATGCAGAAAAAGCCTTTGACAAGATCCAGCATCCCTTCATATTTAAAATCCTAGAGGGAATAGGACTGAAAGAAACATTCCTCAACATGATCAAAACCATATATAGCAAACCCACTGCCAACATCATCCTAAATGGAGAAAAATCGGAACCATTTCCCTTAAACGGGGGGAACCGGGAAAGTTTGCCCCTTATCGCCACTCCTCTTCAAAAAAGTGCTTGAAACACTTGCTAGGGCAGTAAGACAAGAGAAGGAAATTAAAAGATTACTAATCGGAAAAGAAGAAGTTAAGCTATCCCTTTTTGCAGAAGATATGATAGTTTACCTAAGAGATGCTAAAAACTCCACCAGAAGACTTCTAGAAGCTATTGTGAAGAGAGCTGCAATAAACATAGCTGTGCATGTATCTCTGTGGTAGGATGTCTTGTGGGTATATACCCAGGAGTGGTATGGCTGGGTCAGGTGGTAGCCTCATTTTGAGTTTTTTAAGGGTTCTACACACTGCTTTCCATAGTGGTTGTATGAGTTTACATTGCCACCACCAGTGGATGAGTGTTCACCTTTCCCCACAATCTCTCCAGAATTTGGTGTCTTTTGTTTTCTTGATCTTGGCTAGTCTTATTGGAGTGAGATAATACCATAGTGTGGTTTTAATTTGCATTTCCTTAATTATTAATGATGTTGAACACTTTTTAAGATATTTCTCATCCATCTTTACTTCCTTACTGGTGAAGTCTCTGTTCAGCTCTTTACCCCATCTCTTGAGTAGGTCATTTGTTTTATTACTTCTTTGTTTTTTTAAGTAGTTTATATATTCTGGATGTTAATGCTCTGTCAGACGTATCAGTAGTGAAGGTTTCCTCCCACTCTGTGGGTTTTCTCTTCATTTCCTTGTTGTTTCTTTAGCTGTACAAAAGCTTTTGAGTTTGATGAGGTCCTACTTGTCAACTGTTGTCCTTATTTTCTGTGCAGCTGCTGTTTGACTTAGAAACTCTTTTCCTATGCCTATGTCTTGTAGGCTGCTGCCGAATTTTTCTTCTATTACCTTCAGGGTTTCAGGTTTCAGGTTGAGATCTTTGATACACTTGGAGTTGATTTTTGTACAGGGCGAGAGGAAGGGGTTTAATTTTGTTCTTCTACAAATGGTGATCCAGTTTTGTCGACACCATTTGCTGAAGATGCTATCTTTCCTCCATTGAGCTTTTTTTAGCCCCATTGTCAAATATGAGGCTGAAGTTACATGAGCTCCAGTTTGGATCTTCAAATTTGTTCCATTGGTCAATGGGTCTGTTTTTGTGCCAATACTGGGCTGTCTTTATGGCTACAGCCCTGTAGTATAGCTTGAAGTCTGGTAAAGTAATCCCCCCCTGTATTGCACTTTTCACTCAGGGTTGCTTTAGATATTCGGAGTCTTTTGGTTTTCTATATGAATTTAAGGATTTTTTTTCTAAGTCTGTGTAAAAGCTCATGCATATTTTGATTGGGATTGCATTGAATATGTATATTAATTTGGGTAGAATGGACATTTTTACTATATTAAATTTCCCAATCCATGAGCATGGGAGGTCTTTCCATCTTTTGATGTCATTTTCAATCTCCTTCTTCAGGGTTCTAAATTTTTTGTTGTAGAGATCTTTGGGGTCTTTGGTTAGGTTTATTCCCAGGTATATTTTTTAGTTTACTGTGATTGGGTAGGTCTCCTTATATTTTTTTCTCCAGTTGCTTATTTCTGGTGAAAAGAAAGGCTACTGATTTTTCTAGGTTTATTTTGTATCCCACCACTTTACTGAAAATTTTAATCATTTCTAGGAGTTTTGCAGTGGAGTTTTTAACATCCCTTGGGTAAACTATCATATCATCTGCAAAGAGGGATAGTTTGACTTCCTTTTTTCTGAGTAGTACTCCTTTGATTTTCCTTTCTTTATTCTTTTTTTTTTGTTTTGTTTTGTCTTTTCGAGATAGGGTCTCTCTGTAGCCCCAGCTGGCCTGGAACTCACTCTGTAGACCAGGCTGGCCTTGAACTCACAAAGATCCGCCTGCCTCTGCCTCCCAGTGCTAGGATTAAAGGCTTTCTTGCCTTATTGCCCTAGCAAGTGTTTCAAGCACTATACTGAAGAGGAGTGGTGATAGTGGACTGCCTTGTGGTGTTCCTGCCTTTAAGGGGAATGTTTCCAACTTTTCTCCATTTAGGATGATGGTTGCTGTGGGTTTCTTGTATATGGCTTTGATTACATTGAGGAATGATCCCTCTAGTCCAAATTCCTCTAGGACTTTAAGCAAGAAGGGATGCTGGATTTTGTCGAATTTTTTTCTACATCAATTGAGATGATTGTGTGGTTTTTGTCTTTCAGTCCATTTATGTGTTTATGATATTTATTGATTTATGTATGTTGAACCACCCTTGGATCTCTGGTATGAATCCAACTTGGTCATGATGGATGATCATTTTGATGTGGGTCTGTAAGAGATTCGCAAGTATTTTGTTGAGAATTTTTGCATCTGTGTTCATTAATGATATGGGCCTATAGTTTTCTTTCTTGTTTGTGTCTTTGCCTGGTTTTTGGTATTAGAGTGATACTGGCCTCATAGAAGAAATTTGGGATATTTCCCTCTGTATCCTTCTGAAAACTTTGGGTAGTAAATGTGGTAAGACCTCTTAAAATGTTTTATAGAATTCTGCTGTGAATCTAACTGGGCCTGGGCTTTTTATAGTTGGGAGGATTTTTATTACATCTTCAATTTCCTCAAGTATTATGGCTCTACTTAAGCTGTCAATCTCTTCTTGGTTAAGCTTTAGTGAATCCCAGGATTTCAGATATTCATCCATTTCCCTTAGGTTTTCAAATTTGGTAATAGAGTATAGGTTTTTGAAGTATTCTCGTATAATTGTCTGGATCTTTTCTTTATCTGTTGTGATGTATCCCCTTTCATCATGAATGCTATTGATTTGGAGTTGCTCTTTCTTTCTTTTGGTTAACTGGGCTAGAAGTCTGCCTATTTTGTTTATCTTTTCAAAGAACCAGCTTTTGGATTCATTGATTTTTTTTTTTTTTTTTTTTTTTTGTTTTCTTTATTTATTTTTCGTTGATTTCTGCTCTGATTTTTGTTATTTCCTTCCTGTCCTGTTTGGGTTTAGGGTTCGTTTGTTGTTGCCTGTCAAGGGTTTTTTAGTGCAATATTTTAAAAATCGTTTATTTGATTGTCCAACTGTTTTTTGTTTTTTTTTTTAATGTGGGCACTTAGGACCTAATTAAAATTTCCCTCTTTAAGACTGGTTTTAATGTACTGCACAGGTTTTGCTGTGTTGTAGTGTTATTGTTTTGTTTAGTTAGTCCAGAATGCTTTTATCTCAGTTCTTTTATTTCTTCCCTGACCCATTCATTTATTCAGGAATGTGTATTTTTAGTCTCCATGTGTCTATAGTTAGTAGGACTTACCTGGTGTTTCAAATATGAGCTTTATTGCACTGTGGTCTTATAGAATGCATGAAATATCATTTCAGTTCCTTTGTATTGTTGACGTTTTTTGTGCTCCCAGTATGGGTCGATTTTGGAGAATGTTCTGTCAGGGCACTGAGATAGAAAGTATATATGCTTCCTGGTGTTTGGGTGGAATATTCTTAGATGTTCATGTAGGTCCACTTTGGTGTATTGTTTATTTTCAGTTTGATGTCCTTCTGTTTAATTGTTTTGTCCAGTTGACCTATCTACAGGGACTCAGTGGGGTGCTTGAAGTCCCCACTAAGTTAGCTGTGTTAGGATTATCCTGTGTCTTGAGGTTCCTTGAATTTATGTTTATAAATGTTAGGTGCACCAGAGGTTGATGCAAAACATTTGTTGAATTCAGTTCTGTCTTTGACAAGGATTAATTGGCCCTTTTGTCTCTTTCTGATTAATTTTTACTTGAAGGTCTATTTTTGTCTGATATTAGAATAGCCACTCCGCTTGTTTCTTTGGTACCATTTGCTTGGAAATTTTTTTCCATCCCTTTACACTTTAAGGTGCTTGTCTGTCCTTGAGGGTCAAATGGGTTTTCCTTGGAGGCAGCATATAGATGGATTCTGTTCAATGGAACGTTTGCTGTATCTCCTGGAAAAAGCACTCCCCCCATTGGAGTCAAAACATC
>VZQC01014358.1:2710271-2965071 GCA_009823505.1 Rhizomys pruinosus | reverse complement strand
TTATTGATTTGCTCACGTGACAGAGCTCAAGTAGTCCAACAGTAGCGCCGAACTGGAGAGGCTGAGAATCCAGGGAACTGCTCAGTCTGCAAGGCTAGATGTCTCAGTAGTCCCAATCTGGTGTGAAGGCCCAGTGGATTCCAGGAGATCTGCCGGTCTCAGTACACGCCGGGATCCGAAGGTTTGATCACAGCAGCAAGACAAACTCACCAGTGAGAGAGAGAGGCAAGCCGCAGGGAAAAAGGGACCAGCTCCCTCTGCCTGGTCCTTTTATACTGCCTGCTGGCAGAAGGTAACGCCCACATTTGGGGTTGGCCATCTGGGTTGAGGTGGTCCAATCCGAAGATCCTTTTCTCTTATTTGTTCCTTAGTCCAGTCAAGTTGACACCCAGGATTAACCATCACACTGCTGATTGGATGAATGTTCGATTTCCTTTTTCATTTCATCCTGTGATTTCTTCAGTATTTCCACTTCCTTCTGGAGCTTTTCATTCTTTTCTTGTAGCTCTTTGCTTTGCTGGTCAGTTTCCTTTTTCCTTTCAGCCTGAGATCTTTTCAGTGTTTCCACTTCCTTCCTGAGTTTGTCATTTCTCACTCTAGTTCTTTTCGAAGTTTGTACTTCTCTTTCTCTAGTTCTTTACAGAATTTGTATCCCTCTTCCCCTAGTTCTTTTCTTTTTTTAAAATTTTTTTAAATTTTATTTATTTCTGTATGTGTAAGAATGTACTGTCTGCATGCAGGTTTGTGCACCCGTGTCGTGCAATGCCGTGGAGGTCAGAAGAGGGTGTCAGATTCCCCTGGAACTGGAGTTCTCCTGGAATTGGAGTTTCAGACGGTTCTCGGCAGCCATGTGGGTGCTGGGGATTGAACCCGGGTCCTCTGTAAGAGCGGTCGGCGCTCTTAACTGCTAGGCCATCTCTCCAGCCCCCCCCCTGAGTTCTTTTCAAAAAATGCCATTCTCTCCCTTTAGTTCTATCCAGAATTTATCATTCTTTCCTTCTAGTTCCTTCTTGAGTTTTTCATTCTCTCCCCTTATTTCTCTGATTTGTTCTTTATATTCTTTGATTTCTTTGAATATGTCTACAATTGTTCTTCTAAGGTCAGTGTCTTGGTTTCCTTCCAGGGAGATATCATCAGGATCTTCCACAGGACTTATTGAGTTCAGTGGGGATTTATTATGAGCTTTTCCCATATTGGTGTTTTTCCATTATGTCTTTGGCATGTGGATTTGGTTTTTCTGTTTGTTTGGATTCTGGCACTAATCTCAAATGTGAATATGGAAGACTGGTTGGTCACTCTATTTCCTGTCTGTTTTCTTCCTCAGCCTTGCCTGTGCAGCCTAGAATCATTGACACTGCACCTGCTGGATCTTCCCAACCACAGCAACCACAGCACCAGCAGCTTATCGTCTGGACCACAGTCCCAGTTGCTTGAGTGCAAGGGCGACTGGGTGGGAGGGTGGGAGCAAGAGGTTTACTCCTTTGTTTTTTGTTTGTTTGTTTGTTTTTTGGTCTTTTCCAGACAGGGTCTCCCTGTAGCTAGCCCCAGCTGTCCTGGAACTCACTCTGTAGACCAGGCTGGCCTTGAACTCACAAAGATCCGCCTGCCTCTGCCTCCCAAGTGCTAGGATTAAAGGTGTGCGCCACCACGCCCAGCTAGGTTTACTCCTTTGAACTCCACCTCCTGGCCACGGAATGTGCACACTGCTGTCTGTCCCTCTATCCATGTACACAGTTCTTTTCTGTGGTCCTAGAGGTGAGAGGTCGAGTTCCTGGCTGGGCAGCAAGGCTGCACAATGGATCCCACCTTGGCTGTGGAATTTCTAAACTCATTTAAATTTAAAAAAAGATTGTTGTCTTCCTAGTTCAGGAAGGACATCTCTCTGATTACAAATTTCATGATCTGTCCTCAAGAATAGACAGGGAGTTCTGAGACTACTTCCTTATCTGTGGTGCTTAAAGTGCTTTTGGCTAAAAAGGAACAACACACTTAAGCAGCAAGGAGGCACATTCTGAAAGCTTTTCACAGTTTCCTCTTGTTTATGACTCCACAACTGTTCATTCTGAAAAATCTGGAGCTGTAGCTATCTCCTGTTCCTAATTTATAAATTAAAAAATGGCAATTTTTCATTTGTAGAATGAATTATGAATCAGTGTTCATTGTGAACCCTGTTGTCATTGTTTGCATTCATAAGCGGGAGGAGCCATCAGCTAGGGTACACTTTGGGATTCAGTGTGTGAAGTATTTTCTAGATAAAATTCATGATCAAAATTGGAGAGAGAATTGTGAGTAGCCAGGGAGAGTGGAGAGGAGAGAGAGGAGAGAGAGAACAGAGAGAACAACTTGAGCAGAAAAGCCAATTTGCTACTGAGAGTAGAATAATTGCCTCATCTCTGTATCAGGACAAGATCTCCTGAAGGAATGTAATAAGTCCCACAAGGTACCACTAACTGTAAAAATCCTGACTCCATGAATATTCCAAAAGTAATCAAGTCAAATATTTCTCTCTTTCTCTCTGGAGTCACTCTACCAAGAGTGTATACCTCAGTCTACAGTTCTGAATTTTCTTTTAGTGTCTCTAAATTATTGTGTTGACTTTGGCCTGAACTACCTTTGGATTTTAATGTGTAAAGGGGTAATTCCTGGTGGAGAAAATTAGCAATTACACAACCAAAGCTAATTTTCTTGATAGCCGGCCCCCACCACCCTCTCTTGCTGTTAGGAATTTTAATGAACTTTGTTTAACTTTGAGCCATTTATTTCTGAATGTATAGCTGAAACTTCCCCCTAACTTATTCTTTGTGATTTAACTGAAAAGCTGCTTAAGTAAAGGTCAGGTTCAGGGTGCTGCTTTCATTTGGGAATGAAGAATGACAAAAATTAACTCAGCTAGCTAAGAAATTTTTACAAGTGCACAGTAAAAACAATTTCTTTCTTTTATTGCAAATTTCAAATGAAAAGAATGACAGCACTGAATTAGAAGCTATAAATGAGTCTGTTTCTTACCATATATGTAGAGGACCCAACGGTCATATTAATAACTCCCTTCACTTTTTAGGGCCTGGTGGGGTGGTGCTTGCCAGGCAGAATCACACAAGTTCTTCTCAGTGGAACGCCCTTTTCTCACTTGTGTCTTCTGCTCTCAATCCTCTCTGTCTATATTCCATTCTTCCCTCCATTCTTCTGTGATTAACATGATCTCCTTACCTGTATAATCCTATCATTTCTCTTAATAGTGAAGCCCCAAACTACCAGCTCTTCATTTTGAGGACTGAATGTTTTCTGCTCTCAGACCACACTGATTCCAGGAAGCCTTTCAAATGGTGTTTGAAGAAAACAAAGATTATAAGATATATTGAAGAGGAGCCTGTCTCCAATCCCTAGAAACACAGCTCTAGGCAGAATGGCTGCTGCTGAGGTACTTCCCCTTGAACTTTTTGTTGCTGGTGGCTTCTCAGCATTCATGTCTCAATTCAAGCAATGTATCTTAAATGAGCCCCTTCCAAACGCTAAATACCAAATAGAGAAAGAAGAAAGACCAAGCCTGATATTAGACCATAACAAAAAGATTTCTCACTGGTTTGTAGAGGACAAGTTCATATAAAAATAGAAGAGAGGTGGACAGGTCTTAGAGAAGGAGTACAGTGATCTCTGGCCACAGTTAAGGGACTCCTGAGCTCAAAATTACTGTAGAAACTTCTTCCCCCACTCCAGCCTGTACACAAGATGATGTGCAAGGGGATATGGACCATCAGTGAAGTAGAAGTGAGAGAACATCAGACACCATAATAGAATGAAGAAAAAATGATCTTCACGGTTGATGCAGAAAAAGCATTTGGCAAAATCTAGCAACTTACATGATAAAAAATCACTGGACACATAGAAATAGAAGAGAAATTTCTCACCTGGATAAAGGAAACTTACAACCCTCTCAGGTAACATTTCACTTAGAAGCAAAGGACTCAAAGCTTTCACCCAATGATCAGAAGCAAAAGAAGGATGCTAGCTCTTACCATTTTGTTGAACACTGTACTGGGACATTCTGTCAGTGGCAGTTAGGGAAGTGAAAAAGAAAATGGGAGTGAGTTCATTCAGGGTTAGGTTTTTCAAGGAAAGCTTATCCATTAGGCAATCGAATATAGGAGTGAGTTTTAAGTGAAAGATTGTAAGTGTGAATCATCATACTAAGTAACACAGTGAAAAGATAAAGGTGATCTTAGTGAAAGAATGGTGTGTAATCAGTGAATTGTACAGCAAGATGGAGTTGACTGATCTGTACCTTGATACCTGAGAAATCAACTTGTAAGGCCATAGGTGTTGCATAGTAGAAGTTTGATTTTCTGACTTGAGAGGTAGAAACCTATTTGTCAAAAATAAGTACATCACTATGAATATAGGTGGGCAATACAATATAGGGAGAAAAATTTTCAAGATGAACTTGTCCTAGAATAGGACACCTACATCAAACCTCTGCCATGCAAGACTCAGGGACCATTGCTGAATGGATGGAAGAAAGATTATGAGAGCCAGAGGTGGTGAATGACCACAAGGACAAAGAATGTTCCTAATATAGCTGGGAAGTTACTCATATGAATTTACAACTATGGTAACAGCATGAACAAGATCAATGAAAGCTGAAGTCAGTCAAAATCTCAACATAGACGTGGTCAAATAGGTAAGAAGCCCCAACCCAAACTGAGAAACTGCTGGCAATGGCTAACTGCTGAGAAAGGGAAGGTTGGTTTTCTACAAGGGTGTGACTCTGTTAGCCAGGGTGAAATGGATGAACATATACCGAGGGACATTTGGAGACACAAACTTGGATCAATAAGCCTTAGCATATATGACAGAGTACATTAAATCCTGCAAGGAAGCTATACAATAAGGGAAGGTGTTTTTATATGATCAAAATATATTTCATAAAGTTATCAAAAATTTAATTTAAGAAAGAAAAGGGAAAAATGAAACTGGAAAAAATGAAATTTAAAAAGGCTATAATAACACATGTTAACAGAAGTAATGTTCAGGAGGAACCAAAGAACTATCATCCAAAGTGCTCAGTGAGTGGATGAATGTCCAGAGAGCCACTAGAAGACAGCTCTGAAAGGTGAACAAGTCTGGATAGCACATATCCTGAATCAATGAGCAAGGATTTCTGAAACAAAGTTCAACACCAATGGCCTGCTGGTGACAATGAAGGATGGTAGGAGATTTGAAGGGGCATAATGTGCTTCCAACCCCAAAGAACATAATGTCCAAGGAACTAAGACATCAACTTGATATTGACAGGGAAGCGGTGAAATCAGAAGCTAGTCAGATTTAATAAATGTGAAAAGGTTACGAGATTAAAGACTTAAGGAAATTAGATATTTGAATACTAGGAGTTCCTGAGGCACTGCACAAGGACTGGAAAGAATGATGTGGAATGAATAATTGTAACTCAAGATGGAGAAGAAATCTGAGTTGGGTGTTGAAATGCACACCTTGAAGCCTATAGCTCTCAGAAGGTTGAGGCAGGAGGATTATTCCAAGTTCAATTTGGGGCTAAAAGTGGGATCCTGAATCAAAAACAACAAAAACAACAAAACAACAACAACATCAACAACAAAAACAGATGTACAGACAACATCAAAGAAAAATAAGAAAATCTGATTAGATTTCTCCCCTTACAAAACTTGTTTAATGGATTCCATCATATAAGGAGTACTGTGATTTCCTGTCAGAGTAGAGACATATCCCTTAATCATGTAGGCTTGACTTTTATTATCTCACAAAGTTTCCTTTTTGACATATAGAAATATAGAACTCTTATGATAATGTCCAAGGTCTTTTAGCACTTTAGATCTATTTTCTTCATTAGCTATATCATTCCCTTCTTTCTTCATGCAATTGATCCCTCACCTCCACAAATATACACAAGGGCTTAAATCTCATCCTTGACCAGACTGGATTGACTGTCCTCTCTTCTATGTCAGGGTGGCCATGTCTGTATTGTAGTGGCTATTTCACTGATCTACAAATGCTTAAGGGCAAACCCAAATTAAAAACAGATATTTTCCATATTGTTGAAGAAAAGTTCACTGTCTTTAGCAGTCACAATCCCTTGTTTTTATAGAAACACTAAATGTATTTGGGGTATATTTTATCTGTGTGAAGGCCTAGGGACTGAATTCTGGGCCTTGTGCATAATAAGCAAGTTTTCTATCATCAGGTGTTTAAGTTATCTTTAATTGTCACCTTGACATAGCCTAGAGACATTTGAGGGAAAATCCTTGATTGTGGAAGCACCTAGACCATATTGACCTGTGGAGGATTATCTAGATTATTAGCTGATATAAGAGGATGCAGAGCACTATGGGCAGCACGGCAGGCATTATTAATTACTCCAACATTATTAATTACTCCAACATTACAACTACTCTGGAAAAAATAAAAACCTGACTCTTAAAATGTTTTTTAAGAATGGGCCAGAACCCAGAAACACCAATTCCCCCAGACGTCTCTCATAACTGGATCTCTCTTGTCCCCTCAACCTGTGAAGTTGGAACTGACTCTGGAAACCTGTTTACCCTATTCTGTCCCCCATCAACCCATGCCCATAATTTATTTAAAATGGTTTCTCCAGTTTCATTGGGAAAGTACAAGTTCAAGTTTGGCTCCACCATTAATCTTAACAGATCATCTGGCTTTTTCTAGTGTCTCATTCTTCCAAGATCACACATCCTTTCCCAATTGCCAACTGTGCCCAAAGAGAAGGGTATGCAGCTTGCAGTGTTTTGATACGTTATTTCTCAAGCATACCCATAATTATTCATTATCTTTTAGGGTGGAGCACCACACTGAGATTGCCAAGGAGATGCCCTGTCATCAGACCCAACTGTGCACGTTTTTTTCTGGGTAACTGAAAATCATAGTCCAGATTATGCCCATTAATAAAAGTCATTCCCACGCAGCACAATTCCTAAGCAGGTGAACTTGGGCTATATTAGAAAGCTAGCTAAGAATGAATGCATGTGTTAACCAAAGAGTAAGCACCATCCTTCCATGGTTTCTGCTTCAAGTTTCTGCCTGAGCTCCTGCCCTTGCCTCCTCAATGATGAACTATGACTTGAAGAGTATGCCAAATAAATCCTTTCCTCTTCTAAGTTGCTTTTGGTTAGTGTTTTATCACAGAAACTGAAAGGAAAACTAGAACACCAGCGTTCTCTTTACACCTTTCAATGCAATTATAAGTGAATTATTTTCTCAATTTCATTTTTGGAATGTACGGAATCAAATTTGTATTTTGATTTTGTATTCTGTAATTTTGATGAAAGAGTTTATATTTGAAGACAATAGGAATTCTTAATTTCTTTTCCTTCTCTTAGAGGAAAAGACTTAGGTCTCTTCTTTTGTTGTTGTTAATTCATGAGCATGATACTACCTATGGGGTTTTCATATAGAAGAGATTTTTCTTATTTTCCTAGTTTAAATATTTTTATCTTAATGGATAACTTTGACAAATGTTATTTCTGAATCTGAGCTTATTATGTGGCTTTATCTTTCACTTGGTTAATGCGATACCTCATACTGATTCCTTTACATACAGCAAATCCTCCTGGCATCGCAGATATAAAGTCCAGTTCATCATGGCATACAAACCTTTTAATCTACCATTGAATGTGATTTTTGAATACTTGCAAATTAACAAATGATATAAAAGACTTGTATGCAAAAACTATATTGCTGGAAGAAATGAAAGAAGGCACAAATAAGTAGAAAATCATCTATTTATAAATAAAAGATTTTAAATTGTTAAAAATAATCATATTAACAAAATATCTATAGATTCAGTCTAGTGCGTAGCAAAATATAAGTAGAATTTTACAGAAATGGGAAAACTCATCTTAAGATTAAAGAACTCTGAATAACATCTACTAAACTGAAGCAATTTTGAGAAAAGAACAAAGTTGAAGGCATCAAGTTTTTGTATTTCAAAACATACTGAAAATCTAGAACAATCCAAATATTATTGTACCAGCAAACTAGACACATAGACAAATAAAATAGAAAAGAAAGTCTCGAAATAAAACTATGTATACTTGGTGCTGACAGAGGAGTCTTGCTTGATTCAAGGAGACCTATATTTGCTTTATTGATTTAATGGCCTTTGGTAACACTCTCTGGCATTCCAGAGACCATCTGTATACTTGCAAGTGTGGTCTCCACACATCTTTCCCATGTTTATATCAGGTCTTCAACAGCAGGGCCTTATCGCCTCTCTCCCTGCAGATATCCCAGTTTGGAGGCAAGGAACCTTTACCATCTGTGGGGGCTTGGATCCCCTACCATCCAAAAATCTGTGTCTATACCAAAGTAACCTACCATAACAATTAGTACTGTTTAAATACCTATATATCTAATTGCATGTGCTTCATTAGTAGGATCAAAAGGCTATATATTATACTTTTTAAATAGCTATATATCTAATTGCGTGTGCTTCATTAGTAGGATCGAAAGGTTATGCCTGGACAAGCCGGCAGCCCATGAAAGAAAACAGCCAGAATTGACTAGAGACCAAGACATCAGCTCCAGAGAAAGTAGACTGTTTTGCTTCTCATCCACCTGTGCCCCTTTTCTAAGCCTAGGGAACAATCTGCAGAAGAGGGGGCATGGTAGAATGTAAGGGCTGCGATTGGGGTGAATGCTGAAACTACAACAATATAGACTGGACACTCATTTGATCAACTTGATTGAACATACAAGCCCCCCCCTGCTGGATGGTGGGACCCATGAGCTGTGTGGGTTTGGGCACAACTGCTCGCAAATTGGTTTTACATGAAGGATGCTTGTACTCACAAATTATCACTTATTGTTAAAAAAAATGAAAACAAAACAAAACAAAAAAACAGAGAAAGATGCAGAAAAGTTACGGCAGAATGCATGATCTGGGATGGGTAGGGGTAGGGGTGGGGGGAAGGGAAGGGGATATATGCCTGAACTGAATTGGAAAATGATGTATGAAATACACAAAGCATCAATAAAAATAAAAAAAACTATGTATACTTAGTGAACATGGAAAAAGAAAGACTCATCAACAAATTGTATTGTAAACACTGATAGCCACATGGAAAATCATAAGATTAAATATTACATAGATCTCACAACACACATGCAAATCAACTCAAGTCTATCAAAGGCTCAAAGGTAAGCCCAGAATCTATAAACTGTACACAGGAAAAACCAGAACATTTTTCTTGACATCTATCTCTCGGAGACAATTTCTCAGATGTGACCTAAAAAGCATAGCTGACAAAAATAAAACTAGTCTAGTGAATGATTAAAACTAGTAACCAATCAAAGTAAAAATCATCTTCACAATATGAGAAAAAGTCCTGAGTGAAAAGGCAACCTTTGAAATGGGAGAAAATATTTCCTGCTAAGGGATCAATAAAGATGATGTAGAATTCTCACAACTCAGAACAAAAAGAAACTTTGAATAACTTAAATTGAAAAACAATCAGAAGACCTAAATGGATTTTATACAAACACTCAGAAACGTTCAACAAGCAGGTTAAAGGATTCCCAGTACCAAGAATCAGGGAAATACAAATGACAATGATGTATACTTCACACTTGTTAGGCTGATGAATATCAAAACAAATGCATTGGCAGAGTTTTAAAGAATGTGGGCCCCATGTATGCTACTGGAAGGAATGTGAAATATGGCAGCCACTAGAAAAACAGAATAAATGTTTTTCTTCAAAATTGAAGAGAACTGCCATATGCAATCCTACTTCTGAGAACGTTTTTAATTTAATGTAATTTTATTTTTTAATACTTTTATTGATGATTTGAGTATTTCATACATTATCTTCCAGTACAATTTAGACACATTCCCCTCTCCCTACCCCCCACCCAACCCCAATTCATGACTTCTGCCATATATGTCTTGCATCTTTCTCTCAATCATTCCAAAGTTTTTCACTGCTGAAGCTTGTTGTTTGGGGCCGAGTTTAACTGTATCAGTCAGTTCTTTGACCCAGTCTTTATATTATTGTTGTTCCCTCCCCTTTGTATTGTTCCAACTTATGCCTATATAACAAAATTATGACCTCTGAGAATAAATTCTATGTTAATTCCAGAATATGTTTAAGCAGTCACATTTTCCCCTTTAATTTTATATTACTCTAAAATATGAATAACTACCTTCCACCCATATACAGTAATTACAGAGTCTGAAAATAAGTGGTATGTCAATTTTAGAGCCTGTTAAGAGATTAACATTATAACAACACAGTTGCTTTCATATAAAAATATAACAGTATGTATGTATAACAGTAAGTATGATTTGGAAATATTTTCTCCCATTTCAAAGGTTGCTTTTTCACTCAGGATTTTTCTCATATTTTGAAGATGATTTTTACTTTGATTAGTCACTAGTTTTAGTCATTTCTTAGACTATATATTCAACTTGCCTTTCAACTGGGGATTTAGAGTTAGCACCCACAAATGAAGGTAACCATTTTTAGAATTCACATTTTCACCTTTAATTTTATATTACTCTAAAGTATGCATACATACCCCCCATATACCACAATTACAAAATCTGAAAATAACTGGTAGGTTAATTCTAGATCCCATTAAGGTATTCACATTATAATGGTACAGTTGTTTTCAGGTAAAAGAAAAACATTATTTTCTCAGTTTGCCTTACTAATAGGTATTTGGTGCTAGCATCCACAGATGAGGGATGCCATTTGTCATTTGTTCTCTGGGACTGTGTTCCTTCACTTAGCATAATGTCTTCGAGTTCCATCCATTTATCTGCAAAGTTCATAATGTCATCTTTCTTAACTACTGCATAGAACTTTATTGTGTAGATGTACCACATTTTCTCTATCCATTCATTGGTTGAGGAGCATTTCAGTTGGTTCCAGCTCTTTGCTATTGTAAAGAGAACTGCAATAAACATAGATGTGCATATATTTTTGTGTTAGGATGAATCTTGTGGATATATACCCAGGAGTGGTATGACTGGGTCAGGTGGTAGACTCAGTTTGAGTCTTTTAAGGATTCTCTACACTGCTTTCCACAGTGGTTGTACAAGTTTACAATCCCACCAGCAGTGTATGAGTGTTCTCCTTTCCCCACATCCTCTCCAGCATTTGGTATCTTTTGTTTTCATGATCTTTTTTTTTTTTTTTTTGGTCTTTTCAAGATGATGTCTCCCTATAGCCCCAACTGTCCTGGAACTCACTCTGTAGACCAGGCTGGCCTTGAACTCACAAAGATCTGCCTGCCTCTACCTCCCGAGTGCTAGGATTAAAGGCGTGCAACACCGCATCTGGCTTGTTTTCAAGATCTTAGACAGTCTTATCCGAGTGAGATGATATCTTAAAGTGGTTTTAATTTGCATTTCCTTAATTACTAATGTTGTTGAACACTTTTTAAGATGTTTCTCAGCCATCTTTATTTCTTCACTTATGAAGTGTCTGTTCAGCTCTTTACACCATCTCTTGAGTGGGTCATTTGTTTTCTTATGTCTTTGTTTACTGAGTAGTTTATACATTCTGGAACTTAATGCTCTGTCAGAGGTATCACTGGTGAAGGTCTCTTCCCATTCTCTGGGTTTTCTCTTCACTTCATTGATTTTATCTTTTGCTGTACAGAAGCTTTTGAGTTTAATGAGATCCCACTTGTCAATTGTTGACCTTATTTCCCGCTAAACCTATGTCTTGTAGGTTGCTGCCAAAGTTGTCTTCTATCACCTTCAGAGTTTCAGGTTTCACATTGATGTCTTTGATCCATTTGGAGTTGATTTTTGTACAGGGTGAGTGTTAATGGTTTAATTTTATTATTCTACAAATGGTGATCCAGTTTTGCCAGAACCATTTGCTGTCTTTCCTCCATTGAGTCTTTTTGGCCACTTTGTCAGTTTTGAGGTGGCTGAAATTGTATGTCCTCAAGTTTGGATCTTCAATTTTGTTCCATTGGCCTACAGGTCTGTTTTGTGCCAGTACAAGGCTGTTTTTATAACTATAGTACTGTAATATAGTTTGAAGTCTGGTATAGTGATCACCCCTTTATTGAACTTTTCTCTCAGGGTCGCTTTGGCTATTTGGGGGTCTTTGGATTTTCCATATGAATTTAAGAATTTTTTTCCAGGTCTGTGAAGAAATTCTTGTGTATTTCATTGGGATTGTATTGATTCTGTATATTAATTTGGGTAGAATGAACATGTTTACTATATTAATATTTCCAATCCATGAACATGGGAGGTCTTTCCATCTTGTGGTGTCTTCTTCAGTTTCCTTCTTCAGGGGTTTAAAATTTTGTTGTAGAGATCTTTGCTGTCTTTGGTTAAGTTTGTTCCTAGGGATTTTAATGTTTTGTGGATAATGTAAGTGAGAACGTCCTCTTGTATTCCTTCTCCACTTGCTTGTTTTTGGTGTAAAGAAATGCTACTGATTTTTTGTAGGTTAATTTTGTATCCTGCCACTTTACTGAAACTTAATTATTTCTAGGAGTTTTCTGGTAGAGTTTTTAGCATCCTTTAGGTAAACTATCATATCATCTGCAAAGAGGGATAGTTTGATTTCCTCTTTTCCAATTAATACTCCTTTAATTTCCCTCTCTTGCCTTATTGCCCTGGCAAAAGAGGAAAGGAGCAACTATCACAAGCAACTAGAGAGAGTAATGAATAAAAGTATAACTGCAGACATACAAACCTAGACCAAGAATGCAAAAGGAAAATAAGGCAAAAGGAAGCAACACACATCTCTAAATAATGACTTTAAATATTAATGGGCTGAACTCCCCAGTCAAAAGACATTGACTGGGAGAATGGATTAAGAAACAGAACCCATCTATGTGCTGTCTACAAGAAACCCATCTTACTCAAGGATAGACATCAATTTAAAGTGAAAGGATGGAAAAGAAATATTCCAAGCAAATGGTAGCCAAAAGCAAGCAGGAGTTGCTATCCTAATATCAGACAAAATAGACTTCAAAGTAAACTAATCAGAAGAGACAGAGAGGGCCATTACATCCTTACCAAATGATCAATTAACCGTGAAGATTTCACAATCATTAATATATACGCACCAAACTCCAGTGCACTGAACTTTATAAACACAATTCTTTTTTTTTATTTATTTTTATTGACGCTTTGTGTATTTCATACATCATTTTCCAATTCAGTTCAGGCATATATCCCCTTCCCTTCCCCCCACCCCACCCCTACCCATCGCAGATCGTGCATTCTGCCGTAAGTTTTCTTCATCTTTCTCTGCTTTTTTGTTTTGTTTTGTTTTCATTTTTTTTAACAATAGGTGATAATTTGTGAGTACAAGCATCCTTCATGTAAAACCAATTTGCAAGCAGTTGTGCCCAAACCCACACAGCTCATGGGTCCCACCATCCAGCGGGGGGGGCTTGTATGTTCAATCAAGTTGATCAAATGAGTGTCCAGTCTATATTGTTGTAGTTTCACCATTCACCCCAATCGAAGCCCTTACATTCTACCACGCCCCCTCTTCCACAGATTGTTCCCTAGGCTTAGAAAAGGGGCACAGGTGGATGAGAAGCAAAACACTCTACTTTCTCTGGAGCTGATGTCTTGGTCTCTAGTCAGTTCTGGCTGTTTTCTTTCATGGGCTGCCAGCTTGTCCAGGCTTAACCTTTCGATCCTACTAATGAAGCACATGCAATTAGATATTTAGGTATTTAAACAGTATAATATATAGCCTTTCGATCCTACTAATGAAGCACACACAATTAGATATATGGGTATTTAAACAGTACTAATTGTTATGGTAGGTTACTTTGGTATAGACACAGATGTTTGGATGGTATGTCAATTCATGATCTACATTTTCTTCTGTCAAGTAAGGCAGGGTCTTCGTGTGGTTTCTTTAACTGACTAATGGACATAGAAACTGTGAAAAGGATTATTTTCTATTCAGAACCAAATATAATGCTAAAGTCTCCTTAAGCTATGCACCTAAACAAAATATATCAATACAGGAGCTCTGACATCAACAATGGATTATTCTACCAAGGAGATGTTGGCCAGGGGATCCAAGCCCCCACAAATGGTTAAGGCTCCTTGCCTCCTAACTGGGATATCTGCAGGAAGAGAGGCGATAAGGCCCTGCTGTTGAAGACCTGATATAAACACAATTCTACAGGACCTCAGGGCACAGATTAATCCCAGAACAATAAAAGTGGGGGATTTCAATACCCCACTGAACCCATTAGGTAGATCAACTGGACAAAGAATAAAAAGTGAGACACCTGAACTGAACAATACAGTATACCAAATGGACCTTACAGATAGTTAGAGAATATTCCACTCAAACACCAGAGAATATACTTTCTACTCAGCACCCCACAGAACATTCTCCAAATTCGACCACATACTGGGACAAGTACAAAAGCATTGAAATAATTTCATGCATTCTATCAGACCACAGTGCAATAAAGCTCAATATCAACACCAGAATAAGCCCAACTATCTACAAGAACACATGGAGACTAAACAACACACTCCTGAATAATGAATGGATCAAGGAAGAAATAAAGAAATAAAAAACATTCCTGGAACTAAACAAAAAAGAAAATATAACACAACAAAACCTATGGGATACTTTAAAAGCTGTCCTAAGAGGGAAGTTTATAGCCCTCAATGCCTACTAGCACTCAGGAGGCAGAAGCAGGCAGATCTCTGTGATTTCAAGTCCAGCCTGCTCTACAGAGTGAGTTCCAGACCAGCTGGGGCTACAGAGTGACCCTTTCCCAAAAGGACAAAAAGAAAAGCAAAAAGAGAACAATAAATGAATTAACACTGCACCTAAAAGCACTTGAGAGACAACAACAAAGGAACCCTAAATCCAACAGACAGGAAGAAATCACAAAAATCAGAGCACAAATCAATGAAATAGAAACAAAGGAAACAATACAAAGAATCAAGGAATCCAAAATCTAGTTCTTTGAAAGGATAAACAAGATAGATAGACCCCTAGCCCACTTAACCAAAAGAAAGAAAGAGCAACTCCAAATCAATTTGTAATGAAAGCATTTGTAATGAAAAGGTAAACATTACAACAGACAGAGAAAAGATTCAGACAATCATATGAGAATACTTCAAAAATGTATACTCAACTAAATGTGAAAACCTAAGAGAAATGGATGAATATTTGAAATCCTGGAATTCACCAAAGCTTAATCAAGAAGAGATTGACAGCTTAAACAAACCCATAATATATGAGGAAGTTGAAAATGTAATGGTCAACCTTAAAAAAAAAAAGCCCAAGCCCAGATGGTTTCACAGCAGAATTCTATAAAACAATTAAAGAGGACTTACAACCATTATTACTAAAATGGTTCAGAAGGATACAAACAGGGAATTCTCCCAAATTCCTTCTATGAAGCCAGCATCACTCTAATACCAAAACCAGGCAAAGATACAACCAAAAAAGAAAACTATAGACCCATATCATTAATGAACACAGACGCAAAAATTCTCAACAAAATACTTGCAAACCGCATGCTGACTACATCAAAAAGTTCATCCATCATGACCAAATTGTACACATACGAGAGATGCAGGGATGGTTCAACATACGTAAATCAATAAATATCATAAAACACATAAATGGGCTGAAAGACAAAAACCACATGATCATCTCAATTGACGCAGAAAAAGCCTTTGACAAAATTCAACATCCCTTCATTTAAAGTCCTAGAGGGAATTGGACTGGAGGGAACATTTCAAAGTAATCAAAGCTATATACAACAAACCTACAGCCACCATAATCCTAAATGGAGAAAAGTTAGAAGTGTTCCCCTTAAAGGCAGGAACATGGCAAAGCTGTCCCCTGTCACCACTCCTCTTCAATATAGTACTTTTGAGAACTTTTATAAAAGAATTTAAATCAGGATCTCAAGGAGATAGCTACACTCTCAAGAAAATTCCAAGATCATTTACAATAGTCAAGATGGAGAACCCTAATGCCCAAGGATAGATTAATGAATGACTATAATATAGCACCAATATAGAGGAATATTTTTTCCAGAAATCACTTTTTTATGTTTAGAGGTTCACATTATTTCTTTTAATTTCATATTACTCTAAAATATGAATATATACCTTCCACACATGTACATTAATTACCATGTCTGAAAGTAAGTGGTAAGTTAATGTTAGGGCTCATTAAGATACTCACATTATAACATTGCAGTTGCTTTCAGATAGAAAGAAATATAACAACATTGCTCAGCTTTTCTTTCAATTGGGGGATTTGGTACTAGCATCAACAAATGAGGGAAACCATCCCCCGTTTGTTTTATTGGAACTGTATTACTTCACTTAGCATAATGGCTTCGAGTTCCATCCATTTACCTGCAAATCTCATGATGTCGTCTTTCTTTACTGCTGAGTAGTACTCCACTGTGTAGATGTACTGTATTTTTGTCATCCACTAGTCAGTTGAGGGGCATTTGGGTTGGTTCCAGCTCTTTGCTATTGTGAAGAGAGCTGCAATAAACATGGATGTGCATGTATCTTTGCAGTAGGATAAGTCTTGTGGGTATATACCCAGGAGTGGTATGGCTGGGTCAGGTGGTAGGCTCATTTAGACTCTTTGAAGGCTTCTCCACACTCCTTTCCACAGTGGTTGTATGAGTTTTTCATTCATACCAACAGTGGATGCTTGTTCCCCTTTCCCCATAACCTCTCCAGCATTTGGTGTCTTTTGTTTTCTAGATCTTTGTCAGTCTTATCAGACTGAGATGATATTTTAGAGTGGTTTGAATTTGCATTTCCTTAATTATTAATGATGTTGAACACTTTTTAAGATATTTCTCAGCCGTTTTTACTTCCTTATTGGTGAAGTCTCTGTTCAGCTCTCTACTCCATCTTTTGAGTGAGTTATTTGTTTTCTTACTTGTTTGTTTTTTGAGTAGTTTATATATTCTGGATGTTAATGCTCTGTCAGATGTATCACTGGTGAAGATTTCCTCCCAATCTGTGGATTTTCACTTCACTTTCTTGATGGTTGTTTTTTTTGTACAGAAGCTTTTGAGCTTGATGACATCCCACTTGTCAGCTGTTGACCTTATTTCCTGTTCAGCTGCTGCTTGATTTAGAAAGCCTTTTCCTACTCCTATGTCTTATAGATTGCTACTAACTTTTCTTCTATCACCTTCAGAGTTTCAGGTTTCACATTGATGTCTTTGACCCATTTGGAGTTGACTTTTGTACAGGGTGAGAGGTAAAGATTTAATTTTGTTCTTCTACATACGGTGATCCAGTCTTGCCAGCACCATTTGCTGAAGATGCTATCTTTCCTCCAATGAGCTTTTTTGGCCCCTTTATCAAATATGAGGCAGTTGAAATTGTATGAGCTCAAGTTTGGATCTTCAACTTTATTCCACTGGTCAATGGGTCTGTTTTTGTACCAATACCAGGCTGTCTTTATGGCTATGGCCCTGTAGTATAACTTGAAGTCTGGTAAGGTGATTTCCTCTCTGTATTGTATTTTTCACTCAGAGTTGCTTTAGCTATTCAGGGTCTTTTGTTTTTCCACATGAATTTAAGGATTTTTTTCCAAGTCTGTGAAGAAACTCATTGGGATTTTAATTGGGATTGCATTGAATCTGTATATTAATATGGGTAGAATAGATATTTTTACTATATTAATTTTTCCAATCCATGAGCATGGGAGGTTTTTCCACCTTTTGATGTCTTCTTCAATCTCCTTCTTCAGGGCTTTAAAATTTTTGTTGTAGAGATCTTTGGTGTCTTTGTTTAGGTTTGTTCCCAGGTATTTTTTTTTTTTTGAGGCTATTGTGAGTGGGAAAGTCTGACACCTTCTTCTGACCTCTTTGGCATTCATGGGTGTACAAACCTACATGCAGACAGTACATTCATACACATAAAAAATAAATAAAATTTAAACATACTTTAATGTATCCCACAGGTTTTGTTGTGTTGTATTATCTTTTTCACTTAGTTCCAGTAATGCTTTTATTTCTTTTTTATTTCTTCCTTGGCCCATTCATTATTCAGGATTGTGTTGTTTAGTTTCCATGTGTTCTTGTAGCTAGTAAGGCTTATTCTGGAGTTAATATTGAGCTTTATTACACTGTGGTGTGATAGAATGCATGAGATTATTTCAATCATTTTATATTTGTTGAGGTTTCTTTTGTGTCCCAGTATGTGGTCGATTTTGGAAAATTTTCTGTGGGGTGCTGAGTAGAAAGTGTTTTCTCTGGTGTTTGGGTTGAATATTTAGTAGATGTCTGTGAGGTCCATTTGTTGTATTGTATTGTTCAGTTCTAATGTCGCTCTGTTTATTTTTGTCCAGTTGATCTATCTAAGGGCCTCAGTGGGGTATTGAAATCCCCCTCTATTAGTGTGTTGGGATTAATCTGTGTCTTGAGGACCTGCAGAATTGTGTTTATATATTTCAGTGCACCTGAGTTTGGTGCATAAACATTTTGGATTGTGATGTCTTCCTGGTTAATTGTTCCTTTGATAAGGATGTAATGGCCCTCTTCGTCTCTTCTGATTGACTTTACTCTGAGGTCTATTTTGTCTGATATTAGAATAGCAACTCCTGCTTGCTTTTTGGTACCATTTGCATGGAATATTTTTTTCCATCCTTTCACTTTGAGTTGGTGTCAATTCTTGAGGGTGAGATGGGTTTCTTGCAGGCAGCATATATAGGTGGATTCTGTTTCCTAATCCATTCTCTTAGTCTATGTATTTTGATTGGGGAATTTTGATCATTGATATTTAAGGTCACTATGGAGAGATGTGTGTTGCTTCCTTTCAGTTTATTCTTTCTTTGCCTTCTTGTTCTAGGCCTGTATTTACACTGTTCTGCTTTTATTAGTTTCTCTCTTTAGTTGCTTGGGGATAGTTGCTCCTTTCTTCTGTTTTTTTGATTGCTTTGAGTATTTGCTGAAGTATTGGGTTTTTTGACATGTGTTCTTTCATCTCGTTTATGTCATGAAAGATTTTTCTTTCTCCTTCAACTATAATTGACATTTTTGCTGGGTACAGTATTCTGGGTTGGCATGTAAAGTCATTTAACGCTGGGAATACTTTGGTCCATGTTCTTCTGGCTTTTATAGTTTGCACTTAGAAGTCAGTTGTAATTCTGATGGGTTTCCCCTTGTATGTAATTTGTTGTTTTTCTCTTGTGGCTTTCAGTTTTTTGTCTTTGTTTTGAGCATCCAGTGTTTTAACTATGATATGGTGTGGGGAGTTTCCTTTCTGGTATTGTCTATTTGGTACTCTATGTGCTACTTGTATTTGTATAGGTTTGTCTTTTTTCAGTTTAGGAAAACTTCCTTCTATTATCCTGTTGAAGATCTGATCAATACCATTGTCTTGGGATTCTTTCCTTCCTCTATCCCTATAATGGTCTTTTCCTTTTTTGTGTGTGAGACAGGGTCTCCCTGTACCCCCAGCAGTCCTGGACAGGGACTCACTCTGTAGACCAAGCTGGCCTTGAACTCACAAAGATCCACCTGCTTCTGCCTCCCAAGTGCTAGGATTAAAGGTGTGCACCACCATGCCCAGCTAGGTTTGGTCTTTCCATAGTATCCCACATTCTTGTTTTCTTTTAATTTTTCGTAGTCTTCACTTGAGCATTTTAGATGTTCTGTGTTGACCTGCAGGTCTGATACTCTATTTTCTGCTTCATCCATTCTGTTCCTGAAGCTTTCTCCCATCCTTTCCTGTTGATTGGATGAATGTTCCATTCCCTTTTTCATTTCTTCCCATGATTTCCTTAGTATTTCCATTTCCTTTTGGAGCTTGTCATTCTCTACTTGTAAATCCTTGCTTTCCTAATATTCTTCTTTGTTTTCCATTTTAGCCTGGGATTGTTTCAGTGTTTCCACTTCCTTCCAGAGTTTGTCTTTCTCTCCTCCTCATTCTTTTTGGACATTGTGTTTCTTTTCCTCTAGTTCTTTTCGAAGTTTGTGTTTCTCTTCCTCAAGTTCTTTTCAGAGTTTGTCATTCTCTCCCTCTAGTTGTTTCCAGAGTTTATCATTATTTCCTTCTAAGTCCTTCCTGAGTTTTTCATTTCTCCCCTTAGTTCTCTGATTTGTTCTTTATATTCTTTGATTTCTTTGGATATGTTTGGATAAGTTGTTCTTCTAAGGTCTGTGTCTTGTTTTCTTTCCAGGGAGATCTCATTGTAGGAATCTTCTGTTGGACTAGTACAGTTGAGTGTGGGTTTATTATGAGCTTTTCCCATGTTGTTTTTTTCATTGTGTCCTTGGCATGTGGATTTATTTTTGTTTGTTTGTTTGTTTGTTTGTTTGTTTGTTTTTGGATTCTGATGCCTCAATGTTCGCTGCACAGACTAGATTCACTAACACTGCACCTGCTAGATAGTCCACACCACAGCTTGAGCGGGGGGAGTTCCTTTGACCCATGCGCTGGTATCCTGTTGATCTGCTGCACCCTTGCAACCCTATCTAGGTGTACTCATACTCATGCCTGAGCGCTCTCTGGAACCCAAGCTGATTCTGTGCTGAATCTGGAACCTTACTGGCCCTGTGCTGAATCCACACTGGAGCTCTCTGGAAACTGAGCTGGAATATTCTGGGGGGGGGGCGGGTGTAGAGACCCCAAGCCTCAAGGCAGTTCCACTTTACCAGCGCTGCACTGAGTCCAACAAGGAATATTAATTATCCTAAAAATTTTTAATATTTCCATCTTCCACAGTATAAGCAAACTTTAAGTCCATTGTGCTAAGTGAAACAAACCAGACACAGAAATTTGAATACTGCATCTTCCAGTGACATTAGCCATCTATTATGGCAGTCAAATTCAGAGGTCTAAAGTAGAAAGGTGGTTTCCAAGAGCTGCAAATGAGATAGGCTGAGAGATGTTCAATGCATATAAAGGTTTAGTTGACAAAGATGAAAAACCTCAAGATCAACTGTACATCAGATCAGTTTACTGTTAATATGGTATTGACATGAATGATATGCTATGCACTTAAAGCTTTCTTTAAAAAGTAGGTTTTGTTTTTCTCTGGAATTTTTTAGATATGATAAAGAATAAAATCTTAATGGCCAAAGGGCATTTGCTAAGAAAGAAACAATCAAAATAAAGCAAATAAACTAGATAATGCAAAGCAAGAGTCTAGGAAAAACACTGATTTCAGCCACCTAAAGCACTCATGAATCAAGCCTGACAAGAAACAAGTTACTCACTCCCAGTTACATTATCACATACTGTGAGTCACTTATGTGAAAATCTAATTCCAGGAACAAAACTGAGAATTTCAAACAAATATATCATTGTTGTCTATGCATCAAATGAGCTTCCTATCAACTAATGGCCTTGTTTAAGTTTTATGGAGAATTCTGCTGTGTAATCTCACATGCCATGCCTCACAAAGCAGATGAGACTGAAAAACAGATGACTCAAAACCAATTCTGTCACCTCTGATAGGAAAACTATTTGGAGAGCTTGTGATGTACTCAGAAATATTTGGCAACCTTCCGTAAACAAAATGAGTTCACAGCCAAGGTCTTACTGTACATTTCAAGCTAACAATCATAGCATCAATGCTTCATCTGAGTAGAACTTTAAGAGGAGAACACTGGGATAGGTTAATTGTGGAGGACTGAACTCCCCATAGTCCACCTCTGTCTGTCAAAACATTGCCAGTAACAAGTGTTTTCTTCACTGTGTTGATCTACAGAAAATTTCTGGACACACATCAGATTGTGTATAATAATAGTAATAAGTATCTATGAGCGTCAATGTTTATCCATCACTTAGATGTATGCCAAATGCTAGACTAGAGGTTTGGGACAAATATCTCATACATGGTGATACTGTACTTCCAACAACATTCACACATGTGAGCTTTTCATTACACTAACTCTACCACTATAGGAAAATAAAGTCATAAGAATGTAACACAATCTCTCCCTGTGCCTCTGGGTCAGGAAGGAAGAGGTCACTCTCCCTACAATGCCTTCTAATGCTATCTTCATAAGGAGGCTTGTCAGTAGGATTAGTAAATCCCCTGAATTAAAGTCACCAATAGGTTTTTTTACAACTATTTCTTCTGAAATTCTTCTGAGATATACGCTTAAAAGTAAAAATACAGAATCTAAGCTGAGTGATAGCAGTTCTTTGAGGTATAAGAAAAAGACCACAGATCCAAGCTCCCCTCCACAAAAGCCATCACTGAACCTCATAGACTTTTTTTCCATACTCTGCTCAGGCATCAGAGCCTTTGGGGCTTGTGTCATCTTTACAATATGATGTCTCCTTAAACATAAATGCTCTAAAATTTTAGCCTGTGAATCTGAATTTAGAGTTTGTTTGTGTTATCTAGAATCCTTTATCTTCTCTATCTTCTGGTTTGACACAGTTACCTTGGTGTTTCAGCCAGGGCCATTATCAACTATAATACACAAAATTCAAATTTAATGCTCCTATTGAATTAGTACATACACATACCATATGTACACATACACACCACACATATACATATATTTTATATATCAGATAAATTTCATATATACTTATATGTCCCTTTCTTTTCTCTTTCAATGAATATTTGTGAATAATCTGTAAACCATTTATTATTCTAGCTACTAGAAATACTGTAGTAAACTGGCTGGACAAAATACTCTTCAACAATGAAAATTGGAATTCATGACCAGCAGATTTTCATCATAAAAAATTGTAAATGCTTTTCTTCAGGAGGAAAGAAGATACCAAGGGTTCAGAAACTCAGACTGCATAGTGCAACAAATCTAGATAAACAACCATGGGAAGAGCCACTCAAATGTACTGCTTACCAGACACCTGCCTTAACTTCCAGAAGGGCACCCATCTTGCAAGATCCACAAAGATAATGGGTCAGCCTGGCTTTGACGCAACACTATCTAAAAGCCCAAACGTAGGGAAACTACTTGATGAAATCCCCTTGAAATTAGAGTTAACACTGAACAACAGTCCACTATCCCCATGCACAATATCATACTCTCCCTACAAAAGCTGTCACATAAAAATCTAAATGATTCCCATCCCAATGGATGGGCAAATCTCAAAATAAAAGATATGAAAACACCCAAAGCCATAGTGATTCCTCCCTAAACCAACAATCCCATCAACAATTGATTACAATGATATTAAAGTCCATAATCGATAGAAAAATCCAAAAGAATGATTTAAAAATTATCAGATCACTCCAAAAGGACAAGAATAAACACCCGAGCAGATAAGGAAGATGGTGGTAGTATGTGAAATGGAGATTCTGAAGACATAATAGATAGAAGGGAGCACGGCAAAGAAAGAAACCAGCATAGTGCTGAGGAAGCCTGAAGAATGGAGAACATGTGGGCTTACATCTGACAAGAGTGTAATATATAGAAGCCATGAAATCTTGAAAAATTAAACACCTGTTACAAAAACAACCCAGTCAACAAGTGCGCAAATGAATTGAACAAACAGGTCCCCAAAGAAGATATACAAATGGCCAATAAATACTTGAAAATGGCCCATTCTTACTCATTGGGGAAATGTAAATCAAAACGATGTTTAGATTCAATCTCACCCTAGTGAGAATGGCTATCATTAAGAAAACAAAATACAAGAGACAGTAGTGAGTCTGTAGGGGAAAGGGAACCCTTAGACACTGTTGGTAAGAATGTAAATAGCCCAGCAGTTATGGAAATCATTAGAGTTTTCTCCAAAACACTGAAAAGCGAAGTATCATATGATCCATCTTCTTTGTATGTACCTGAATGAATCAAGTCAGCACACAATAGAGATACTGCATACCCATGCTAATCATTGCAGTGTTCCCAACAGCCTAGTTTTAGAAGCAACTCTAGCCCCATGATTGAATGCATTAAAATATATAAGTAAAAATATTCAGTTATAAATAAGAAAACAATTATGTCATCTGTGGGCACATGGATAGAACTGGAGATTTTCTGTTAAGTAAATTAAGCCAGACTCAGAAAGACAAATACTGCATGTTTTCATTTATGAATGGAATCTAGAAAAAAATGACATGAAAATAGAAAAGGGAAGACTAAGGAAAAACAAAAGAGTCAGAGGAGAAGAAATAAGATAGGATGTTAGGATGTTAAGTGGGTCAAAGTGATCAAAATGTTATATGCATATCTGAAATGTCACGATGAAACATTTTCACAGTAAGTATAAGGCAGTTGGGAATTAGTTCAGATACTCATAGAGAAAAAGTAAATGAAAGAGAAACAATGTTATTCTTTTATTTGATCTGAAGGTTAACTGCAAAAATAATAGTAGATTTAGGGATGTAGTCCAGTGACAGAGCTCCTATCAAGCATGTGCAGGCCTTTGTCCTCCATTTCCAGCACTCTAAAAACACATATAATACATTAAAATGAAATCATAGAGTAAAATGTATTGAGCGATTGATGATTATATGGGAAAGAGAAATAAAGTGAATTACAGAAATAGCATAAGAACTGAGAGGAAGCTATTAGGAATTCTCCAAGTTATAGTCATGTCCATGAAATAAATAGTGTAGTTTTAAGGCAAATATATGTAAAACTGATGATACACTTCCAGTTTACAACTTAAGGAAAATGACTCTTTTTTGTGTGTGTTTTTGAGACAAGGTCTCCCTGTAAATCTGTCTGTCCTGGAACTCACTCTGTAGAACAGACTGGCCTTGAACTCACAGAGATCCTCCTGCCTCTGCCTTCCCAAGGGCTAGGATTAAAGGTGTGCTGGAAAGTGACATTTTTAAGTATAACTGGAAATGGGTAGATGGCTCAGTAGATAAGAGATCTTGCTGCACAAACATAAGAATTTGAGTTCAGATCCTCAGCATGCACACAAAAATTTGAGAGTGCCCTTGAGTACCTGTTACTCCAGTACTGAGTGTGGAGAGGTGGCAACAAGAGGATTACAGAGGCTTGCTGGACATCAGCCTAGCTGAAAAATGGTGAGCCCCAGAGTCAGTGAGACCCCCCTGTCTAGCTAGAAAATGTGGAAATTGATAGAACACTCAGCATTTGCCTCTGGCCTCCACATAGATACAGAAAAAGGCACATGCACACATTCATACATACAACACACAGAGAAAAAATTTTTAATTAAAAATTCTGTAATATATATTATCTAAGAAAATAGAAGAAATAGAATTATAAAGGCTGACTAGAGCTCAATGGATGAACTTGCATTAAGGAATGACCAGGGACACTAACTTGGCCGTAACACAAATGACTGAATGTGTAAATTCCAGTGGGGGTCTGTGAGAGGGTATCAGTGGAGAAGGAGACATAAAGGTGATTAAGACTGAGATTTTATGTATGAAATACACAAAAATTCAATTAAAAAAAGGATTATAAACTTGAATTTACTTCAGAGTCAGAAGAAAACACTCCTAGCAATATCAAAGTGGCAAAAATGGTTAATAATATCCAATATATCAATAACCATTTTAAATATGATATAAATAAATAATCTGATGATCACAAGGAGGTTTTTTTTAAGCATCTAGTTGTAAGGACTTTAAATTTAAAGACTATAAAAAGACATATACAAGTTAAAGGTAAATGGAGAAAAGTAAATCAAAACAGCTTTAACGGAAAAAGGAGCTGGAGAAGGAAGGTAATTACAGATCAAATGGACCACATAAAATGAAAATTGTGGGGCTGGGCTATAGTTTGAATGCTTACCTATCATGCAGGAAGCCCTGTGTTTAATGTCCAGCACCTCATAAACAGGACATGGTAGCTACATCTATAATTATAATACTTGGGAGGTAGAGGCAGGAAGATAAGAAGTTCAGGGTCAGTCTGAGTTTCAGTTCACGGTGATTTTGAGGGAGAGAGAAAGAGAGAGAGAGAGAGAGAGAGAGAGAGAGAGAGTGAGAGAGAGAATGAAAAGGAGGGTCCAACATAATGCCAAATGGGCAAATTATCCAAGAGCACCAAACAAACTTAAATACACATAGACCTCACAGTGTGCCAAACTATGTGGGAGAAAATATTTATAAAACAATTGTCTGATAAAGGATGGTTTCTCTAAACATAGAAAAACTCTTACCACTCAACGAGAAGAAAATAACCCATTCAGGATTCTGTCAAAGAAGATGTAGAGGGCAAGTAAGTGTGTGAAAAGATCATCATCATCATTTGGCATTGGTAAACTACAAATTAAAGCAACAAAGATGCATTGTTATGTGCCTATTACAGTGACCAAAAATGGAAAAACCCAACAAAAGCAACTGCTGGGGAGGAAATAAAGGAACAGAAACTTTGTCATTGATCACAGGAATGCAAAATGTACAAGAACATTAGAAGAGTTTGCAGCTTCCTGCAAATTCTTTTTGCCATATGGTCCTGCAATCATGTCCTATGGTTAGGGGATCTTGTGTTTTTCTTCATCTCCAACTTACTGGTTAAAAAGTCACTCTCACCCATCACCGTTCCTCCCATGATTTACACTCTTATCTATAGCCTAGAAACTTTTGGATTCATTCCTGGATGAGTCTGACAGACTGGGAGCCAGGTAACAGTTATGCTCACACCTACCATGCCATCATCTCCGGGAGCTATTCTTCTACTCCAAAGCCACACTGGATAGCCTATAGAACATGCTGTTAACTGATACTTGAAATTTCTCTAAGTAACTACACCCTGAGATTACTAACACCAGTGTTAACTGTTTTGCCCAATCTGTATAGATACTTATGCCTTTTCCTCTAGAAATTTTGACTTCAGGATAGAAATTGGGTTGTTATTTGACTTGCTTGATTTAGTTCTCTTCTGGAATTGGATCCGATTTTTTCTCTTCCTAGGAGGTAAAAGTTAAGTAATTATTTTGCTTCCTCCACAGATTTCTTTCTGTATAATCCTTTAGGCTTTGAGTTGATGTATGAAAAGTAAATTACAGAAGTTTGAGTAAATGATTTTTATTCTCTTCTAAAAAAAAAATCCAGACTCTCAAAATCATTCTCACACTGTAAACTTTTAAAACTCTGCTTTTAAACTCAAACTGAGCGATTATTTCTGTGTTCTAGTTCTTCGTGCTGTTCCTTCCGTGGGGCAATAAATTTGGATTTCACAGAGGCAGTGCTGTGAGTGATAACAAAATAATTCCCTCTCCAGAGAGGATTCTCCTTTCTTATCGGGACGATTTGTTCACAACTACTCTCCTGGCACATCCACTAAATCTCACAGAAGGAGCAGACTAAATTTCTTTCATTTACTCTTTCTTATGTATGGATTCCCTCAACTATTTGTATGACAGTTTTTGCTGGAAGCAATTTAGTTTGTTTCCTGACCAAGATCTTACAGTCATGCATACTGTAAAAGAATAAGTTATTTGGTCAACCACATTAATTTTCAAATGACTATTTCTCCAAGCAAGCAAGACTAAGATCAGGACAGGATGTCTATTGAAATAAAAAGATGATTCCATAAATTTCCAGCTTGTACTTTTGTAGGGCCAGCCATGGTTTGCAAACATCCTGTGCTTATTCCTGCAGCTTTCCTATTCCAGTTTTATTTTCACTGCTGTGATAAAATAGCATGGCAAAACAAAAAGTAGGGGAGGAAAATGTTTATTTGACTCACACTTTCAGGTTACAGTCCATAATTTGGGGAAATCCAAGGCAGGAACTCAAACAACTAGTCAAATCACAGTCTCAGTCAAAAGCAGAGAGAATAAACACATCTTTGGTTGTTTGCTCTTGGCTGGTTTCCTTTGCTTTTACACAGCTCAGGACACAGCCTAGGAAATGGTGCCACCCATGATGGGTTGGGTCTTAGAAAATCCCCCATAAATGTGACCACAGGCCTACCTGATCCAGATAATACCTCATTAATACTCTCTTCCTAAGCCACTCTACTTTATGTAAAATAGACAGTTAAAACTAACCAGCACATCTATCCAATAATGAATACAGGTATCCTTCATCAAAAAATAAGAAGGGATCCTCAGTAAAATTCACATTCTCCAGTACTAGCAATAAACATGATAAAACTGAAGACACAATGACTAGACGTACTGTATGTCAGCCACTGAAAGAATGCTGTGTATGAATTATCTCCCTCAGTGTTCTCAGCTACCCTGTGAGACACTGACTCATACATGAAAAACATAAGGTTCTGAATGTATCTTTGACCATTTTAATAACATAACTAGACCATAAAGAGTATCTCAAATCAGATTCCTCTCCATGCTGTCACTTTGGAAAAAAAAATTAGGTTTTTTTTTTTGAGAATTTCATGAGTGAGAATCATCTTCGTGCTATTCTCACCCTCCCAGTTCCCCACCAGCATCTCCCATACCTCCCACTCCCTCTCAATCTCTTATCCTCTTCTTTATTATTACTACATACACATAGGTACATACATACATACATACATACATACATACATACATTTATAGACATTTGGGATTAAATAACATCTCAGGGAGCTAGTTCCTGCAGAACACTGATTGTCCCTCCCTCAGCATCCATTTGTTGCCTTCATCTCGAAACGGGCTCTCATAACAGTCTCACCTTGGCATATGAACTGGTTTTGATATTATGCAGAGTTCCTTAGACTACAATATTGTAGACATTCCAATGGTGCAGCTTGCCCATCATATGGGGACTGCATTAACTAGCAGCAGGTGTCTTGTCCCTCTGGCTTTTACATTCTTCCTGCCTTTTCTTCAGTGTTCTCTGAGCCCTAGGGGTAGAGGTTACATTGTAGATGTCTCACTTAGGGCTGGGCACCTCACAGTTACTTTTTTCTGTGTTTGTACAACTTTGTAATAGTTTCCATCTGTTGTACAAAGAAGCTTATTTGATGACTGGTAAGAGATATGCTTGTTTGTAATATAAGGATATGTATTTTTAGTAAGAAATCACATTGGTAACAGAAGTAGGTTTTTCTCTAGGATTTATGACCTCTCCAGATATAAATGGCTATGTTTGCAGTACCACACATGATTTGCCTCTTACTGAGTGGGTCTTAAGTCCAATTAGACAGCTGTTGATTACCCTCCCAAAAAAGTGCCACTACCACACCAATAAGAGTAATTTGCTGTCACTTTTATAATATCTCTTACATCACACTTGATGCATCAGCTCTAATATAAAACAGTGTTTACCCATTCAATTCAGAATATAACATATTAATCTCTCACCTCTAATAAGGAAAATTTTACCTATTTATTTCAGACTATGATATATCATTTTTCAAATATATGTAATTATGGATTTATTTTGTCAATTTTAATATCTGTGGTAGTCTAAAATTGTGTTGTCATCTTTTATATCCACATAAAAGGAAATTGAGATAAAATAATGAGAACTGGATCAAGTATTGATGGACGTAGAATAGGTGTATATGTATTCTCACAAGTTTTCTATCATTCGTAATCAACATAGAGGCACCACTTATAAACTTATCTTACATTACATCTTTCTCAAATTCCTGATGTGCCTTTTAAAATTCATTTTAAAGTTATATCAACTAATTAAACAGAAATTTTTGAGTATCTGATAGAGTCAGCTAGCATCTTAAAATAACTCTAGGGAAAATTTCTTTTCTTTTCTTCAGAATTATGCATAATAATGTCTTAGATATTATACAAGTAGATAAATTGCTTTAATTCAATTTGAAAGACTCTTACCTTTCTCAAATATATGTTAAGACAGTAAATCTTGAAAATTCATAGATAAATATCTATTTCCACAGGATAAAAAGGATATAGAGGAAAACTATGTTTTAAAATGAAAAGGGAAAAATGAAGAAAAGAAGGAAAGAAGAAAGGAAGGAAGGAAAGAAGGAAGGAAGGAAGGAAGGGAGGCAGGGAGGGAGGGAGGGAGGAAAGGAGGTAGGGAGGAAGGGAGGAAGGGAAGGATTGATTGATTGATCTTGACCTTCAAGTAAGAAGAAGGATGAGTGTAAAGTTCTATTAAACATATTATTATAAAATAATAAGTCAGCCTTTGTACTTTCCAGTTTTCAAATTGGAAAAGATGAGGGGCTGGACCTAGCGGTTAAGAGCTCTGACTGCTCTTGCAAAGGACCTGGGTTTGATCCCCAACACCCACATGGCAGCTGAGAACCATCTTTAACTCCAATTCCAGAGGAATCAGACACCCTCTTCTGAACTCTGGGGCTTTGCACCACAAGGGTGCACAAACCTACATGCAGACAGTACATTCATACACATAAAATATAAATAAAATTTAAAAAATATTAAAAAACAAATTGGAAAAGATGACATAAATCATCAACATAAAAGACAAAGTTTAAATATTAATTACATCAGCTTTTGACAAAAATAGAGGAAGAATATTGTCACTAATAAATATTTCATTTGGAATAGCCTTTCCTGGAGGACTTTGAAAAGTGCACAAAATTTAAAGTATTATCATTGCTGCATTGTTTCTACAGTAGAAGAGCCCAAGAGTTGACATATGGGGTGTGTGGTTTATATAAAATATTAGGCACTATGGAATATCACAAATTATTATGTATAATATCTAGTAAATTATTTACAGCTACATGAAACTAAAAGCTTCTTTAGAGAAAAAAAGAAACATTCAACAAAATGAACTAGGAGAAAATAGAAAATGAACCCAATTAAAAACTGAACAAAGAGCTATGCATTTTTGTGTATTTTCATCATCAATCTCCAATAAAATAGTTCTCTAAATAAAAATGCTGAGGGTCCCATGAGAAAGCTTGGGGGGGGTACCAGGGAGGTGTGGGTCCAGTGTGAAGGCTTGGGGGGTACGGGGGAGGTGTGGGTCCAGTGTGAAGGTTTGGGGGGTATGGGGGAGGTGTGGGTCCAGTGAGAAGGCTTGGGGGGTACCAGGGAGGTGTGGATCCAGTGTGAAGACTTGGGGGATACCAGGGAGGTGTGGATCCCGTGTGAAGGTTTGGGGGGTACCAGGGAGGTGTGGGTCCAGTGTGAAGGCTTGGCGTGGGGGAACACTGGTCACACAAGGCCCAGGTCTTGAGTTCAATCCCCTGATCCTAAATTAGAAGAACAAAACAGACTACTGGAACTTGTCTTCTGACTTTCCCATATGCACTGTGGACAATATTAAAATAATACTAAACCAGTAAATCATAACAAAAATTAAAAATCAATGATCATCAGTAATATGTGTGAAATGATCATCAGCAATATATGTGAAATGATCCTCAGTAATATATGTGAAATAAAAGCAACTTACAGCAGCAGAAGACAGTGAAATCTTGACTGGTAAGAGCAAAACGTCACAGTCTCACAAACCAAAGGGATTTGAGCTGATGAAATGCTGAATTATGTGCCAGATTGAACAGAAGCTAAATTTCAAACTGTCATCTATCTAGCTTAGTATATTGTCTTTTTTGCATCTTAATTTAGTCATTTAAGGCCATGTCTTTTAATTATACATGGGAAAATATAAACATGAATCATTAATATCTATGAGATATTAAAACTAATTTTGTACTCAGTGTTTATGCTAGCCTACGAAATATAGATTAAAATAAGTCTTTCCTCATCCTAAATCCAAATCTCTCTATCCATTATCAATAAAATTTTAGTTAATCTATTTAAAAAAACTGAATAAAGGACCTGAATGGACACTTCTGGAAACAAGAGAAAAATACTGATAGATGTATGAAATAACACCACTAACTACAGGGAAATACACTCAAAACCACACTGAAGTGTCATTGCATGTGCATTATGATGGATTTTGTGAAAAGGCCTGGAAATAATGTCTTGGTGAGCCACAGGAGGAAAGAGAACTTTGTACACTGTTGGTGCTGAAGAAGCTTGTATAGCCACTGTGGGAAACAGTATGGAGTTTCCCCCAAAACGTAAAAGAGAACCCCCATATGATCCAGCAATTCCTCCCCTGGGCATACACCAAAAGACAATGGAAATCCTCGCAAAAAAGATGTCTTCACTCCCATGGCCGTTGAAGCAGTATTCGCAAAAGCCAAAATATGGAGATAAACGAAACGTCCATCAACAGATGAACAGGTAAAGAAACAAACAAAACGTCCATCAACGATGAGCAGGTAAAGAAACAAACAAAACGTCCATCAATGGATGAGCAGGTAAGGAAATAAACAAAACGACCATCAACGGATGAGCAGATGAAATTGTAAATATGCGTGTATGTATGTCCATGTGTGTATATGTGTTTGTGTGTGTCTATGTGTGTATTGTTTGTATGTGTCTGTGTCTATGTGTATATGTGTGTTATGTGTAAATGCATGTGTGTATCTGTATGTATACATGCATATGTATATATGTGTGTTTATCTGTGTACATGTGTGTACATGTGAGTGTCTGTATATATATCTCTGTGTTTATACATGTATGTGTAACCATGTAGATTCACAGGTGTTTGTATATATGTGTGTGTTTATGTGTGTGTGCCTGTATGTATATTTGCATGATGTGTCTGTGTATATGTGTAAACATATTTGTGTGAGTATATTATGTGTATGTGTATACATGTCTGTATGTGTATACATGTCTGTATATATGAATATATGTTTGTGTGTCTATGTGTATGTGTCTGTGTATGTGTCAATATATGTGTCTGTGTATGTATGCATATGTGTTATATGTGTATGTATATATATTTGTAGGTGTCTGTGTCTATATGTATATATCTGTGTTCATGTGTGACTATGTGTGTGCAAGTATCTGTATGTATCTGTATGTGTGTGTTTGCATGTGTGTATGCATGTGTATATGTGTATATGTTAGTGCGTGTGTGGTTTTGTGTTTTCATGTGTATAAATATGTCTGTGCATGTGTGTATGTGTTGGCATGTGTTTGTGCATTCATGTGTGTGTTTCAATCTTTTAGAACAAGAAAAATCTTTCACTGGTGACAGCATAAGTGAAATGTGCACACATAAGTGAAGCAAACAAGAGACAGGAAGAAAATCCACAACCCACTGATGCATGGAGTCGGAAAGAAGAAGAGTCAGGATATAAAAATATAGACTAGAATAGCAGCTACCAGGGATGGAGAGGAGGGATGGAGAGATGGAGACCAAAGAGGACAAAAATCTTAAGAAAACTGAATCTAGGGTCTGGAGACATGGC
Organism: Rhizomys pruinosus; assembly: GCA_009823505.1. NCBI lineage: Eukaryota > Metazoa > Chordata > Mammalia > Rodentia > Spalacidae > Rhizomys > Rhizomys pruinosus. The sequence goes on along the minus strand of VZQC01014358.1, from coordinate 2,931,969 downwards.
TCAGTGGCTAATACTGAATATTGAATACTCTTGCGGAAGACTCAGCTTCAACTCCCAGCACCCACATGTTTGCCAACAACCATCCATAAACTCCAGTTCAAGGGATCCAAGGTCCTCTTCTGACCTCCTAGAGCAATGCATGACATGGGTGCACCCTCCTCCATGCAGACGATATACATAAGATAAAATAATAAAAAGAAAAGTCTAGAGAAATATTGTATGATGCTATAGTTAATATTATTTTCAAGTAGCCAGCCTCAAAAACCCTTACCACAAATACATGTATATTAAGACAAGTATGTGAGCTTGTTATAATAATCCTTAAATAGATGCAGTAAGCAGCCAAAAGCTAACATGTATTTTGACTTTTTTTAAAAAGTTAAACTTTGCTCTACTTTTTCAAATAATGAGATGCCATGACTGTGCGATCAAAGGCAAACAGGCCAGGTGTTTCTAGTGTATAGCTATCCTTACTCAGATCTCAGATACGGGCTTTTCTTTGTACTTTAGCAGTCCTAAAGCAGAAAGACCAAGGCTTCACCAGCACTCTTAACTGCTTGGGCAACGATCTTACAGTTTAGGGGAAAAATTCTTTTAAAAATGGAAACAATGTTGGAAAAAGTTTCAGGAACATTTTACTAAATTTATTTCACATGAATTTGCCCCACTGCACATGCACAAAAATAATACTCCCCAAGGAAAGAGAGAAAATAAATGTCTAGCCAGCTCTTTCAATAAGGGTGTAAACTGAAAGAGCCATGTGATTTTTAAAAGTTTTGTGACATAATTTAATGGTAGCTCTTGTTGTTCTCAGCAGCACATAGAAAATTGTGTCTTTAAGACTAGCTGGGCGTGGTGCTGCACGCCTTTAATCCTGGCACCTGGGAGGCAGAGGCAGGCGGGTCTCTGTGAGTTCAAGGCCAGCCTGGTCTACAGAGTGAGTTCCAGGCCAGCTGGGGCTACAGAGAGACCCTATCTAGAAAAGACCAAAAAAACAAAAAGACTCAATGTTTCCCCAATGTGGAGCAAAAGTGCAGGATTGATGGATGTTTGGGATTGCCAAGGAGGAAACTTCAAGCACCTCCTTAAGGAAAACATGACATCTATTAGGGAAAAAAGTCCTCCAATTCAACTGATATATATATATTATATATATATATAGAGATGAGAGAGAGGAGAGATTAGAGAGACTTCCACTCGGGGAGCGGAGATGAAGTATGGGACGGCATTTCACGCCCTGGCATCGGAGAGAGAGAGAGAGCAATACAAGTTGGAGAAAACAACAACAAAAGAACTGAAAGAAAAAAACTCTGGAAAGACTCAGAAAAAGATGCAGGACATGTAGGGCAGAGTGCAGGGACTTGGGTGGGGTGGGGGACATGGAAGGGGAAGCGACTCTAAATTTGAAAAATGATGTATGAATTATGGAAAAAGTTTAACAACAATAAAAAATAAATAAAATTAAAAAAAAAAAAGACTCAATGGTTCTTACATAAAGAGAGGACTATGAGCTGAGCACAAGCCTTCATGGCTTTCGGCTCCCTGACTATTGAACTGTGACTGCTTTTTTAAGGTCCTGCTGCCCTGATTCCTTTGCTGTGGTATACCTCACATTGTGAACCAAATTAAACCCTTCCTTCTTTAAGTGGTAATTGTCAAGGTGTCCTGTCACAGCCGCTGGGGGAAAAAAAAAAACTAAGACGGAATCTCATTAGGATGGAAGACTGCATATCATTCTGTCCTGGAGAGCATGAAAGACAGCCCGTGGTACATATATGGTATTTAATAAAGATAAGTTTAAGGAAAAAATAATGGTCAATGGTTCTAAAGTTCAAAGACATAACAGAATTTCACTTGTTTTTTTTTTTTTAACCCATTGTATTGGTAATTGCCGAAAAAACATTCCAAGTGAAAATCAAGAAACAAACTTAAAAATGTTCATTTCTGGGGCTAGAGAGTTGGCTCAGCTATTAAAGGCTCAGGCTCACAGCCTAAATGTCAAAAATCATCTCTAGATTTTGTACTTGATTACTGTTTTTGTATATTCCTGAAAGAAGCATGCATTTTGTTATCAAAGTAGAAGGCAGCATTATTTTATAAGGTTAAAACTAAACATAAAAATTACTTAAATTCACCTGGTATGGTAGCACACACCTTTAATCCCAGTACTCATGAGGCAGAGGCAGGTGGATCCCTGTGGGTCCAAGGCCAGCCTGGTCTACACTGTTCCAGGCCAGCTGGGGTTACAGGGAAACCCTGTCTCAAAAGACAAAAAAAAGATACTTTATCAAGTTACAATCTAGGGTTTAAACACGTTGGGGAGATCTAGCAGCATGGCTCAGCAGGTGAAGGGGCTTGCTTCCAACCTGAAGACATGAGTTCCATTCCAGGGACACACTTTGTACAAGGAGAGAACCGACTCCTGCAAATTTTCCTGTGAACGCCACATGTGCATCCACATACCTACTTATGTACTAAAGTAAAATGAAAGAAAACAAAGAAAATTTAAGGAAAGTAGTGTTGTTTCTCCTCATCTTTTTATTATAGTTTGGATATAGTTTGAAATAGGAACCTTGTAGAAGGACTACAGAATGAAAGACCAGCGGCCGGGCCTAACTAGGCAGGAGGGCTGAGGACTGATTTCCAGGAACTCCTAAGGGAGAAAGAATATACAGAATTAAGATGCTATAAAACAGTATTTATGGGAGCTGGAGAGATTGCTCAGTGGTTAAGAGCACTGACTGCTCTTGCAGAGGACCGGGATTTGATTCCCAGCACCCAAATGGCATCTAACAACCAACAATTCCAGTTCTAGGGGATCTGTCTGATGCCTTCATCTGACCTCCTGAGCACTGTATGACACAGGTATACTTACACACATGCAAGCAATACACTCAAACACATAAAATAAAAATATTAAAATATTTTAAACCTAATTTATAGCATTATTCTTTTTTAAATAAAAATAAAAAGCCATCTGCAAGTTATCAACATCCATATCAACTTCTAAACATAATTCTTTGCCTGCTGTGATCATTAGAGCAAAGTATTTCATCTACATTTTTATTAAAATAGATGTGTTGCATGGCAACCTAGACTTTTTTTTTGGGGGGGGCGGCCTTTTTGAGACAGGTCTCCCTTTTAGTCCCAGCTGGTCTGGAGCTCACAACATAGACCAAGCTGGCCTTGAACTCACAGAGATCCACCTGCCTCTGCCTCCTGAGTGCTGAGATTAAAGACTTAAAGATGTGCACCACCGTGACACCTGGCGAAATACATTTTCCTTAAAGTCTAGGTTACTCCGGGTGTGGTGATGCACGCCTTTAATCCCAGCACTTAGGAAGCAGAGGCAGGCAGATATCTGTGAGTTCAAGGCCAGCCTGGTCTACAGAGTGATTTCCAGGCCAGCTGGCACTAAAAAGAGAGACCCTGTCTCAAAAAGACCAAAAAAAAAAAAAAAAACAAAAAGAAAGAAAAAAAGAAGAAAGAAAATGTATTTCACATGCCAGATATCTTGTTAATGAGCTATTCAAAAACATCCAATTTATGAGTTGTTTTATGGGGGACCTAATGGCTGTTAAATTGTCAGGATCTCTCCTTGTTGAGCAATAAAAAGACTCACAGGGCATCTTCTCCAACAGCTTCCTATGAAGAAAGAAAATAAACAGATGTGTTTTATGTCATTATTTCTAATTTAACATTAACTTCATTGCTGATATTAACTACCATAACAGACATTTGCCTTAAATAAATGTATAATTAAAATACTGTTCATGATTTCTTCTAAACCTTGTATCAATTTAATGGGTAAATATGATGTGTTTCATAGAATTTTAATTCATTCTAAATCTTTTACTGTGTCATCTTTCTGAGGATGGGGTATAGAAGGGAAGATAATGAGCCAGGTATGCTATGCTGTTCAGTCACCTGAGGGCAGATGTAGTATGTTGTTCCTTTTCTTTTTCTTTTTTTTTTTTCTTTTTTTATGTGTATGAATGTACTGTCTGCATGTAGATTGGTGCACCCATGTCGTGCAATGCTACAGCGGAGGTCAGAAGAGGGTGTCAGATTCCCCTGGAACTGGAGTTAAAGATGGTTCTTAGCCACCATGTGGGTGCTGGGAATCAAATCTGGGTCCTCTGCAAGAGCATTTGGAGCTCTTAACCGCTGAGCCATCTCTCCAGCCCCAAACACAGTTGTTTCTTTAAGGGTCAATTTAATATCACAATGCAGTTGTTTAAGGGTTGATTAAATATCATAATTCAAAAGTGATGCCAGCTTGGTCAGTGAAGATGCACTAGAATGCATATTTCCTTTTCATTTCAGATATTTCTTCTTAAATGTGTGTCTGTGTATATGTCTGTGCACACGTATGTTCATGTGTGTACAATAGTATATGTCTGCACCTGCCTGTGAAAATCAGAGGATGACCTTGGCTCTCCTTCCTTGAGAATCCTATTCACTTTGGTTTGGGGAACAGTCTCTCACTAGCCTGCACGTTGCCAATGAGGCTCAACCAGCAGGCAGTGAACCCCAGTAATCAACTTGTCTCCACCTCCACAGCACTAAGTTATAGCACACACCACCACAGCCAGCAGTTTTTTTTTGTTTTTTATTAATTTTTTTATTTATTTCTGTATGTGTACGAATGTACTGTCTGCATGCAAATCTGAGCACTCGTGTCGTGCAATGCCGCGGAAGTCAGAAGTGGGTGTCGGATTCCCCTGGAGCTGGAGTTCTCCTGGAATTGGAGTTTCAGACTGTTCTCAGCCGCCATGTGGGTGCTGGGGATCGAACCCGGGTCCTCTGCAAGAGCAGTCGGCACTCTTAACCGCTAGGCCATCTCTCCAGCCCAGCCAGCAGTTTTTAATAGAGGTTCTGAGGGTGCACTTACCAAATGAACTAGCTCCCTAGTCCTGCATTACAAATATCTCTTATCAGAATAAAAATATCTTACCAGTTTAGTGAATAAATAAGTTTTCCAGTAAAGTGGAGCTGAAGTACATGAAATTTCAGTTACATCTAGGAGTACTCCCAAAGAAGAAAAACAGAAGAAACAAAACCACCAGAGGTTATTTAACTTTTAGGGTCACAGATCCCAGGAAGATTACTCTGGTGCTTGCTTTCTCAGAGCATGCTCGCGGAGAGGTTCATGGAGCATTTTTCCTAGACATGAACTTCCCAGAGAAACCAAACACACCAAATGCTCACCAAGCCAATGCTTCCCTCTTTCTTCTCCTCTCATGAAAAATTAAGCCTTTCTCTTTTGTTTTAAAGGAAGGAATTAAATCCATATAATAAAATTTAATTATTCTCAAAGGTCAAATTCTAAATAAAGGTTGCTATGTACTAGCTTTAATAAAATCTTAAAGGAATAGAGTTAATTTAACATGGCCCCATGTGTAGCACCTTTTAGTTTGAAAAACAGTTGATTTCAGTTTGTTTTGGCATGGCACACATTAACAAAATTCAATATGAGTTATTTTTTTCTTTTTTAGCTGGGATCTTACCATGTAGCCTGATCTGGCCTTGAACAAACAAGCCCCCTGCCTCAATCTCCCAAGTGGGGACTATAGACACATGTGACACCCTGTCAGGCTTCAAGTGTCACTCAACTTATGAGTGGATAATGAAATATAGAATGGAGTTCTATGGAGTAGTAAAGAAAGACGACATCGGGGCTGGAGAGATGGCTCAGCGGTTAAGAGCACTGACTGCTCTTGCAGAGGACCCGGGTTTGATTCCCAGTACCCACATGGCGGGCTAAGAACCATCTTTAACTCCAGTTCCAGGGGAATCCGATGCCCTCTTCTGACCTCCGTGGCATTGCACGACACGGGTGCACAAACCTACATGCAGACAGTACATTTACATACAAAAATAAATAAAAATTAAAAAAAGAAAGACAACATCATGAAATTTACAGGTAAATGGATGGAACTACAAGCTGTTATGCTAAGTGAAGTAACACAGTCTCAGAAAAACAAACAACATACGGTGTCCCTCATTTGTGCATCCTAGCACAAATGAAGGTGAAGGTGGATAATTTGTTAGCGAAAATAATACCACATCAACTGATATTACTATAGATACAGCTTAAAGTTCATGTCTCTATTTTCCTCAATTCTAATATTTATGATTTGAGAACTTTTGAATTAAAAATAGATCATATCAAGTTCTTTTTTCTCTTAACAATGGAGTTACATTTCACTTGTCTTTAATCATTAAAGTGTACAAAGACAGACATAGGAGAAAAGAAATGGAATTTAACTGAACAATAGTAGCCTTCAAATAAATGTTTTTAAATGCCTTCAGATTTATGTAATGAAATGAGGTTTTTCTTTGAAAAAAATTCTTTCAGCATTGACATACATACTAGAATGCCAGTCTCTTTTTATACCATGGCACCTCAGCTAAAATAGCAAGTGATTTTTCATCGGGAATTATAGCAGAGAATGTTCATCTGCAAAAGGCTTTTCCTTTTCAACTCCTTTTGTCTAAGAGTTTATGCCAATGCAGCTAAATCATTAATAAACCCAACTGAACATAGATCTACCCTGAGTTCTCTTCTTCTCTTTTAAAAATATATTAATAAGATGGGTCCTTCTGGAAATACCTACTTAATACATTTTTCTTCTAAGCAATCCAGAAAAATTATACCTAATAAATGAAAAGTTAAGGCTAGAAAGATGACTCAGTTTAAGAGCACTTGCTACTCTTTCAAAGGACCCAGATTTGATTCCCAGAACCCACATGTAATTCCAGTTGCAGGGCATCTGATGCCCCCTTCTGGTCTCTATGGGCATGGAGTATGAATATGGTCCACTTACAAATGCATAGGAAAATATTCATAGATGTGAAAGTAAAAGAAATATTTAAAGGTTTTATATTTCGCTCCCATTTCCTCCCCAAATTCTCAGATATCAGCAGGACTTCTGTAAAGTCATGGACACTTTTCATATCAAGAAGTGGAACTTAATCTCCTCTGGAGTGTTTCTGGGATTAGTGATTGGTTTCTAAGCAACAGGGCAAAGCACAGGTAATCCCGTGAAGCTTCCGGGGTAGTTTATCAAAAGGCACTGGAGATTTCACCCTCTTCCATGTTTTGGTTACTTTCCTTATTGCTGTGACCAAAACATCATAAGATGCAGCTAAGGAAGGAGGCCTTATTTTGACTTACAGTTCAAGACGATACAGTTCCTCATGGTGGTGAAGACATGCTGGCTGAAGGGTTAAGGCCAACTGGTTACAAAGAATCTTTATCCAGAAAGCAGAGAATGGGCAGAAAATGACGCCAGGCTATCAACCCTCAAGGTTTGGGCATCAGCAGCCAAGCAAATTGGCGACGGTTTCTGTAAGAAAGCGTTTGGACTTCCTGCTCTTTATGGCACTCAGATCCAATCATGGATGCATCACAGTCTGAATTTGGGCTTTCTAAACATAGAAGTGACCAATAAATATCTAATGTATGAAGAAAACATGATGAACTCAACAGACAAAACTCAGAGGCTTGGCCTATATGATCAGTTAAGAAAACAACAGAACGGACATCTGAGGAACCCAGAAGTGCAGTCTTTACCTCTACTGGTTTCCATAGATTTGTGGGCTTCTTCTCTGAGGCCCATGTGTAAATTATAAATAATTATTTTCTTTTTTTGACAGTAACTTTTGCTGCCTATCACATGATTCTGTGTAGCCAAGTTCATATGAAAGTTGTTCTGATTTAAATAGCAATCCATGACTTGTGCTGAATTTCCAGCAATATTGAATTACTCATCCTAGTGAAAGCAAGTTATTGATATAGTTAATTGGGAATAGAATATTTTCATATAAGTGGTGTCTAGTTCATATTGACATAGAGATAATTTTTTTTCATATTTGTCCTTCTAATTGTGTTTTCAGTAATAGAATTGCATATACTTAAATATACAATTTTGTGTGAAGAAAAGCATTAAGAAAAACCCCTCTAGGGGAAAGATGTAAATTTCTGATTTAATATTTGTCTTAGCTACTTCCTATATGAATAATTGAGGCACCTACACCACACTTCACTATCAATAGATTTGTTGGTTAACAAAAGACATAAATCTGTTTATGTTCAAAATTCTAGATTGATAACTGATCTTTCCTTTATCTGCTGGTACAGTCTAGGCAAAGGATTTAACAATACAGACCTAGGCTAGTACCTTAAAAAACCATCAAATAGCTTTAACCTTGAATACAGTACTAGATTCACATTTGCTTCTAAATGAAAGAGATTCCTGCGTGCTATAAAACTCATTACACAGTTGCAGGGAAGAGGAGAAGTGTGATTGATTTCTAGATGGCACCTAGCAACGAATGTGTGTTTTGCTTCTGAGTACTAGGCTGTTTTCATCATAATGGCCCTGTAGAAGACATTAATGAAAAGCCTGATTGGATGACATCTGCACCAGCTGTCAACCACACATTTATTAGAAGGTGTTACATTCATTGGCCAATGCTTAGTGAAAAGTGAGCCATAAATTTTAAATGAAATAGAAATTCACTTTGTGGTCCCATGCTTTAGTACCTAAGTTAACCAGAGACAGAAACTCTAAAGTATGTAACTCTACAGTGGGATCTCCAATTACACCTGACAACTTACTACAAGGCTGTCAATTATTGTAGTAATATGCAAGAAAAAATTTAAAAAAAAACTTTCCTGTAAAATCAACCTTCTGCTCTGGGATAAGTAGATATAAGCAGAGTAATAGAGTAATTGTAAAAGTATGAAACATGGGGCTGGGGAACTAACTCAGTCATTAAGTACAAATTATGCAAACATGAAGATTTTAGTTGGTGGGGGGGATCCCCAACACCCATGTAAAGAGCTGGATGTGACAATGTGTTCTTGTAATCCCAGTGCTGTAGAGGCAGAGACAGAGTAGTCCCTGGGGATCACTGGCCAGCCAGTCTAGCTGATCAGTGGACTCCATGTTCACTTAAGACCCTGTCTCAAAGCATAATGTAGAGAGCAATTGTGAAAAACACCCAATGCCAACCTCTGGCCTCCATGTGTACATGCACATAAAAAAACATATATCCACATGCACACAAGTGAGCACACACAAATACATGCATTCCAGTTCAATTGTTTGTGCTAGTTAAGGTCAAATTACCACTTTGTAGTAGTTTCTACGAGTCTAATAAAATTATGTAAACCAAGAGTTGCCAGATCTTCTAATTTTTCCATAGTAATGGGAAATCTTAATTATGTGAAGCTGTTCAAATATTTTTAGATATAATTTATCTTTAATTATGTGGGTCTGTGTGTCATTATGTGTGAGAGAGTGATAAAGCCCACTGAGGCAGAGATATCGGATTCTCTGGAGTTAGTTACAGGCAGCTGTGAACTGCTAATGTAGGTGCTGGGAACTGAACACATGACCTCTGTGAGGGAAACATGGGCTCTTACCCTCTTGAGCCATCTCTCCAGCCCCAAAAGTTGGTCAAATGTTTAAACACTGACAGTAGTTTCTTTTTAAATTATACAAAACAAGGTGTCCCTGCAAATGTCCTCAAAGGCTTTGGCCACCTGCTTCCTGGGTTGTCTCTGAAAGAGCCCTCTTTCATTGAGAATAATGAATAAACCTGGAGAATCATAGGTGGTCTTGATTTAGTAAAGGTTTCCCTATCTTAATGAACTGGTAATTGAGATGAATAGATAGACAAGAAGGAAACTCTCTGAAGTATTTTGAGTCAGAAATAAATTCTCCTTTCTATAATCTGTATTGTATGTTAATAGTTCTATAGAACTTTTCTATATTGACATATAGACCCTATATGAATGGATGCCCTAAATCTGTAGAGTTCTTCAGCTGTATGATTAGAATGCTTAGAGGAATCTAACCAAGAGAAATAACTGAACTAAGAGATAAGGAAATTGTTAGAAGTCAAAACAGTCTTGAAAATGCATATACTCAAGTCATTTTTAGTCAACAGATATTGATTGCCTCTTGTGTGGAAGGTCTGTGCTGTATACACGATATCTATACATGATAAGAACGTAAGGAATTTTCATTTTCTTCTGAGGTTCATACAAAGTTATTGAATCCGACAATCAAAACACAAATCAAATGAGGCATAATAGCATACTTCCCATCGTAGAGTGTGTGGTAAGTTCAGGATTACACTGGCCAAATTACACTTGAATGAGGACTATACTAACAAGAAATGGAACATAAAATCCATACTAGAGCTGTCAGCAATTTTAGCCTCTGCCCATGTGGTTTCTATGTGCTTTATGGAAACTCGTACACATCCTTCAATCCTTCATCAGCCAGGACCCAGTAAGGAGAGAGAGAGAGGAGAGAAGAGGAGAGAAGAGAGAGAGAGAGAGAGGAGAGAGTTGAGTTATCCCAAAACAAAACAGAACAGAACAGAACAGAACAGAACAGAACAGAACAAAACATAACAGAACAGAAATCTGGTTAGTAGTACTGTATAGGATACTAGACACTGTGAGGATGGAGACCTAAATATACTTTTCAAGCCAATTTAAGATCAGAATCATTATGAAAGACAGAGGAATGTAAGCAGGGGATGATCACACATTTGAAAGGGAGCAATGTTAGAGGCAGGGAACACAGATAACTAATTGGTCATCTTGGCATATTATGATGAAGTAAACTTGAAGACCTAGGTTAGGTGGACAGCTCTGAATGGTGAAGCAATAACTGCAACAGTAAAATCAGTATGACCTTTGGGTGGGAGATGGTAAGAGCAAAGATGAATGAAGGCTGACCATTTGTCCTTGAGCATGGGGGAAGTAGGCAACAAGACCCATCTTTAGCTCAGGAGCTATTGGCAATTGATAGATGCTGGGAAAGGAAGAGTCAGTTTTCTTTAATGGTGTGACACTAGGTAGGTTAACCAGGTTACAGGGTATAGACTCACATCCAAGAGCATTTGGAGAACACAGATTAGATAGGACTTTACAGAAAATAAAATAAAAATAAAGAGGCTTGGCATAGTGGGGCATGCCTTCAATCCTAGCACTCAAGAAACAGAGATGGGCAGATCTCTTTTAGATCAAGGCCAGTATGGTCTACATAGTGAGTTCCAGCCAGCTGTGGCTACAGGGAGATCCTGTCTGGAAAATAAGATAAATAAAATAAAATAATAATAAAATAAAATAGGATATGAAGTTGATGGGGTGTAAAGTGGGGATGGAGAAAGGGAAGGGGTCGAAATATGTTGTATGACATCCTCAAAGAAACAATAAAAATTATTTTAAAAGAGAATCATGAACATCAGTATACCCTCAGAGCAATACTGTATATTATTATTTGATCACATACTAGCATATTGTCCTAATCTCATTTCTGTTACTCTGATAAAATACAATTTAGAAGAGAAAACGTTTATTTTTAGCTCAAAATTCCAGGTTAAATCCATTATTGCAGGGATACCAAGGGGCAGGAACTTGAAGCAGTTAATCACAGTATATCTATGACCAAGAGCAGACAGAAATGAATGTATGCATGCTTGGTTTACTTTCTGTTCTTTTCTACAAGTTGAGAACCAAACCCAGGGAATGAAATACACAAAGCATCAATAACAAGTATTTTATTTTAAAAAGGCAGAGATTTCAAATAAATTTATGGAATGTTTCATTGAGGAAAATGGAAACTTTATTTTTGCTGTTAATATGTGACTATCTGAAGTTTTGTTATATGTCCAGAATATCAATTTTCAATATTCTATCATATTCAAAAAAATAACAACAAAAATATTTTAAACAGGCAGGATGACAGGTGTAGGCATTAGACATTACACTTGGAGTAGATTTTTAAAACCTGTCTCCAATAGGAATGAAAGAGAGGGTGGGAAAAGGGAAGGAGTGAGGGGGAGAGAGAGAGAGAGAGAGGAGAGAGAGAGAGAGAGAGAGAGAGAGAGAGAGAGAGAGAGAGAGCCTCAAAACCAGAAGGAAATTTAAGGAGTATACTTCTTTGATTCTACAATTTCCATAAAGTCAGAACATGTGTCAGCTACTAAGAGCAAACACGGCTAGGGGACCAGATTTGACAAAAAATAAGACTGATTTGATTTGAAGGGAGTTTTAGAACTTAGGAGGAAAAGCTGAAAATAAAAGAAACATGGCTGTGTTGCTGTGCAATCACCAGCATACTCTCAGCCTCTACAGATTATTTGCTTTCCACCAATCTAATAAATAGCCAGAGAGATTTTATCTGTCACAGCAAGAATTGTCAACTCGGCCATATGGGAGTCTGTCTTCACCTCTCACCTTTTGATTGTTTTATAAACACCAGGAAAAAAAAACTGTAAAAAGTTTCTTCACATATTCCAAATGAAAAGTAGATTCTAGAAACTGGTCTATAATGGTGAACAGAGTTCATAGAATCTTGGATGAGCAATGGTAGCCATATAAGTGTCCAATCCAATTATCTATCCTTCAGTGACCACCAAGAGAGACAATCTTCCATGTAAGATTCTCAGTACATCTAAGAGGTCAGAGTTTGTAAGTACCAAAATAACTCATTAAAGTAATATGTCAGTCATAAAATATACCTTAGTGAGCAATCTCAGGAGACTTTCATGAAGTAATCATGCATAATCAGCATAGTTCTAAGGGAGACTTCTTAATCTCAGCATTTGTTCAAATGTTGCTATATATAAATAGAATCATAAGTAAATGTATCATAAGCATGTTTATAAGTAAAAAATAAAATCTGTTAAAAAATGTGTTATAAATCTGTTTTATGATGAAAAGCAATGTTTTATGAAAAAATAGAATCTGTAAAATAAACATGTTAAAGACTGTTACTGAGACTGAAATAATGTAATGGCTTTTGTTTTCATGGTTTTCTTATGGAAGCAAATACAATTAAGTGAAATTATGAACAAATTTGGTCTCATAAAGTGACTGGAGGATGTGTGTGCTCAGTCATCCCCTGCCTTTCCTTTCTGTCTCTCTCCTTCTTAGCTCTCTCCCTTTCTACACAATAACATTTAAATTACCAGTTGTACTAACAAATAACAGTTTTATTTATAGATGCAAGGATAAACAGCTAGATTTCTGTATTGCCTTCCATTTGTGTATAAGTTATAGCAAAATATTTTATTTTTCTGACACTCAAATTTTCCTCTCTAGATCACTGTTGGCCTCCAAATGGACAAATTTATGAATACTTTTTGATCTTGGGTCACATCTGACTTATTTTATTATTATATTTTTCCACAGCCCTCTATCCCACTCCCCAGACCTTGTAGGAATTAGGGGACCATACCCTTTATGATTACATATGTCTGCCCAGGACACACCATTCCACTTAACACTGATGACCTGAGTCCATGATATACCCCCGGCCAGGGGATGGGTTAGTTTCTGTGGCAACTATCACACATTGCTTCACACTTGGGATTTTAACACTCAAGCACTGGGCACCATGAGTTAGTCTTCAAAGTTATGATCTCAATCTCCTTTTTAAAAATCCCTTTATCTTCCAAACAGCCTTCCATGTCTGTAGCTTTGACCCTGTAAAACCATCTTCTTTGCTCTCTCTGTGTTCAAATTCTGCAGTTCTTTAATCACAACCTAATATCTTCATTGTTCATTCCATGTTTCCTCCACAATTAAAATAGAATCACACCACTCTCTTGTTTCCAAGGCTCTTATAGCTTTTAAGTTAATGGTGTACATACAAAACATTGGATTGTTTAATGATAATGCAATATACATTACTTTAGCTCATCAACTATCCTGGAATCAACACTATTATAACACATTTATTTAACACACAAAGACCAATTAGCAGGGAAGTGTTAGAGTTGGGTTTTAATTCAAATTACTCTAATTCCCAAACATATACTCCTGATCTGTCAGACTCCTTAGCTTATTTCAAACTTCACAGGCAATCCAAAGGATCAAAAGTATCCCTTAACAATGTTCCAGGTACATATTTTCATCCATTTTAAACAGATTTGATATTAAACACTGCAAATGAAAAGTAACATGTAAAGAAAATCCATCAGAATTATAGCTGACTTTTCAATGCAGACTATGAAAGCCAGAAGAGCCTGGACCAAATATTTCCAGTTATAAATGACCATATGTGGATGCTAGTACCAATAACCTAATTATAAATATTTCTTGTGGAGAGGGATGCATATTAAAAGAACAACAACAGAAAGATTGCATCAGAAAACTGACTGAAATGGTGACTCGGGAAGGGTGGGAGGGGTAGGAGAGGGACACGGGTGTATATTCGATTGGCGCATATTTAATTGACGTGAGTTCAACAAGTATCCAGTTTTACCCAGATTCTGTCTACAGGATACATGGTGTTTTAGGGCTTAGTAAAAGTAAATATGTGTATATTAAACAACATTGGTTTAAAGGCTGATAAAAATGTTAAATGCATCTGAGTTAATTGGTGATATAAATTGCTGTTGTCCACATTAGCTTTAATTAAAAACTGTATAACAATTACTTTGGGATTGGTATAAACAAATGTTCTCTATAATTTTGCTGTCCATATAGTATCACCTGGTAGCAATCTCTTTCACCTATAGGATGATTTAATTTAAAAATAAAGTTTGTTTCCCAAGTTAATCACATACAGTAACCCAAAACAGCATGGGTGAACTTGATGAAATCTGTGCCTTGATTCCACCCTATAGGTATGTATAAAACAACTGCTTTTTTGAGACTCATGGGTCAAAACTAAACACCTTAAATAAAAAAGGGGGATATAGATAGATATGAAAACTTTTTGTCAAAAAACCTTGCAACCCAAATCTTAAAACTAACTATGGGAAAGGATTTGTATGTTCCAACAGGCCAGAGTATCACCAACTTAATGGCTGAGAAAGAAAATGCAGCTTTGCAGTGAGTAGGATGTACCAGAAAGTGCCAGCAGAAGGATTGACTCCTCTGGGCATTGAAGGGAAGAAATGCCTCAGATTGCTGCAGACATCAGGCCCCTCTGTGGATCCTACTAGTAACAACTATTTTTAATGATTCCTAACGAAGCTTACCTTCTAGGTGCCGCAAAGGTTTTAATACAAGAGACTTTCTTAACTCCCCCCCATAGAATAAGGAGAAATAAGATGATGATGAGGTCGTTCTCCAGCTGTAGATTGGAGCCAGCTGTTATAGAGGTATTCTCTTGTAAAATCAGTAAAACTGCCTTCTTTAATTGACTAATGGACATAGAAACTGTGAAAAGGATTATTCTCTATTCAGAACCAAATATAATGCTAAAGTCTCCTTAAGCTATGCACTTAAACAAAATATATTAATACAGGAGCTCTGACATCAACAATGGATTATTCTACCAAGGAGATGTTGGCCAGGGGATCCAAGCCCCCACAAATGGTAAAGGCTCCTTGCCTCCAAACTGGGATATCTGCAGGAAGAGAGGCGATAAGGCCCTGCTGTTGAAGACCTGATATAAACATGGGAAAGATGTATGGAGACCGCACTTGCAAGTATACAGATGGTCTCTGGGATGCCAGAGAGTGTTACCAAAGACCACTAAACCAATAAAGCAAATATAGGTCTCCTTGAGTCAAGCAAGACTCCTCCGTCAGCACCAGCTACACCTCATCTGCCTGGAAATACTGTGCAGCAGTGGCAGCCATATGTCTGTATATCCCAAATCTAATTGGCTATTAGCTCTCTCCTTGGAGGAATAACCCACGGCTGATGCCACAAGCTTACATCCTCTAATGGTTAGGAGATGTTATAAACCACACGAAGACCCTGTCATACTTAACAGAAGAAAATGTAATTCATGGATTAACATACCATCCAAACATCTGTGTCTATACCAAAGTAACCTACCATAACAATTAGTACTGTTTAAATACCTATATATCTAATTGCGTGTGCTTCATTAGTAGGATCGAAAGGCTATATATTATACTGTTTAAATACCTATATATCTAATTGCATGTGCTTCATTAGTAGGATCGAAAGGTTATGCCTGGACAAGCTGGCAGCCCATGAAAGAAAACAGCCAGAATTGACTAGAGACCAAGACAACAGCTCCAGAGAAAGTAGACTGTTTTGCTTCTCATCCACCTGTGCCCCTTTTCTAAGCCTAGGGAACAATCTGCGGAAGAGGGGGCGTGGTAGAATGTAAGGGCTGCGATTGGGGTGAATGGTGAAACTACAACAATATAGACTGGACACTCATTTGATCAACTTGATTGAACATACAAGCCCCCCCTGCTGGATGGTGGGACCCATGAGCTGTGTGGGTTTGGGCACAACTGCTTGCAAATTGGTTTTACATGAAGGATGCTTGTACTCACAGATTATCACTTATTGTTTAAAAAAATGAAAACAAAACAAAACAAAAAAACAGAGAAAGATGCAGTAAATTTATGGCAGAATGCATGATCTGGGATGGGTAGGGGTGGGGTGGGGGGAAGGGAGGGGGATATATGCCTGAACTGAATTGGAAAATGATGTATGAAATACACAAAGCATCAATAAAAAAATAAAATAAAATAAAATAAAATAAAAAGAAGAAAGTAAGAAAGAAATAAACATATTCCTAGAATTAAATAAAAAGGATAAAACACAATAAAAACAATGGGATGCTTTAAAAGCAGTGTTAAGAGGAAAGTTTATAGCTCTAAGTGCCTATATCAAAAAATTAGAGCACAAATAAATGACTTAACATTGCAACTCAAGACACAAGACAAACAAAACCCAAACACAGCAGACAAGAAGAAGAAGAAGAAAAAAAAAAAAAACCAGAGCAGAAATTAATGAAATCGAAACAAAAAATACAAAGAATCAATGAATCTAAGCTCTGGTTCTTTGAAAATATGAACTAGATAGATAGATCTTTAGCCTGGTTAACCAAAAGAAAGAAAGAGTAGATTCAAATGAACAAAATCAGAGATAAAAGGGGAAACATCACAACAGACACCAAAGGAGCCAGAACATTATAAGGGAATACCTTTAAAAATCCTGTACTCAATTAAATTTGAAAACCTAAAAGAAATGGATCAATGTCTAAAATCATTGGAACAAACAAAGCTAAACAAAAAAAAGCTTAAACAGACCCATAACACACAAGGACAGTGAATCAGTAATACAAAACCTCCCATCTTTAAAAGCCCAAGGCTCATAGCAATTCACAGCAGAATTCTGCCAAACATTTAAAGATCTACAACCAGTACTACTTAAATATTCAGAAAGACAGAAACAGAGGGAGAGCTCCCAAACTCCTTCTATGAAGCCAGCGTCACTCTAATACCAAAACCAGGAAAGGACACAACTAAGAAAAGGAAATTATAGATCCATATCCTTAATGAACATAGTTAAAAAATTCTCAACGAAATACATGCGAATTGCATACAGACACACATCAAAAAGATCATCTCAATAACCAAGTCAGCTTTATTCTAGAGACATGGGGATGGTCCAATATCCAGAAGTCAAAAAAATGATACAAATCATATAAATGGATTCAAAGGCAAAAAATCACATGAAAATTTCAATAGATGCAGAAAAGGCCTTTGAAAAAAATTCAACATGCATTTATGTTAAACGTCCAAGAGGGAATTGCCATGGAGGAAACATACCTCAACATAATTAAAGATACATACAACAAACCCTTTCTTACCAAGACTCAGGGATCATTGCGGAAGAGAGGGTGAAAAGATTGTAAGAGGCAGAGGTGGTGGATAAATACTAAGAAACCGCATTGTCTGGAAAAACAGGGCAGTTGAATATATGAATCGACAGAACTTGTGACAGTATGCACAATTCCTGCACAAACCCCAGCCAGACAAAACCCTCAGCATTGATGGAGGAAGTGGATAAGAAGCCCCAACCCTACCTGAAGACACTGATAGCTGCCGGGAAAGTATAAGCCAGTTTTCTCCTCTTTTTTGCATTTTTATTGAATTTTTATGCATTTGATACATAATTTTTAAATCAGTCTTAATCACCTTTATACCCACTTCTCCCTAGGCACCCTCCCGCAGCCCCCTCCCCAAGTTCACACATTCAGTCATTTATCCTAGGGTCCTTGCGCCAAACTACTCTCCCCAGCCACTCCTCAGTGCCAGCTCAACCCCGAGCTCCACTCAGCCTATCAGGAATCCCTTTCCTAAAGAAGACCAGTTTTTCCTCACCTGACTGCCATCAGCTGCCAATATTTCCTCAGCCAAGATTGGCCTGTGACATCTGTTAGATTGACTAAGCTCCAGAAGATGGGTCCAAACCCAATAGTGTTTGGAGAACAAAAATTATAGGACTTTTAAACATATGCAATAGAATAATAATAATTAATAATAATAATAATAACGAAGGGAGACCCTGTCTCAAAAGTACCAAAAAAAGTGTAAAACCAAAAAAAAAAGAAAAATAATAATAATAACGAGGATACGAATTAAGCTGAGGTAGCAAGGTGGGAGTGAAGATGGGGGAGGGGTGTGAATACGATCAAAATACATTGTATGAAATTCTTCAAAAACATCAATAAAAATAGTTTAAAAGAAAAGAGAAAAGAAAATAGGCCAGTTAACTATTTATAGTTAGCTAAATTTTCTGTTTTCTGTAAAGAAGAAAATGTCAGAAAAACAGAGAACTCTGTGGCTAGTGAAATGCTATTGGTGAAGATATTTGATAGACAGTGCCATTTAAGCCCAGCGATTAGAACACATGAGCACTGGGGTGCAGAGTAAGCCTCCATGCCATTTCCAAGCCTTGAAGCTCAGGCTGCTCAGGTGAACATGCAATGGGGCTCAAGAGCTTTCCCAAATGGTGGAAAGCTCTAAGGTCTGAACATGGGATCAAAGCTCAAACAAAGCACTGTTGATTAATCACAGATGAATCAGCAGCAAGTGGGGAGTGAAGACCTGACTGCCCCTGGTGTCTTTGCTCCTTTAGCCTTCACGTTTGTTCTCGTCTCTGCTCTTAATTTATACTTTTCCAATTTTTTAAAAATATGTGGTGAGTTTTTGTGCATTTCATATAACAGATCTTAATCAAATTTACACCTCCCTCCCCTATTGGCAACCCTCCCTCCCTGATTGGCAACCCCCCCCAGACCCCCACAGGATTTCATGCATTCTGTCATAGTTAAGTACTTCATATTCAAACATTTGTACCCAGATGTCTTTTTGTGAGAGTTCGTCCACTGGCATCTAATCAGCCTTTCTAGAGTCATGCCCTTGGAGATCTACTCTCCCTCTTCCAGCACTGATCAGTTGCTGATAGTTCCTGGGCTAGCATTGGGGCCTGCTGCCATTTTACTCATACCATGCTGAGATTTTTGTCTGATTCAGTTGGTTGTGTTAGTATTCTCTATACCCCCTTTTCTCTTATGTCCTGTGAGCCTTACGTGTAGATACTCCACTGGAGATGTCACTTGGGGCTGGGCATCTCTCAGATACATTTTCTCTGTGTGTAACCAGGTATGGAACTCTATAGTGGCCTGAATCTATCGCAAAAAGAAGGTTTGGTTTTTTTGATGAGTGGTATATGGAATACTTGTCTGAAAATGTAAGGATCCATATTTAGCAAACAGTAAGAGCTTTCATTTTTCTAGAGATAAGAGAGAGATACAGTTTTCTCTAACAAAGCATATTTGGTTATATTTACAGTGTCACCTCATTAGTTCCCTCCCACTGAGAGGGTTTTAAGTCTAATTAGATAGCTGTCGATTACCCCCCAGATAACGATTCCACTACTGCAGAAATGGAGAAATATGTTGTCATTGTGGTCATTAAGTTGGGTTGGACCATTGACTCTTTTCTCCCTCAGCAGCTTACATAGTATCCTCTAGAACTCTGAGAACTAGTCTTTAGGAAGAAGGATTCTAGGTCAGTTCTAACTCCATTGCTCCAAGTCTTAGGTCCAAAAAATGTCCTGTGTTCAGCAATAGGGTCTTATCTTCAAGTTCTGGGAAGTAACCAAGGGCTGTAGCGATAGCCTTTGTTGTTTGGGGAGTCTTTCAGACTACCTTACCAACAACTTGAAGGGTGAATACTCCTGTCATTTACTGTATTTCTTGCTATATAGTCTTCAGATATACACATGCACTTATGGTCAGAGCATGTACGTATGTGTATTTTTCAGGGGAAGGGGGTTGAATTAATACATTTCCCTCTGGCTTTTTATACCACCTAAGCTTTATCTATCTCTCTTCTTTCTCCTGGTCTACCCACCCTCCTCTCTCCCCAGTTATGCACCCCGTTTTCCCTTTGATAGTACCTGTCTCCTATTATCCCCCCTCTAATGAGTTCATTCTTTCCCTTTCCCCCCATATTTCTTTGTATGCCTTCCCTCTGTATCATCCATTCATTTTGCTTTCTGTCTCTCCATTCTATAGTCTCAAAATATTTTATTCAGTTTTCATTAACTTGTCTAAATTTCTTTAAATACCTTCAAAATTTTCTTAAAAATACACAATAAGTTGATAAAATATATACACATGTAGGTTTAAAATAAAATAACCAAACTGGCATTTATTTAAAAGATTTTTATTCAATTCATAAAACACATGAAAATGATGTATGTTTTCCCACCACTCTAAAAAGTATACAGCAATTTACAACAACAACAAAATTTTTAACAATTTCAATTTAGGCATCAAAGCTCATTTTTGACAGATTTGTCCTGCAAAATTGATTTTTCTGCTTTCAGACCTTGAAGGGAAATTACCATAAATAACCCTGTGTCTTAACATGGGTTATACAACACAGATGATCACTAACACTGTTTTTTTACTGAGTTTTTTTTTTACATTTCATGTGATAGATTTTTATAAAATTTAAATCATTCCTCCATCCACACCTACAATATCTCCCCCATGACATTTCATGTGTTCATCTCTAAAACCTAAATTTACCATATATTAATAGTTCAAATATTGATTAATAACTCAATATTTATATCTCTGAATCAGGGAAGAATATTCAAACTGATTGCCTTATTTCTGGTTCAGATTTTCTTCTTTGACACAGAGACATAAGAATTGAGGTATTGGTCAATATTTGAATAATTTAAAATATAAATATAGGTTTTAGAGATGTAATTCAAATCTTTATTAATTACATTGAAAAATATATACCAAATTGACATAAAGAAAGTTTTCAGTGTTGGATAAGCTGTGACAAAAAAGGGTTGATAAAGAGTATTGATTTCCTGCAAGATAGTATGTATTCAAAAAGCCATCTAATTTATGATTATAGAATTTTAAAGTTCATAAACCTCTACAGTGGAACATAGTGGTGGAACTACCAAAAATGGAGGTGAGGAAAAAGTAAATGCAAAAGTATGTGAATATCCACTCACTGTTTAAAAGAAAAGGAAAACTATAACTGTATAAAAACAAGACAAATGTTAAACACATATTCACCTCTCAAGTTTCACATAATTTTGTTCTTATCCTTAGAAGGATACTTTCGGAAATATCCTTAGGTTTAGAAAATGTATATTAAATTTAATAATTCATTATATTTTCTTAAATTCTGATAAAAATAAACATAATTTCTGAATAGTGTTTTCAGTGTAATTCTATAATTTTTACTACTTTTAAAAAATACATTATTGAGGGGCTGGAGAGATGGCCTAGTGGTTAAGAGCGCCGACTGCTCTTGTAGAGGACCCGGGTTCAATCCCCAGCACCCACATGGCGGCTGAAACCCGTCTTTAACTCCAGTTCCAGGGGAATCCGAGACCCTCTTCTGACCTCCGCGGCATTGCACGACATGGGTGCACAAACCTACATGCAGACAGTACATTCATACACATACAAAAATAAATAAAATGTTAAAAAATACATTATTGAATTTTTGTGCATTTCATACAATACACTTTGATCATATTTAGAACCCTCCCTGGAATACCGTATTAATAAAAACATTTCTTATCAATTATCCATCCCTCTGTGCATTTGTCTGTATAAACTTCACAGGATGGAACTAGAATCCATTATGCTAAGTGAAGCAACACAGTCCTAGAAAAACAAATGACTTATGGTGTCCCTCATCTGTGGATCCTACTGTCAAATCTCTCTTTATACAGCAAACTAAATAATACCTTTGCTTTTTTTTCTTTTTTCCTTTCCTTTTCAGTAAATATAACACCTGATGTTACTCATCAATTTGCTATGTAATGTAGGAATGCAACTCTACTGTCAAAATGTGAATCCATGAACATGTTTTGGAAGTGACCTATAGTTTATTTTCAGACTTCATAACTTTGATATATGTGTGCCATGTATGTAGGCATATTTTGGGGTGATACAGTTTAGAAGGAACAACAACAGCAACAACAAAAAAGACTGGGTCAAAAAACCGACTGAAACAGAGAACTTTTGCCTAATATAGTAAATTCCTGCACCCAAAAATTCAAAAAAGCCTGAGAAAAAGATGAAAGTCATGTATTGAGGAATGCATGAGCTCTGGCGGGGTCAGGGGCAAGGAAGGGGGAGTGGGTCTAGATTTGATTAAGAAATCTTGTATGAAATACACAAAACCTCAATAAAATTTTTCCAATAAAACCAGTTGGCATGCTAACATGGATTGGGGAAATGACACAGGATCCCATCTCTAGATGAAGAGCTACAAGTTATCAGTGGTTGCTAAGGAAGGGAGAACTGCTAAGGAACAAATTCCCTGATAAGTTATCTAATCCTAAGTGGTAAGCCATAAACACATGTGTACACATGCACCACTACATTGATTCAGTGCATTATACACACACACACACACACACACACACACACACACACACACGTAAAAATAATCAAAGAAGAGAACAGAAGGAATGAGAGGAAAAGGGAAAAGTTGGAAAGGGAAGTGGGAAAGGTATGAAATAAACACCATACTCATATATGAAATTCTCAAAAGTTAAAAAGAAAATATAAATAATATATAGTGCATATGTATTGATACAAAGATGCATGTGTTGTAAAGATGAATGACGTTTCTATGTTGGTGAATCTGAGAAAAAAATTTTCAGGCTTTTACATTTAAGATTATTCTACAGGAAGCCAAGTTTCTGAGATGTATGACAGTCACAGATAATGCTGTAAAATGCAAAGATTAAGATGCTTAAACCAGGAATCCTGGAAATAATTGCAGGAGGAGTTCCTCTAATTGACTAAGATTAAAACAAACAGAAAGAGCTGCATTTAAATCACTATGGCAATATGGTTCACAAAGCTGGATAGAAATGTCAAGACCTTTAAAAACTCTAAAGGGGGAATATACTTGTAATTATTTTTAAGGGAAGCAAAACAAATAAGAACCTATGATATTTTATTTACAAAGGGCAAGAATTCAGTGTCACAGAAAAAATTCGATGACATAGATGGCAGGAAATGAAAATGGAGAGCAGGTGTATAAAAACACCCCTTCTTAAATAGATATATAGAAAATCTATTGACTCAACCCCCCCCAAAAAAATATACACACAACATCTACACATTAGTGTATGCATATAGCTTAAGGCGATACAACATGAAACACAGTGCCAGACAGGCAAACTTCCCTTCAAGTTGTGGGTCAGGGTAGTCCAAGAGACTCCCAAAATAACACAGGCTATTTACATAGCCCTTTGATTACTCCCCCTCAGAACTTGAAGATAAGACCCTATTACTAAAGATAGGACATAGTTCTGGTATAGGCCTTGGAGCAATGGAGTTGGAACTGACCTGGAAGCCTTCTCCCCAAAGACTACTTCTCAGTTCTAGAGGATACTATGTAAGGTGCTAAGAAAGAGCAATCGATGGTCCAACCTAGCTGTAAAGCCTAATGACCATAATAACTAGCACACCAAATTCTATTTATACAATAGTGGCACTGTTATCTAGGGGCTAATCAACAGATAAATAATTGGACTTAAAGCCCTCTCAGTGGAAGGGAACTCGTGCATGGAACTGTAAATATACTTAAAAACAAATGGATGGAGAGGTCATAGATCTTAGAGAAAACCTTATCTCTGTCATATCACTATTCAATTAAATTTCTTACTGTATTCTAATTCTGAATCTTAATATTTACAGAGAAGTATACATTTTTCATCAAAGAAGCTCCTCTTTGGAAGAAATGGAGGTTATTACAGAGTTCCACACTTGGTAATACACGGAGAATGTCGGAGATGTGCTTACCCCTAAGTGATACATCTACTATAGTGGAACCTCTACACCCAAGTCTCATGGAACATAGCTGAACAAGGGGAAGATAGAATCCTTTCAGGTATCTAGGAATGTTCTCATATGAACTTGAAACAATGGTGACAGCATGCACAAGACCCATGCAAACTAAAGTAGACAAAAATCCACCATTGAACTGGGGAAATGGACAGCAGACCCCAACACTAGTTGAGGAACTACTGTCAACAGATTACTGCTGGGTGAAGGAGCATAAATCTTTAAGCAAGTCACTCTAGATAGGTTGACCAGACTCCAGTGGATGAACTTGCACTGAGGGACAACTAGGTACAAATGCTTGATTGGATAGGAACTAACATATATGACCAAATGTGTGAAATCCAGTTGGGGTGGTTAATGGGGCAGTGAAGAGATCTAAACTTGACTAAGATCTATTACATGAAGTGTACAAAAACTCATGTTCACTATTTCATTTGTTATTTTTATGTTTATGTATGTGTGTATTGTCTGCATATAGATATGTGTGTGTGTGTGTGTGTGTACACCCATATCATGTAATAAGTACATATGTCAGAACAGGGTGTCTGCAGCCCCTTGTTTTAATTTTTCAATTAAATAAAATAAAATTTAGCAAAGTATTTTAAAATAGTTTCTTTTTCATGAGTAGAATTTAACCAAACAATGAATGGATACACTGTGAGCTAATCCATAGTTATTACAAGAAGTCAAACTGTGCTAAAAGATTTTATGTCAAGTGACCCTCATTCTTCCCTCATGCCATTACTCTTATTAAATAGTGCTGCTCTGGCTGATGGCATACAGGGATACCATGACCTGACAGGCTGTCTCTAGCCACAGTGACCACCAGCCTGATTAATGATACACGAATGGCTAAAAATAATGAGTAGGTCTTTTAGCAGCATTTAATTTTTTAATATTATCACAAAGTTCATGTTTCAGACATTACTTCTAAGTAGAACATATTATAGGTGTTCATTAAGAAGTAAATATTTGAAAATTTCACAGCAAACAAATGACATAGCCATGATTGAACCTTACAAATGAGATCTTACATTAAAGCCTGTATAATTTCCTACATACTGTTACAAAGCTCTTTCAATAAACTATTTACAATCCTATCTGTAATAAAGGTAAGGTATTTTTCAATTTAACAATTAATAGGCATTTAGCTTCTAATTTTGACTTAAAATATTAGATAAAATATTGCATGAAAATACATAAAAATATGTAATTATTTTCTATTTCATGTGAACATAAATACTTCTATTTGCCACAAAAGTAAAGCATGTTCTCATTCATTATTTTTGTCAATCATAGGTATAATGATTTAATTACATAAGAATGCTTATGAACTAAATCAAAACACAACTTTATCATCTACCACAATACCTGAAAGTTAATTTCATATTTGCAATTTTTTTGCACTTTATTGATTTTTTGCAGTTTTCTTCTCTTTTTTTCCACAATTGACTATTTTTTACATTTTTATTGAAGTTCTGTGCATTTCATACATCATTTCTCATTCCAATCTAGACCCATCTCCCCTTCCATGCCCCCCACCCCACCCAAGTTTATGCACCCTGCCATTCCTGCCCTGTATCTTTTTTTGATTCTTTTCAAAGTTTTTCAAAGCAGAGGAATGCTCTTGGGGGAACTTTACTGTTTCAACCTGTTCCCAGTCCCAGTTCTTCTGCTGTTATAGTTCCCTCCAATCTGCATTGATTCAACAGATGCATACATATACATAACACCTATACTAAACTTATATCATCTGTACACAAACTCATTTCCATATCTTATTTCAGGATTTGTATTTTTTTCTTTTTAAATTTATATTACTTTAAAATGTGCCTACATAGTCTCCACCCATATACCAAAATTACAAAGTCTAAAAGTAAGTGGTGGGCTAATTCTAGAGCCTGTTAAGGGACTTGCATTATAAGAGCACAGTTGCTTTCAGGGAAAGGGTTATATAACATTGATGATGCTCATATTGCCTTACAACTCGGTGCCAGGTGCTAGCATCCACAAAGGAGAGATACAATTTGCCATTTACTTTTCTGGGAGTGTGTTATATCACTAGGCATATCTTCTAGTTCCAGCCATTTGCCTGCAAAGTTCCTGATACCAACTTTCTTTACCACTGCATAGAACTCCATTGTGTAGATGAACCACATTTTCTCTATCCACTCATTGGTTGAAGGGCATTTGGGTTGGTTCCAACTCTTCACTATTATGAAGAGAGCTGCAATGAACATGACTGTACATGTATCTGCTGTAGGAT
Source organism: Rhizomys pruinosus (assembly GCA_009823505.1). NCBI lineage: Eukaryota > Metazoa > Chordata > Mammalia > Rodentia > Spalacidae > Rhizomys > Rhizomys pruinosus. Next base: position 2,905,533 of record VZQC01014358.1, on the reverse strand, counting down.
GAGCCGTGTGGCTGTACACCAAGGACTGGTATGGCTGGGTCAGGTGGTAAGCTCATTCTGAGTCTTTTAAGTGTTCTCCAATACTGCTTTCCATAGTGGTTTTATAAGTTTACATTCCCACCAGCAGTGGATGAGTGTGCCCCTTTCCCCACACTCTCTCCAGCATTTGGTATCATTTGTTTTCTTGATCCTTGCCAGTCTTATTGGAATGAGATGATAACTTAAGATGGTTTTAATTTGCATTTCCTTAAATATTAGTGATGTTGAACATTTTTAAGATGTTTCTCGACCATCTTTATTTCCTCATTTGTGAATTCTCTGCTCAGCTCTTTACTCCATCTTTTGAGTGAGTCATTTGATTTCTTCTTTGTTTATATATTCTGCATATTAATGCTTTGTCAGATGTATCACTAGTGAAGGTTTCCTCTCTGTGGGTTTTCTCTTCACTTCCCTGATTTTTTATTTTGATGTACAGAAGCTTTTGAGTTTAATGACATCCCACTTGTCAATTGTCAACCTCACTTCCTTTGCAGCTGCTGTCTGATTAAGGAAGTTTTCTCTTATCCCTATGTCTTGTAGGTTGCTGCCAACATTTCCTTCTATCAACTTCAGAGTTTCAGGTTTCAAGTTGAGGTCTTTGATCCATTTGGAGTTGATTTTTGTATAAGGTGAGAGGTAGGGGTTTTAGTTTCATTCTTCTACAAACGGTGATCTAGTTTCATCAGCATCATTTGCTGAAGATGCTGTCTTTCCTCCATTGGGTCTTCCTGGACCCTTTGTCAAATATGAGGTAGCTTAAATTGTATGGCTCAAGTTTGGATCTTCAATTTTGCTCCATCAGTCTACAGGTCTGTTTTGTGCCAGCATCAGGCTGTTTTGATGACTATAGCCCTATAATATAGTTTGAAATCTGGTATAGTGATTCCCCCTGTATTGCTCTTTTCACTCAGGCTTGCTTTGGCTATTTGGGGTCTTTTGTTTTTCCATATGAATTTAAGGATTTTTTTCCAAGCCTGTGAAGCAACTAATGGGATTTTAACTGGGATTGCACTAAATCTGTATATTAATTTAGGTAGAATGGACATTTTTACTATATTAATTTTTCCAATCCATGAGCATGGGAGGTCTTTCTATCTTTTGATGTCTTCTTCAAACTCCTTCAGGGGTTTAAAATTTTTGTTATAGAGATCTTTGGTATCTTTCCTTAGGATTTTTTCCTAGGTATTTTATTGTTTTTGATGCTATTGTGAGTGGGAAGTTCTCCTTATATTCCTTCTTCAGTTGATTGTTGTTGGTGTATAGAAAGGCTACTGATTTTTGTAAGTTAATTTGGTATCCCGCCACTTTACTGAAAGTCTATCATTTCTAGGAGTTTTCTGGTGGAGTTTTTAGCATCCCTTAGGTAAACTATCACATCGTCTGCAAAAAAAAAAAAAAGGATTTTTTTTCCAATTAGTACTCCTTAAATTTCTCTTTTCCAATTAGTACTCCTTAAATTTCTCTTTCTTGCCTTATTGCCCTAGCAAGTGTTTCAAGCACTATATTGAAGGTAGTGGCGATAGTGGGCAGCCTTGCCATGTGCCTGCCTTTAAGGGGGAACTTTTCTAACTTTTCTCCATTTAGGATGATGTTGGCTGTGGGCTTCTTGTATATGGCTTTGATTACATTGAGGAATGATCCCTCCAGTCCAATTTATCCTAGGACTTTAAGCATGAAGGGATGCTAGATTTTGTTGAAAGCTTTTTCTGCATCTGCATCGATGGAGATGATAGTGTGTTTTTTGTTTTCAGCCCATTTATGTGTTTTATCACTGCATCTTTGGTATGAATCCAACTTGGTCGTGATGGATGATCTTTTTGGTATGGGTCTGTATGAGGTGTGCAAGTATTCTGTTGAGAATTTTTGTGTCTATATTCGTTAATGAGATGGATCTATAGTTTTCTTTTTTGGTTGTATCTTTGCCTGGTTTTGGTATTAGAGTGATGCCGTCTTCATAGAAGGAATTTGGGAGATTGCCCTTTGTTTGTATTCTTCTGAACAGTTTGAGAAGTAATGTCTCTAAGTCTTCTTTAAATGATTTGTAGAATTCTGATGTGTAACCATGTGGGCCTGGGCTTTTTGTAGTTGGGAGATTTATTATCACATCTTCAAGTTCCTCAAATGTTATGGGTCTGTTTAAACTATCAATCTCTTCTTTGTTAAGCTTTGTTGATTCCCAGGATTTCAAATATTCATCCATTTCTCTCAGGTTTTCAAATTTAGTAGAGTATAGGTTTTTTGAAGTATTACCATATGACTGTCTGGATCTTTTCATTGTCATGATGTTTCCCCTTTCATCACAAATTCTATTGATTTGGAGTTGCTCTTTCTTCTGGTTAACTGGGCTAGAGGTCTATCTTGTTTACCCTTTCAAAGAACCAACTTTTGGATTCATTGATTCTTTTTTTTTGGTCTTTTCCAGACAGGGTCTCCCTGTAGCCCCAGCTGTCCTGGAACTCATTCCATAGACCAGGCTGGCCTTGAACTCACAAAGATCCGCCTGCCTCTGCCTAGGATTAAAGGCGTGCGCCACCACGCCCGGCAGATTCATTGATTCTTTGTACTGTTTTCTTTGTTTCTATTTCATTGATTTCTCCTCTGATTTTTATTTCTTCCTGTCTGTGGGGTTTAGGATTCATTTGTTCTTGTCTCTCAAGTGTCTTTAGCTGCAGTGTTAGATGCTTTATTTGTGCTCTTTTTGTTTTTTTTAATGTAGGCACCCAGGGCTATAAATTTCCTTCTTCGGACTGCTTTCAACTTATCCCAAAGGTTTTATTGTGTTGTATTGTCGTTTTCGTTTAGTTCCAGGAATGCTTTTATTTCTTTCTTTATTTCTTCCTTGACCCATTCATTATTCAGGATTGATTGTTTAGTCTCCATGTGTTCTTCTTGTAGGTAGTAAGACTTATCCTGATGTTGATATTGAGCTTTATTGCACTGTGACATGATAGAATGCATGAAATTATTCCAATCTTTTTTATTTTGTTGAGGTTTATTTTGTGTCCCAGTATGTGGTCGATTTTGGAGAAGGTTCCGTGTGGTGCTGAGTAAAAAATATATTCTCTGGTATTTGGGTGGAATATTCTGTAAATATCTGTGAGGTCTGTTTGGTGTATTGTATCATTCAGTTCAGATGTCTTTATGTTTATTTTTTGTCCAGTTGACCTATCCAAAGCCTCAGTGGGGTATTGACATCCCCCACTGTTAGTTTGTTGGGATTCATTTGTGCCTTAAGATCTTGCAGGATTGTGTTTATCAACTTGGGTGCATCAGAGTTTGGTGCATATATATTTATGATTGTGAGATCTTCATGGTTAGTTGTTCCTTTGATAAGGATGTAACGGCCCTGTTTGTCTCTTCTGATTAGTTTTACTTTTAGGTCTATTTTGTCTGATATTAGACTAGCAACTCCTGTTTGCTTTTTGGTACCATTTGCTTGGAATATTTTTTTCCATCCTATCACCATATGTTGGTGTCTATTCTTGAGGGTGAGATGGGTTTGCTGTAGACAGCATATAGATGGAATCTGTTTCATAATCCATTCTCTCAGTCTATGTCTTTGATTGAGGAGTGTAGACCATTAATATTTAAGGTTATTATTGAGAGAGGTGTGTCTCTTCCTTTCACCTTATTTTCTGTTTGCGTTCTTGATCTACGTTTGTATTTCCACAGTTATATTGTTACTAATTACTCTCTCTAACTCTTTGGGGATAGTTTCTCCTTTCCTCCGACCTTTGAATTGCTTCAAGTATTTTCTGAAAGTTTGCTTCTCTGGGCATGAATTCTTTCATCTTATTTATGTCATGAAAGAATTTTCTTTCTCCTCCAACTATGATCAACATTTTTGCTGGGTATAGTAATCTGGGTTGGCATCTATAGTCGTTTAGTACTGGGAATATTTGGTCCGCGTTCTTCTGGGTTCCATAGTTTGCATTGAAAAGTCTGCTGTAGGGCTGGAGAGATGTCCTAGCGGTTAAGAACTCCAACTGCTCTTGCAGAGGACACAGGTTCGATCCCCAGCACCCACGTGGCAGCTGAGAACCATGAGTTCTCTGAGAACCACTCCAGTTCCAGGGGCATCCGATGTCCTCTTCTGACCTTTGATTTGTTCTTTGTATTCCTTGATTTCTTTGATTTTTTTCTTTATATTCCTTGATTTCTTTGAGCATGTCTAAGATTGTTCTTCTAATATCTGTATCTTGGGCTGTTCCTAGGGAAATCTCACTGTACGAATCTTTTATAGGACTGAGTTTGGTGTGGATTTATTCTGTTTTCCCCATTTTGTTTTTCAGTTGTGTTTTAGCATGTGAGTTTGTCTTGTTTGTATTCTGATGTTAATCTCAACTTTTTCTTTGTTGCTTTGGTGGCTTGCTTTGCTTGTTTCTTTCAGGTGCTTTCTTTGTCTTCTCCTTGTTTATGGAGGGCTGGCTGGTCTAGGTTTCAGGTTTTCACTTTTGGTTATATATTGGAAGGTCTAGCTAACTCTTCCCTTTCTGTTCTGATGCTTTTCCAGAAATTGGATAGGTGATAACCACGGTTCACCACTGAGTGTTAAGCTCACTCCATTTCCCTCCAGCCAGTTCCTCTGGGTAGGCTGTGCAAGGACTGGAGTTGCAGAAGGCTCCTTCCTGTCTCTTCTTCCTTGCACCTTGGACTCACTAGCAGAGGGGCGTGGGTTGGGGGTTGCTCACTTGGCCTGCATGCTGGCTCCCCCTGCATCCTGCTGCTGTTGTGCTGGCTGGGATGATTTTTTTCAATTTTCTTATAATGTAGTTTGATGGCATTTAGATTTCCTCTCTTCAGTTTCTCCACTGACCCCTGCTCAGTTGAATGATATCTCATATATAATATATACATAGATGATGCTGCTGCTAATGATGATAGATAGATGATAGATGATAGATGATAGATAGATAGATAGATAGGTAGGTAGGTAGATAGATAGATAGATAGATAGATAGATAGATAGATAGATAGATATACAGAGCTTGATTCCTGCCCCCCAATGTCCTTTAGTGTGGATCCATCCAGAAATCACCAAAAGTCTTAACCCCGTAAGGCACTGTTTTCCTCCCCTTTTAGAAGTGTTCAATTGCCAAATATTCATTAGACTGGATTGAGATTTCTTACCTACTTCCCCATATCTATGTTGAAATTTTGTCTGATTTGTCATATTTTCATTTCCAGGCCAAATGAACAGAAAATAATTTTAATTTTTATTTTTTATTGAATTTTTGTGAATTCCATACAAAACTTTTTTAAAAAAATATTTTATCTTTTTGTTTTATGTATATGAGTGTATTGCATGCAGGTAAGGACCCCATGTTGTACAATGCCCACAGAGGTCAGAAAAGGGTGTCAGATTCCCTGGAACTGGAATTATTTATGTCTGTTAGCCACAATGTGTGTATTAGTAATCAAACCTGGGTCCTCAGCAAGAGCAGTGTTAACCACTGAGCCATAGCTCCACCCCCCCACACATCTTAATCATCTTTATGTCCTCCATCTGCTCTCTCCATCCCTCCCACTAGATTTCATCTATTCTTTCATATATGTTAAGACTTATTGAGTCAAATTAATTTACCCAGAGGTCCCTCCATGCAAGTTCATCCACTGTATTCTAGTCTGCCAATGTAGATAGAGTCTCCCACTTAAAGATCCAGTTTCCCATGCTAGTACTAAATCCCCCAGTTGAAAGAAAAGCTGAGCAATGTTATTGTTATATTTCTTTCTATCTGAATGCAACTGTGATGTTATAATGTGAATATCTTTTTTATTTTATTTCATTTATTTTTTTTCAAGTATCACAATGTTTCTTGATAGATACAAGTATATACAATCAGGGCGTGAACATGATTTGATAGATTAAGTAGACTTAATTTCAATACTATAATAAGGGGACAATTCAAATTCTCACCATTTGTTTCACACCCACAAAAACCACTTCAAGGGCATTAACAATCTCTCCTTTTGTTTTGTTGAGGTCAGTTGAGGATCTGTTCCTCAGAGGTCTCTCGGGGTTTTGGGGGGGTGGGAGGGTGGGAGCCCCTTGCTTCTTTCAGCTCCTCATCTACCAGTTCCATCCACATGAGGACAAAATCAGGTCTTGCTAGACCGGGCTTCCTTTCCTAAAGGATGAGCAGACTTTCCTCTTTATAGACTGGACACTGGCTGAAGTCCCATTAGTGGCTCTCCAAGACCTCCCTGAACAGGAAGAATGGTGATCCACCTCCGCAGAACTTTTCAAGAGATGCTCCCATGTATAATCCCCTAAGACTTGGTTGACCTCTGAGGGCAAGGATCAAAGTTGTCCCCCAGGTCCCTGGGCCAAATTGGTAGGGACTTCGGATATGGTCGTTAAACACCCAGAAAGGTTAAGTTGCACCAGCCTGTTACATTGCACCTATATTAACATTGTATCCTTTGCAAACACACTGTATGTTATTTCCATAATATATTTCTTGATTCACATCTTTCCATTTTAATCCCATATTACTCTAAAAGATGTATACATACCCTCCATCATATACTAAAAGTCCAAGGTCTGAAAATACATATTAGGTCAGCTCTAGTGTAGGGATTCCCTAAAGAGCACAGTTGTCTTTAGCTATACTACAGGGCTATAGTCATAAAAACTGCCTGGTACTGGCAGAAAAACAGACCTGTCGACCAATGGAACAAAACTGAAGATCCAAACTTGAGCACATACAATTTCAGCCACCTTATATTTGACAAGGGGGCCAAAAATACTCAATGGAGGAAAGACAGCATCTTCAGCAAATGGTGCTGGCAAAACTGGATCACCACTTCTAGAAGAATAAAACTAAACCCCTACCTCTCACCCTGCACAAAAATCAACTCCAAATGGATCAAAGACCTCAATTTGAAACCCAAAACCCTGAAGGTGTTGGATGAAAAAGTTGGCAGCAACTTACAAGTCATAGGTGTAGGAAGAGACTTTCTAAATCGAATAGCAGCTGCACAGGAAATAAGGTCAACAATTGACAATTGGGACCTTATTAAACTCAAATGTTTTTGTACAGCAAAAGAAACAATAAGGGAAGTGAAGACAAAACCCACAGAGTGGGAGGAAACCTTTACTGCTGATTCATCTGACAGAGCATTAATTTCCAGAATATATAAACTACTCAAAAAACAAAGGAGAAAGAAAACAAATGACTCACTCAAAAGATGGAGTAAAGAGCTGTGCAGAGAATTCACAAGCAATGAAATAGAGACGGCTGAGAAACATCTTAAAAAGTGTTCAACATCACTAATAATTAAGGAAATGCAAATTAAAACCACTTTAAGATATCATCTCACCCCGATAAGGTTGGCTAGGATCAAGAAAACAAATGATAGCAAATGCTGGAGAGGGTGTGGGGAAAGGTGGGAATGCAAACTTGTACAACCGTTGTGGAAAACAGTATGGAGAACCCTTAAAAGACTCAAAATGAGCCTACCACTTGACCCAGCCATACCACTTCTGGGTATATATCCATCAGACTCTTCCTACAGCAGAGATACATGTACAGCCATATTTATTGCTGCTCTCTTCACAATAGCGAAGAGCTGGAACCAACCAGGATGCCCGTCAACTGATGAGTGGATACAGAAAATGTGGTACATCTACACAATGGAGTACTATGCAGCAGTAAAGAAAGATGACATCATGAAATTTTCAGGTAAATGGATGGAACTAGAAGATTTTATGCTAAGCGAAGTAACACAGTCCCAGAAAAACAAAAGACGAATAGTATTCCTCATCTGTGCATGCTAGTACCAAGTACCTATGTGTAAGATGAAATGAGCAATGTTAATATTATATTCCTCATGATCTAAAGACAATTGTGGAATATCTTAATGAGCCATAGAATTAACTTACCACTTACTTTCAGACATGGTAATTAATGTATATGGGCAGAAGATATATATTAATATTTTAGGGTAATATAAAATTAAAAGAAAAATGTGAACCCCCTAAACACAAAAAAGTGGCTTTTGGACATTAAACTTTTGTCAGATGGGTCACTGGTGAAGAGTTCCAGAAAATAAATAAATAAATAAACAAATAAATAAATAAATAATAGTAAATAAATAAATCCACTCTCCCTCAATCAGCAATAATCAACTGCCAATAGTTGGTTAAGTTTGGGTCCTGCTGCCCATTTCTCATGCTGGTTTTTTGTCTGAGTTTGCATGGCTGCTGTGCATGTTGACACCATTACTGTAAATTCATATTATGAAGGTCCCAGGAACCTGTAAGACTGTTTCCTTATGGTCATGCACCTCCTCCCTGGCACTTACAACCTCTTCTGAGCCTTAGGTGTGTGAAGTTTAATATAGGAGTCCTGCCCAGGTTCCCACACCCTGCAGACTCATTCTCTACACTTTGGCTGCTTGTGGACATTTGTGTCCGTTGCCCTCTGTTGCATGAAGGACCTTCACTAATGACAGCTGAGAGAGCTGCATTAATATTCTCTCTTTGCCTTGTTCCACTGTATTCCATAAGCCAAAGGTATAGAGTTTCCATTGTAGTAGTGTCACTTAGGGCTGGGAATCTCACAGATACTCCCTGTGTGTGACTAGCTGTGGAATTCTGTACTAGTCTGTTGAAAATGAGGCTTCTTTGATGGCTGGTGACTGACATAATTGTCTATAGATGTTTGGATCCATATATAGCATATAGTAAGAATGACACTTGTCTAGGGATGTGACAGACTTAGAGTTTTCTCTAAGATCTATGACTTCTCCAGACACATATATTTGGCTATGTTCATAGTGCCAGCCATGATTTCCCTCATATTGACTGGGCTTTAAGTCCAATTATGTAGCTGTTAATTACCCCAAAGATAAAAGTGCTACTACTACATCAATATAATTTGCTGTGCCAATAACTCTAAGGGAGGTTTCTCATCTCTGACACTGTTTCTTGTTACACAGCCTTCAGCTATATACATACACTCATGTACAGATATTGTGTGTGTAATTTTTTCAGTAGACTTTTGAACTATTTCAAACCAGCTAAGCATAATTTATTCTCTCTCTCTCCCTCCCTCTCTCCCTCCCTCATCACTCCCCAGTTAAATTAGCTCCAAATTTCCCATTTCACCCTTGAGAATACCTGTCTCCTTGGATCCCCCTCTCTTAGGCTCCTTCTTCTCTATCCCCATGGCTCCTTGTATAAACCTCCTTTCCTCCTCCCATTTAAATACTTCCCTTTCACCCATTCCCCTCCTACTGTTCCTCCCTCATAGGCTCCTTCTTTCCTACTACATCCCTGGTTCCTTTCCATTTTCATGACTCCTACAATTACATCAAGATATATAATCACATATAAAGATTTGGTGCTAAGATCCACAAATGAGAGAGAACATCTATCATTTTTTTTCTAAATCTATATGACTCCCTTTAATATAACAGTTTCTAGTTCCATCCATTTACCTGCAAGTTTCATGATTTCATCTTTATTTGATGCTGAATAAAACTCCATTTTGGAAATGTACCAGATTTTTATTATCCATTTTTTCAGTTGAGGAACACAGGTTCCTTCCATTTTCTAGCTATTATGAAAATAGCAGCAAGAACATGGATGTATAAGCATCTCTGTAGGAGGATGAGTCCTTTGGGTATATGCCAAGGAGTGGTAGAACCAGATCATACAGTAGGTTTACTTTTATTTTTTAAGAGGTCTCCACACTGCTTTTCCTAGTGGTTGCACAACTTTGCAATCCCATAAACAGTGAATGACCATTCATCTTTCCCCACATCTCCAGCGTTTGGTATTACTTGATCTTAGCCTGTCTGACTGGGGTAAGATCAAATCTAAAAGTGGTTTTAATTAGCATTTTCCTAATTACTATGAACAGTGAACATTTTTAGGTGGTTTGTTGACCATATTTATTTCATCTTTTAAGAATTATCTAATCAGATCCTTAGCCCATCTATTATTTGGGTCATTTGTTTTCTTCATTCTTTGTTTTTTGAATTTTTTTATTATTTTTATGTGTATGAATGTACTGTCTGCATGTAGGTTGGTGCACCCGTGTCATGCAATGCCATGGAGGTGAGAAGAGGGCATCAAATTCCACTGGAACTGGGGTTAAAGATGGTTCTTAGCCACCATATGGGTTCTGGGAATCAAACCCAGGTCCTCTGAAGTCAGCACTCTTAACTGCTGAGCCATCTCTCCAGCCCCTGTTTTCTGAGTTTTTTTTATATTTGGGATGCTAAACCTCTGTCAAAAGTATCCCAGATTAAGATATTCTCTGGGGGGGGGGTTCTCTTCACTTCCTTGGTTGTTTCCTTTGCTGTACAGAAGCTTTTGGTGTAATGAGGTCCCACTTGTTGATTGTTTATGTTAATTCCTTATTAACCAATATCTGATTTGGAAAGTCTTACCCTACACCTCTATCTTACACAGCATTGACTATAATTCTAACAGTTTCAGAGTTTCAGGTTTCACATTGAGGTCTTTGATCCATTTGGAATTGACTTTTGTGCAAGGAGAAAGATAAGGGTCTAGTTTCATTCTTCTACAGGTGGAGATCCAGTTTTGCCAGCACAATTTATTGAAGTTTCTGTCTCTCCTCCATTGTGTTTTCTTAGCACCTTTGTCAAATAGCATGGGGGTGAAATTACATGCACTTATGTTTGAGTCTTCTATTATAGTCCATTCATCTATGTGTCTTCTTTTGTGCCAGTACCATGCTACTTTTATAGCCATAGCTCTGTAATATAGTTTGAGATCTGGTATGGTAATCCCCCCAGCATTGTTCTTTGTGCTCAGGATTGCTTTGGCTGTCCAGGGTATTTGTGATTCCATATTAATTTTAGGATACTTTTTCTAATACTGCAATAAATGTCATGGTGATTTTGATTGCAATTGCATTTATATATATATATATTATATTATATATATAATAGATATTATATATATATATTATATATATATATATATAATATAAGTATTAGAAATATAGAAGTTTATATATATATAAATAAATATATATATTATATAATAAAATATAAATAATATATATAACTATATATATATATAAGTTATATATATATATATATAAATGCAATTGCAATCAAAATCACCATGACATTTATTGCAGTATTAGAAAAAGTATCCTAAAATTAATATATAATCACAAATATATATAATATATATATAATATATATATTATATATTATATATATATTGATATGAGGAGGAAGGCCATTTTTACAATATTAATTCTTCCAAACCATGAGCATGGGAGGTCCATCTCCTGGTGTCTTTCTCTACCTCTTTCTTCAAAGTCTTAAATTTTTTATTGTAGAAGTCTTAAATATCTTTGGTCAAATTGATTCTTATATACTTTACTTTTTGCAGCTATTGAAATCCTACTGAATGGATTTCTCTTTCCCTAATTGCTTGTTATTGGTATGTAGAAAGCCTAATGATATTTTTGGATTGATTTTGTAATCTGCCATAGCACTTAAAGTATTAATCATTTCTAAGAGTTTTCTGGTGGAATTTTTGAGATCTCTTATGAATAAATCATATCATTTGCAAATAGAGACAATTTGACCTCTTCTTTTCCAGTTAGTACTCCTTCAAAATTTCCTTTTCTTATCGTATTGCTCTACCATGAGTTTCCAGCGCAATATTGAAAAGGAGTGGAGATAGTGGAAAGCTGTATCTGATTCCTGATTTTAAGGGGAATGCTTCCAGTTTTTCTCCATTTAAACTGATGTTGGCTGTGGGTTTGTTGTATATAACTTTAATTATTTCGAGGTATGTTTCCTCCCTCTGGGACATTTAACATGAAAACATGTTGGATTTTGTCAAAGGTCTTTGGGGCATCATAAATGATCATGTGATTTTTGTCTTTAAGTCTATCTATGTGATTTATTATATTTGTTGGCTCACATATATTGAATCATCCCTGAATCTGTGTATAAAGCTGCTTTCATAGTGGATGATATTTCAGATGTGTGTCTGACTATGGTTTGTGATACATTGCTGATAATCTTTAAATCTAAGTTCATTAAGGATATGGGTGTATAGTTTTCCTTCTGAACTTTTTATTGAGCTTTTGTGCATTTCATACAATATTTCTAAATAAAGTTTATGCCCATTCCCCTATCCATGCCCCCCTAGAACTCATGCATTCTGACATATATGTTAAGTCCTGTCTTGCAACATTTTCTCAGTCTTTTTTAACTTTTTCGATGCAGAAGTTTACTGTTTTGCTAAGGACTTTGAGCAAGCCTTTTTTGTTCCCTTTAATTTTATATTAATCCAAAATATGTATGTACACATTCCACACATATACCAAAATTAATCTACAAAAATCTATAGCCTTTCTATATGCCAATAAAGAGCAATTTCAGGGGTACATGGAAACCACTCCATTCACAATAGCCTCAAAGAAAATCTCAAAACAAACCTGACCAAAGACATCAAAGACCTCTACAATGAAAACTTAAAATCTTTGAAGGAAACTGAGGAAGGTACCAGAAGATAGAAAGCTTTGCAGTGAGTAGGATGTACCAGAAAGTGCCAGCAGAAGGATTGACTCCTCTGCACATTGAAGGGAAGAAATGCCTCAGATTGCTGCAGACATCAGGCCCCTCTGTGGATCCTACTAGTAACAACTATTTTTAATGAGTCCTAATGAAGCTTACCTTCTAGGTGCTGCAAAGGTTTTAATACAAGAGACTTTCTTAACTCCCCCCATAGAATAAAGAGAAATAAGAGGATGATGAGGTCATTCTCCAGCTGTAGATTGGAACCAGCTGTTATAGAAGTGTTCTCTTGTAAAATCAGTAAAACTGCCTTCTTTAATTGACTAATGGACATAGAAACTGTGAAAAGGATTATTTTCTATTCAGAACCAAATATAATGCTAAAGTCTCCTTAAGCTATGCATCTAAACAAAATATATCAATACAGGAGCTCTGACATCAACAATGGATTATTCTACCAAGGAGATGTTGGCCAGGGGATCCAAGCCCCCACAAATGGTAAAGGCTCCTTGCCTCCTAACTGGGATATCTGCAGGAAGAGAGGCGATAAGGCCCTGCTGTTGAAGAACTGATACAAACATGGAAAAGATGTATGGAGACCGCACTTGCAAGTATACAGATGGTCTCTGGGATGCCAGAGAGTGTTACCAAAGACCACTAAACCAATAAAGCAAATATAGGTCTCCTTGAGTCAAGCAAGACTCCTCTGTCAGCACCAGCTACACCTCATCTGCCTGGAAATACTGTACAGCAGTGGCAGCCATATGTCTGTATATCCCAAATCTAATTGGCTATTGGCTCTCTCCTTGGAGGAATAACCCACGGCTGATGTCACAAGCTTACATCCTCTAATGGTTAGGAGATGTTATAAACCACACGAAGACCCTGCCATACTTGACAGAAGAAAATGTAGATCATGAATTGACATACCATCCAAACATCTGTGTCTATACCAAAGTAACCTACCATAACAATTAGTACTGTTTAAATACCCATATATCTAATTGTGTGTGCTTCATTAGTAGGATCGAAAGGCTATATATTATACTGTTTAAATACCTAAATATCTAATTGCATGTGCTTCATTAGTAGGATCGAAAGGTTAAGCCTGGACAAGCTGGCAGCCCATGAAAGAAAACAGCCAGAACTGACTAGAGACCAAGACATCAGCTCCAGAGAAAGTAGAGTGTTTTGCTTCTCATCCACCTGTGCCCCTTTTCTAAGCCTAGGGAACAATCTGCGGAAGAGGGGGCATGGTAGAATGTAAGGGCTTCGATTGGGGTAATGGTGAAACTACAACAATATAGACTGGACACTCATTTGATCAACTTGATTGAACATACAAGCCCCCCCTTTCAGGATGGTGGGACCCATGAGCTGTGTGGGTTTGGGCACAACTGCTTGCAAATTGGTTTTACATGAAGGATGCTTGTACTCACAAATTATCACCTATTGTTAAAAAAAATGAAAACAAAACAAAACAAAAAAGCAGAGAAAGATGCAGAAAACTTACGGCAGAATGCACGATCTGCGATGGGTAGGGGTGGGGTGGGGGGAAGGGAAGGGGATATATGCCTGAACTGAATTGGAAAATGATGTATGAAATACACAAAGCATCAATAAAAATAAATTAAAAAATAATAATAATAACAAGAAAAAAAATAAAAAAGAAAGACCTCCCATGTTCATGGATTGGAAGAATTAATATAGTGAAAATGACCATCCTACACAGAGTAATATATAGATTCAATGCAATCCCAATCAAAATCCCCATGACTTCCTTCACATATTTAGTTTTCTTTTCCATTGTCTTTATCTTGTTTTTTAGAGTATTATTGGCTTCACAGAAGGAGTTTTGGAGTTGTTCCTCTGTTTCTAATAAATTAAATTATTTTTGAAGAATTTAAGCAGTACCAGTTAAAGATTTTGTTTGAATGTCTGGTAGAATTCTGCCATGAACCCATCTGGGCTTGGGATTTCTCTTTTTTTAATGGGAGGTTTTATATGACTTTCAATTTCCTTATTGTGGGATTATTTAAGCTGTTGATCACTTCTTGGTTTATATTTTGGTTCCCGTGATATTTAGATATTCATTCATTTCTTTCAGATTTTAAAATTTAAGAGAGTGTAGGGTTTTTTAAATTATTCCCTTATAATGTTGTAAATATTGTCTTTTGTGATGCTTCCCCTTCAATCTCTAATTTTGTTGATTTTGACTCTCTATTTCTCTCTTTTGGTTAACAGAGCTAATGGTCTGTCTATCTTGTTTATCTTTCAAAGAACTAGCTCTTACATTCATTGGTTCTTTTCCATTTCATTAATATCTGCTCTAATATTTGTTATTTCTTCTTGCCTGTTAGGTTTGGGTTTGGTTCGCTCTTGCTTTTCCAGAGTCTTTAGTTGCAATGTTATGTCATTTATTTGTCCTCATTTTTTATTTTTTAATGTAGCCACTAAGAGCTATATGTTTTCCTCTTAGGACTATTTGAAAGAATCCTAGAGGTTTTATTTTGTTGTATTATACTTTTCAATAAAAGTATTTGTGGAATACTTTTGTGCATTTCATACAATTTTTCTTAATCAAATTTAAAGCCATTCCCCCTTCCATGCCCCACACCCCACCAGAACTCATACATTCTGCCATACATATCTTGCATCTCTTTCTCAGTCTTTTTAAACTTTTCAGTGCAGAAGTTTACTGTTTTGGACAGAAGTTTACTGTTTCAGTCAGTTCTTTGAACAAGTCTTTTTTGTTGCTGTTGTTACCTTTAATTTTATATTGCTCCAAAATATGCATATATACACTCTAAATATAAAATTACAAAGTCTGAAAATAACCTATCATTTAATTCTAAAACATGTTTAGGGATTCACATTTTTTTTTATTTTTTTTTATTTTTTTATTAATTTTATTTATTTCTGTATGTGTATGAATGTACTGTCTGCATGCAAGTCTGTGCACCCATGTCATGCAACACTGCGGAGGTCAGAAGAGGGTCTTGGATTCCCCTGGAACTGGAGTTCTCCTGGAATTGGAGTTTCAGACGGCTCTCGGCCAGCCGCTGCCACCTGGCTGCTGGGGACCCAACCCAGGTCCTCTGCAAGAGCGGTCGGCGCTCTCAACCACTAGGCCATCTCCCCAGCCCAGGGATTCACATTTTAAGAGCAGAGTTGCATGTAGGTAAAAAGAAGAATATGCTAACAGAAATACATAAATAGAGATGTAGAAAAACATTTCATTGATTCTGTTTATGCACAATTATATCACATGCATCATTATAGACTCTTTTTCTATGCAGCGATATCAATAAAGAAAAATTTTCAAAAAAATATATGCAATTATATCTTTTTATTTTAGTGTATGTAAAAGATTGTAATTTTAACCTTTTTTATTTTTTTTAATTTTTATTTATTTCGGTATGTGTATGAATGTACTGGCTGCATGCAGGTCTGTGCACCCGTGTCGTGGAATGCCGCGGAGGTCAGAAGAGGGTGTCAGATTCCCCTGGACCTGGAGTTCTCCTGGAATTAGAGTTTCAGACGGTTCTCGGCTGCCATGTGGGTGCTGGGGATCGAACCCGGGTCCTCTGTAAGAGTGGTCGGCGCTGTTAACCGCTAGGCCATCTCTCCAGCCCCAATTTTAACCATTTTTAATATCAAATTTGATTCTTGAGCAAAATAAGCACTTGAGAATCATGGAAGAACTGTAAAACTTCAAAGATTCAGAAAGAGAAATCAATAATTTCACAGTTTTGACTTATTTAAAAAGAAATTTGGCAAACATGCTTTCCATCTCTTAGTCTTTCTCAATATTTTCCGTGGGGAAGTTGACTGTTTTGAGCAGAAGTTCACTGGAAAGCATGTTTGGCAGAATGCATGAGCTCTGGCGGGGTGGGGGAATGAGCGGGAACACGGGTCTAGATTTGTTAAAAATAAATAAATAAATTTATGTGAAAAAAAAAGAAAAAAGAAATTTGGAGCCAGGAGTGGTAGCACAGCCTTTGATCCTAGCACTTGGGAGGCAGAGGCAGGCAGATCTCTGTGAGGTCAAGACCAGCCTGGTCTACAGAGTGAGTTCTAGAACAGCTGGGGCTATAGGTCAAAAAGACCAGAAGAAGAAGGAGGAGGAGGAGGAAGAGGAGGAGAAGGAGGAGGAGAAGGAGGAGAAGGAGGAGGAGGAGGAGGAGGAGGAGGAGGAGGAGGAGGAGGAGGAGAAATTTGGTGTATTTCAAGATGAGATAGTAAATGGAGAAGGTATTTGAGTAGGAGAATTAAGACATCCCTTCTGAACATAAATGTTTGGATTTCATTTCTCAAAGATCATTTTATCACCTCATTTCTTATTAAGGCTGCAGGTATGAGAAAGATGGAGCCACCTTCCTAAGGGGCAAGCAGTAGAATAGTGTGTAAGCAGATTGAGAACATTGGAGGAAAACCAGCAGCAGTGCTTACAGGATCTAAGTGTGGAGGGAGCGTTGAACCTGAATAGTGACCAGGCTTCTAGAGAAGCTGAGCTAAGAGCTGAATGTGTTGGCAAGAACAGGTGGTGCCCAGTTTTCCCAGCACTTCCAGAGTGAGTGGGAAGCTGAGACATGGGGACAGCAAGGCAGTCATAACAAGACAATTTTTTTGGAAGATTTATATTTAATGTACTTTTGAGAAAAAGCAGTTAACAGTATGAGGATGGTGAAGCAAAATGAAAAACCTCAATTTGCTTCTTTTTAATGAATTGTAATAACTGTATTTAGCCATAGCAATTCTCTTATATCTCTCTCTCTCATATGTGCATTGTGTGTAGAATGTGTGAATGTATGTGTGCAGTTATGCATACTTATTATGTGTGGAAGCCAGAGGAGGGCTTTGTCTTCCTTCTCTATCACTTTTAACTTTGGTTCTTCGCAACAGGGTCTATTGCTGAACCTGAAGGTCATAGTTTTTGGCTAGGCTGACAACCAGCAAGCCCCAGAGACTGTGCTATCTATGTCACTCTTCAGTGTTGGGGATCACAGGTGTGTGTAGGACCACAACTAGCTTTTACATGGGTTTAACTGAGCCATCTCTCCAGCCCCAGTCTGTGTTACCTATCCTTTTTCGATTTGGAAAAATTCTTAGCCTGTATTTTTTTGAAGACTGTTCTATTTTTACTTTCTTCTTCATAAGACACCAGGGTACAAGGAGTCTGAAATCCTGGCTCCTGGTAAGAAAAGCCAGCAGTCATGGTTAAGATTTACACTACGTTGACACTGTGTTAATATTCATCATGTCAAAGAATATGCGCTTGTTTCCATGGAACCAGATGAGTGGGAGAAGAAGCGTAGGACTCCTTTGGATCATAGCTCATATGCTCAACATGATTACAAAAACCTCTATGAGAAAGAAATTGCTACCCACCTAGGGTCCTACAAAAGGTTGAATTTCGCTGATCAGAAAGCTAGCTGCATTTGCTTGTGTTGAACAAACCAAAGAAGAGATGGAACAAAGCCAGAGGACAGAAATGAAAACCCAACACTGTGCTCTACGGGTATGGATTCAGCTGGACAAGACCACAGCCATCTTGAGTTTCCATGACTCAATTCAATTCAATAATACATCAGTCTCCACGACTGAAATAATCAAATTAGTTAAACTGATGATTTTAAATTGATGGCATCTGTCCTTCTACCTAGGCCTGCTAAAGACTGGCCATTAGTGGCAAGGAGAGGTGGTTGGTTGGCTTTGCTTTTATTTCCAACTTGCACTTCCATGCCCTCTTTCTCCATGTGCTATTGCATTTAGAGGAGGCAAGGGACAGAAAGGAAAAATTCGTTCTTTTTAAAGAATCACAGTAAAAGGAAATAAGCCTTCCTTGACCTTGGCTAGTGTTTAAAGCAGTCACAATTATCAACACTTCAGGCCCCGTGTATGAGAACTGGCCCAGTGGTGCGGTGAGACCAAAGAAAAAGAGGCACGAAGATGTGGGATCACACATACGACAATAGCGTGGGGATTTCCTGACAGAAGTGTGGTCCTGGGCAGCAGCAAGGCTATGCTTCCATCATATGGGTCAGAGGAAGGTCATATATATATATATATATATATATATATATATATCCATTAGGAAAAAAGAGATTTCATCCTAGCCAAAATGTGTCTGGTTTAGCATAAGCTAGCATCAAAGATTCAGGAATATCTGGTACTGGGGCAAACAAACAGATAGCAAACAGTCATTTGGTTATTTATGAACAATAAGAAAAGTTGGAGCTCTTCCCTTGAATTCCATCCAAGTAGGAAGAAAAATATGCACACATGAAATTAACTATAAGCTAATATGATAGATGATAAAGTTGCAAAACAGAGGATGAAAATATTGTAGGAACCAGAAGAGATGGATGAATATAAGAAAACTTTGCTGTCTGGATACAACAAGGCAGTTGTTCATATAAGCCAAAGTACTTGTGACAGCCTGCACACGACCTGCTCATGTTCAAAACGGACAGAAATCCAAAACAGACAGGAGATGAGCAGCAACCCCCAACCCTAGTTGAAGAACTATTGGTCATTGATAGACAGCTACTGGGAATAAAAGAGTCAGTTTTCTTTACAGATATGATACTGGTTTCCCAGGCTCTGGGGATGGACCCACACTCAAGAGCACTTGAGGAACACAAATTGGACTTGATAGACCTTTAAAAAAAATAAATGAAGCCGGGCTTGGTGGTGCAAGCCTTTAATCCCAGCACTTGGGAGGCAGAGGTAGGCGGATCTCTGTGGGTTCAAGGCCAGCCTGCTCTACAGAGCAAGTTCCAGGACACTTGGTACTAAAAGGGAGACCCTGTCTCAAAAAGACCAAAAAAAAAAAAAAAAAAAAAAAAAAAAAAAGATAAACTAAAAAGAAAAAAAAAAAGTGAAGTTGGGGGTAATAGTAAGTTGGGTGGAGATGAGGAGTATCTGAAATAAAAATACATGTATAAATTATGGAAACAAAAGTTCTAAATTCATTTGGAAAACAAAAGACCCGAAATAACCAAAACAACCTCAGCTGAAAAAAGCCTCACAGAGGGTCTCTATCCAGATGTTAAAACCTACTACAGGGCTATAGTCATAAAAACAGCCTGGTACTGGCACAAAAACATACCTGTGTGACCAATGGAACAAAACCGAAGATACCAAATCTGAGCACACACAATTTCAGTCCAGCCATCTCATATTTTACAAGGGGGCCAGAACACAAGGGATAGGAAAAGACAGCATCTTCAGCAAGTGGTGTTGGCAAAACTGGATCACCACTTGGAAGAAGGAAAGTAAAAACCCTTACCTCCGCCCTGTACAAAATCAACTCCAGATGGATTAAAGACCTCACATGAAAACCCCAAACTCTGAAGGTGATAGAAAAAAAGTTGGCAGCAACGACAAGACATAGGCGTAGGAAAAGACTTCCTAAACAGAAGCACACTGCCAAAATTAAGGTCGACAATTGACAAATGGGACCTCATCAAACTCAAAAGCTTCGGTACACAAAAGAAACAATCAAGGAAGTGAAGAGAAATCCCACAGAGGAGGAAACCTCACTGCAGAACAATCTGACAAGCATTAATTTCCAGAATATATAAATACTCAAAAAACAAAAAAAAGAAAACAAATGACCCACTCAATAGATGGAGCAAAGAACTGAACAGAGACTTACAAGTGAGGAATTAGAGATGTCTGAGAAACACCTCAAGAACTGTTCAACATCACTAATCATTAAAGGAAAGGCAAATGAAAACCACTTTAATAATATCATCTTACTCCATAAGACTGGCTAGGATCAAGAAAACAAATGATACCAAGTGCTGGAGAGGTTGTGGGGAAAGGGGAACACTCATCCACTGCTGGTGGGAATTAAACGTCGTACAGCCACATGAAAGCAGTGTGGAGAAAACCCTTAGAAGACTTGGAATGAACTGCCACCCCGACCCAGCCATATCACTCCGGGGCATGTACCCTCAAGACTACCCAACCACAGAAATACATGCATGGCATGTTTATGGCAGCTCTCTTCACAATAGCAGAGCTGGAACCAACCTAAATGCACCCTCAACTGACGAGTGGATAGAGAAAAGGTGGTACACTTCACACAATGGATTTTATGCAGCAGTAAAGAAAGACGACATCACGAGCTTTGCAGGAAAATGGCTGGAGCTAGAGGACATCATGCTGAGTGAAGTAACACAGTCCCAGAAAAACAAACGACGAATGGTATCCCTCATCTGTGGATGCTAGTGCCAATTACCCAGTTGTAAGTATTTCTTGTGTAGGGCCCCCTGAGCTTTTGTACAAAGCAGTTGGGCGTAATGCATTTTGGAAACAACAACAACAACAACAGAAAAGACTGCATCAAAGAACTGACTGAAACAGTGAACTTCTGCTCAAAACAGTCAACTTCCCCATGGAAAATATTGAGAAAGACTAAGAGATGAAAAGCAAGTTTGGCAGAATGCATGAGCTCTGGCGGGGTGGGGGAATGGGCGGGAACACGGGTCTAGATTTGTTAAAAATAAATAAATAAATAAATTTATGTGGGAAAAAAAGTAAAAAAAAATACATTGTATAAAGGTCTCAAAGAATCAATAAAATATTTTCTGCTAAGTAATGATGTGAAAAACTAGAGGGAAATGTATTCATTCAAAAGCCTACTGAAAAATTACACACATGATATTAGTACATGAATGTATATGTATACCTAAAGACTATATAACAAGAAACACGGCCAGTCAGGCAAAACTTCCCTTTGAGTTGCTGGTCAGGGTAGTCCAAGTGATTCTCCAAATAAAATAAGTTATTGCCTCAGCCTTTCATTGCCTCCCAAAACTTAAAGGTAAGACCCTATTTCTGAAGACAGGACATATTTCGGACACAGAACTTGGAACAATGGAGCTAACTGACCTGTAAGCCACTTCCCTGAAGGCTAACCTCATAATTTTTGAGGACACTATGTAAGATGCTAAGGGAGAAAGTCAATTGATGGTCCAAGCCCAGCTTTAAAGCCTAACAACCACAAAAATGATTGCCACAGTAAATTATATTCATGCAATAGTAGCACTTCTATCTTCAGGATAATGAACAGATACCTAATTGGACTTAAAACCCTCCAGTAGATGGGAACTCATGTGTGGCAATGTAAGCATAGCTAAATACACATGGCTGGAGAGGTCATAGATCTTAGAGAAAGCCCTGAGTCTTTCATGTCCCTAGACAAATATAACTTCTTACTATATGCTAAATATGGATCCTCATATTTACAGACAAGTGTGCCAATCACCACTAATCAAAGAAACTTCTTTTGCAAAACATGGAAGCTATTACAGAGTTCTACAACTGGACACAAACACACACACACACACACACACACACACACACACGGAATATGTGTCTATGAAATGCCAGCTCTAAGTGACACATCTACAACGGAATCTCTACACCTAAGGCTCATGGAATGTAGTGGAACAATGAGTAGAGAAAATACTAATGCATCTTTCAACTCTCATTAATGTAGCTCCCTCATGTAACAGAGGGCAATGAACACAAAAGGACACAATGGTCAAAGCACAGAGAATAAGATTCTCCAGAGTGTGGTTTCTTGGACAGGACTCTTATACAGACTCCATTTACCCAGGGATCAGGGACCATTGGGGAAGATGGGGCAGAAATATTGTAAGAGCTGGGGGAAGAGATACATGACCATATGAAAATAGTATCTTACAGACAAGTTATTGGGACCTTGCTCATATGAAGCTATGACAATAGTGTCAGCATGCACAAGATGCATGCAAACTCAATCAGACACAAACCCAGCATAGAACCAGAGAAACGGACACCAAGCCCCAATCTTAACAGAAGAACTATTGTCAGAAAATTACTACTTGGTAAGGGAGAGCTGATCTTCTCTAAGTGAGTGACTCTAAATAGGCTGCCTGGAACTCGGCGGAGGGTTGTGAGCTGAGGGACATCTGGGTGCACTCTTGACTCAATGGGCTTTAACAAAAGTGACACAATGCATGAAATCTGGTGGGAGGGCTGTGGGAGGCTGTGGATGAGAGAGGGCGTATAAAGATTATTAAGCTATTTTGTATGAAATACACAAGAATTCAATACAAATATAAAACAGATATCTATGGGTAGCAGAAAATAAGTTTCTACAAAATAATCAAACATTGTGGTTTGGAGAATTTCTTAATATGGGAATTGAAAAGGGTCCTTGTGAAAAAGACATTCAGGGGTTGTTATTTTCTTTCTAACCAATACATGTACCTTTTACCTATGCAGATGCCATTTATCAATGGAGAAAATATATATTGACCTCTCTATTACACTGGCTTTAAAAACCCTTCATGTTAGGCGCATCTACTTTATAATGTTGAAGAATCATCAGAAACATAACCATATCTCAGTTTTCATTATAGCCTTTAGCAAACATGATGTTTAATTATCTAACTTGATGTATAAGTAAATACCATGTGGAAAACAGACCAACCTGTTTTTTTTTTTTCTCTGCAAAGCTGTTTCTTACATTTGTTTAACAAGAGATACTCTATTTTGAGTCTTCACAGAGTGGATGTATCCCACTCCTGTTTATAATCTTCAATCTGATTTCAAAAACTGAACATTCTGCTGTAAGCATCCACTTCCCAAAGTCATATCTGGCAGGTACTTACTTATTATAAAAACACAGGGAAGGGGCTGGAGTGATGGCTCAGCAGTTAAGAATACAGACTGCTCTTGCAGAGGACCGGGGTTTGATTTCCAGCACCCACATGGCAGCTAAGAACCATCTTAACTCCAGTTCCAAGGAATCCGACACCCTCTTTGGCATTGAATGACACGGGTGCACCAACATACATGCAGACAGTACACTCATACACATAAAAAATAATTAATTAACTAATTAATTAAGAAGAAACACAGGGAAAGCTCTGTCTACTCATTTCTGCCTCTGAAAAACAAGAGACTATCATTGAGCTTACTGTTGTTATTACCACTCAGCACAGATGCACTTGGAATGTGTTTGGTCTTGATGGGTACATGATATAAATACACTCTGATTATTACAATCCAAATAACCCTACTATAGAGTAAGAAAAGTGATCATAACTTCAGATTTAGTATTTCTCTAGAGAAATCTTTTACAAAGTTCAAATTCTTTAAGCAAATAGCATTACAGAAAAGAATGCTATTGATTGCCCAGTATCTTCATTAGTGCATCCAAATTCAAAATGGCAACTTGCCAATAATAACCAATTTATTTGGCTTATGACAGATTTATTTAGCTATTATGTGGTTTATGAAAATGATAAGGTGAGACATCGTAGATGATGTAATGCTATAATATTACGGCTGATATTTCTGAGTTGGAAAACCTGCATCTCCAAATAAAATCATCAATCAAGTCAGCCTTGAAAGTGGAACACTTTATTCACATCATAGAACCTTTGTTCCTTTAATCATCCAAACATGATTTTTCTTAAAAGTAACAAAACAAGTTTCAAGATGTACTTTTGTTTTAATAAAATCTTGTTCTGTACAATTTTTCTATTATGTTATCTGTGAACCTATTCTTCATGTATTTTCAAAATGAGGTATTTGCACAAAACCCATGACAAGTGAAATTGGAAAAAAATGTGAGTTCTTCCACAGTCCACAGTTAGACTATCCAGTCTACACATTATCCTCAGGAAACATCTCTTAGACTATACTCTATCAGAGGAGGAAAAGAAAGAGGGAGGGAAGGAAGGAAGATGTGATAAGTTCTGGTAATAAAGAATAGGACATCCATCTTACTGTATAAAATAAAAATCCACCATGCCCTGAAGACTAAATTTTTGTCTGTGTAGAGATTTCTTTGAAAATATTTTAATATCTGAAATTCTATTTAAATAAAATGTGAACCTAGGAGTTTTCAAAATGACTAATAAGCCACAGACAAGTCTAGAGCAGTTTCACAGAAAGCAACTTACTTCAGTTTCAAAAGTGTGCTTTACTTCGTCATTTTATACCAATCTGTACTAATCCTCAAGCACTAATGTGAAAACTATTCTGGAAGAGAGAGAAAAAAAGAAGAAAAGGAACAAGTTGTAAGAAGGAAGACTGAGGCAGTAATGTCCTGGGTATATACCCAAAAGACTCATCTTACTGCAGAGATACATGTACAGCATGTTTATTGCAGCACTCTTCACAATAGCAAAGAGCTGGAACCAACCCAAATGCCCCTCAATTGACAAGAGGATAGGGAAAATATGATACATCTACACAGTGGAGGTCTATGCAGCAGTAAAGAAAGATGGCATCATCAACATTGCAGGTAAATGGATGGAACTAGAAGATACTATGTTAAGTGAAGTAACACAGTCCCAGAAAAACAATCAATGGTATCCCTCATCTGTGGATGCTAGCACCAAGTACCTAGTTGTAAGGCAAACTGACCAATGTTAATGTTATACTACTTGTGATCTGAAAACAGCTGTGCTCTTACATTGTGAACCCCTTACGAGGTTCTAGAACTAAGCTACCATTTAATTTCAGACTTAGAAATTTTTGGTATATGGGTGAAGGGTATGTATGCTTATTTTAGAGTAATATAAGTTCAAAAGAATGAGGAAAAAACTAGTTTGTCATGACATTATGTCTAACCATGGTATTTATGGGAGTGCTTCTTAGTATTTCTTATACAAGGCTGCTTGAGCTTTTGTCCAAGCCTTTTCTAAAATATTATATAGTAGTTAAAAGTATTTAGCCTTTCTGGATGCTTAACAACCGTACTTAATGCCCATATCAATTTGGCCGAGGGTCTTAAGGGGTAACTTTTTTCCTTGCCTTCAGAGGTCAACTAAGTCTCAGGGGACTATGCATAGGGGCATCTCTTGAAATGCTGTGCAAATGTGAGTCACCAGTCTTCCTGTGCAAGGAGGTCTTGGAGATCCACTAATGGGACTTCAGTCAGTGTCCACTCTATAAAGACGAAAGTCTGCTCATGCTTCAAAAAGGGAAGCCTGGTCTAGCAAGACCTGACTTTGTCCTCGAGTAGATGGAACTGGTAAATGAAAAGCCAAAAGGAACCAGGGGCTCCCTCCCTCCCTCCAAAACCTGAGTGACCGCTGAGGACCGGATCCTCAAGTGACCTTGAAAAAACAAAAGTCTTGGTTAATCTGGGCTAACTGCATGGCCTTAAACATCCAAAAGGAAAGTATAATCAGAAATAAATAATCAGTAAGGCCTGAGAAATTGAACTTCAGGCATAAAACTTGAGATCTTAGTAAAAAGACAAAAAGTTAAAAAATAAAAAAAGAGCACAGTTGTTTTGCCTGTCTTACTGGCAAGTGCAGCTACCCTGTGGCTGCCACTGCTTTTGCCATCCTTCAAAGACATGAGACACAGTTTTTCAACCTTCCAATATGGACTGAAGACTCATGTCTCTCCAAGAATCCTCCAAACCTTCCATGCCAGATGGGGACTACTGAGACATCCAGCTTCTGTACTGGGCTACTACTTGGGTTTCAGCCTCTTAAGAGTATAGACTGCCATTGTTGGACTACCCAGGCTGTATTACAGAGACCAGTAGAGGAGGATCAAGACAGGATACAGTGCTTACTGGACCTCATTTGGTGACCATGGGAAGGGAACTCCACAGTGTGGAATACAAGTGCAGAACTGATAGTTGTTTGGGCTTGCCAAGGAAGAGCCTTCAAACATGACATCTTTCAGCCTAATAAAGAAAAAAATCATAAGCTGAAGGTGCTAAAACCTATGATACATGTGGAATGCATATGTGCATATTTTGGAGTGATGCAAATTGGAAGCAATAACAATAACAACAACAACAAAAAGACTGGGTCAAATAACTGACTGAAATGGTGAACTTCTGCTCGAAATGGTGAACTTCTGCTCAAAACAGTAAACTTCTATATTGAAAATTTTAAAAGAGACTAAGGAAAAGATGAAAAACATGTTTGGCAGAATGGATGAGCTCTGGTTGGGGGGCAAGGAAGGGGTCACGGGTCTAGATTTGACTGGAAATTTTGTATGAAATGGACAAAGGTTCAATAAAAATTGGCAAAAAAAGCATTCTCCATGTAAGAATGAGCAAACTTCATGCTGACACTCTTTATGCCTAAATTTAGCAAAACACATGGACAGCTCCAAGCTAATTCATAGGTATAAGCAATGCCAGATCAGAACAGAACAGGGACCTGCAGTCAAGGACTGTTTCTGTGTCTTCATTGTAGATTCTGACCTATGAAAGCTGAGTGATGGGACACTCACTGAACAAACACTTCACCTCCCATATTGAACTGCATGATCCTGAATAAGAGAAAGACTAATAGACTCTTACTCTGCATGTGTTGTGTTTGTGTGTGTGTGTGTGTGTGTGTGTGTGTGCGTGATCACTGTGTCTGCATATGTCCTGCAGGTGCATGAATGTGCACTCATATGTGGAGGCCAGATATCAATGTCAAGTAGCAGCCACTGCGTTTTTTGAACAAGGTCTCTCACTGAACCTGGAGCCTACCCACTCAGTTGGTTAGCTGGCCTGTCTCTGCCTCCCCAGCACTGAGAATTCAAGTGCACACTGCTGATTTTTACATGAATTCTAGGAATCTGAACTCAGGACCTCAGGCTTGTGTGGCAAGCACTTTACTAACTGACCCATCTCCCTGGTCCTTTCTTTATTTTTCTTCAATAAACATACATATTACACTTTACACTTTCATCTTTCTTTCCACAAATATATAAATTCCTGTTAATTTTTAAAAGACTGATTATTAAAACCTTTATTATTTAATGCTATAAGAATCAAAAAGTGAAACCCAGTGAGAGATAGCTCAGCAGTTAATAATGCTTGCTACGTCATCTTGAGCACTGTAGTAGATTGGATCCTAGCTCCCATATAACAAGCTGAGTGGCCTGCATGAGTCTGGTACCCCAGTTATGAGAAGAATGGAGACAGAGGATTACACAAGCTTGTTGACTTCCAACCTTACTGAGAAAATGAGAGCCCCAAGCTCAGGAGAGACCCTGCCTCAAAGGAATAGATAGGTGTTGGGAGAGGAGGACATGCAATACCCTCTGTCCTCCATATGCATACAGGCACCCATACCTGTGTAAACCTGTGCACATACCTGTGTACACAGGTGCAGATATGCTCACACACATATACACACATGCATAAATAAATCTCTTAAAAATTGAATCTATGTAAATATTTAAACCTTTATTATTATAAATTATTTTGGGGACATTTAGATACAATAAATATGTAGTTTTTCTACCACATCAAAACAGTGAAGTTTTCTAATAACTACTGCATTAAGTATTGTTGTATTTACTTTTCTGTTACTATTATAAAACACTGACCAAAGCAATGTGGGGTAGGAAAGGGTTTGTTTGGCTTACAGGTTCAGTCCATCATGGAGAAAAGCCAAGGCTGTAGCTCAAGCCAAGAACCTGGTGACAGGAATTAAAGCAGAAACCATGTAGGAATGCTGCTTACTAGTTGGGTTTCCCTAGCTGCTCATCTGCTTTTCTTATACAGCCCAGGCCCACCTCCCTGGGGATGGTGTGCCCACAATTGGCCAGACCCTCCTTCATCAATCATCGGTTAAGAAGATGCCTCATAGAAATGACCACAGGCCGATCTGATGGAGGAAGTTCCTTAACTGAGATTCGCCTTTCCCGGGCATGTCTAAGTGTGCATCAAATTGACAAAAACTAACTACAACAAATACATGTATATATGTTTTCATCTTTATTGACTGATTACACACTGGTATAGGATCAAACACTTCTCTTAGAACCTAGGTGTGTGTCAGGTTGACAAAACTAACTACAACAAGTCTATACATTTATGCTTCCATCTTTATTGACTGATTACACATTGGCACAGGAACAAACATTTCTCTTAGAACTCTAGAATGAAGTAAAACTGCACTATTTTTTAAAATTTATCTTTAAGTGTGCTTTGTAAAAACACAATCACACAGTTTATCTGGGTTCTGTCCTCCTAGGTATTTTTTTGAGAGGAGATGAAGCAGCACAGTGGTTATTTTCTAGCATGATCAGGTATCTTCCCAAAGGCACTTTATACTGATTTAAAACTCTAATGCTTAACTCTAAAACTCCTTGCACTGACTTTTATTTTAATTTTTTTCTTATTGTCTCATTGCTTTCCATCACATACCTTACGATCTACTTGATATCATCTGTTTTCTCTTTTGGATAGATGATACTCATCCTAGACCTTGCAGAGGCAAGCATATCTCTGTGAGTTCAAAGCCAGCCTGATCTACATACAAAGTTCCAGGCCAGCTGGGGCTACTAGAAGACACTATCTCAAAGAGAGCAAAAATAACTAACTAACTAGCTAACCAAATTAAATAAATAAATAATGAATAAATAAATACTAATTCTTATATCCACAGATGAGCATAGTTCTCACCCCTTATCAAAGAAACTTGTTTTTTGCAGCAGATGGAGACTATAACACAACTGGTCAAAATGCAGAGAATAAGCAGGTGTGGAATGCCCAGCCCTAGCTGATATATCCAAAATGCAACCCTTACAACAAAGGCTCAGGGAACATCATGGAATAGGGAGAAGAAAGATTGTAAGGGCCAAAGGATTGTACTAGGGCAATTTCACCAGAGAAGATCACTCAAACACAAAATACGGCCAATAAAAAGTTTTCAGCCAGCTGATGATTACACACCAGACCCCTCCCCAGGGTGTTTGTAGTGCCGAGTCACAGTTGGGAGGCGTTTAAATAGAAAAAAAAATCCAGGGGTGGTAAGCCCCTCTAACAATTCCTATTCTCTAAAAGCAAGCCAAGCATAAAGCATAGAAGCCATGAAGAAGTTTCTAAGCAACCAGGTACATGCTGACCTGTTCTGAAACTCCTGTCCTAGATCAATTTAATTAAACTTTTATTCCCATACTCTGAATTAAGTTTTAGCTACTGGGCTCAGCTGAGGCTCATTATACAGCATAGCTATAGGCAATCTTGAGGTACCTTATCGCAGGATCAGTACACCTACTGCTTGGTAGCATCTCCTAGTCATGAGAGGGCTGCTATCCTCATAACAGCTCAATAATACGGTTACCTAAACAAGACCTGCATAACGACAACAGCAGGTGACATGATGACAACATGGATGGAAAAATTTCACAAGGCCTCACCCCTAGATTAAGAACTACAGGCAATCAGCTGATGCTGAAAGAAACTTTTTTCACGGGATCAGCTCCCTTGGGGGATGGATTGTCCAATCTCAAGTGGTCAGCCCTGTATACACATGTACACACTACCACCATTGAACACACTCAGTAGATTTGTGCGTGTGTGTGTGTGTGTGTGTGTGTGTGTGTGTGTGTGTGTACATGTGACAGTAATAATGAGAGACCAGAGGTTAGAAGAGAGTGGGGAACATGGGAGGAAAGGGAAGAGGGCTGAGGTAACTATAGTACTCAAGCACAAAATTCATAAAAGATTAAAATATAGGGGGGCTGGAGAGATGGCTCAGCGATTAAGAAAGAACACTGACTGCTCTTGCAGAGGACCCAGGTTCGATTCCCAGCACCCACATGGCGACAAAGAACCCTCTTTAACTCCTGTTCCAGGGAAATCTGACACTCTTGTCTGACCTCTGCAGCATGGCATGACACAGGTGCACCAACCTACATGCAGACAGTACATTCATACACATAAGAGATAATAATTTTTAAAAAAATTTTAAAGAAATAACAATTTATTTTTTAAAGCTATTTAAAAATTAAAATGCAATAAAAAAATTAAAATATAAAAAATAACAAATAGAGCCAGATGTGGTAGTCCACACCTTTAGTCCTAGCACTCTGGAGGCAGAGGGCAGATCTCTGTGAGTTCCAAGTCAGCTGGAGCTACAGGAAGACTCTGTCTCAAATAAATAAATAAATAAATAAATAAATAAATAATAAATAAATAAATAAATAAATAAATAAATAGAAATGTGGAAAAACACTACCACAAATAAAGACAGAAGCCAATAGCAGAAAAAATAATAATAGCATGGAGAAGTGACTCATCATTTCCCACTGTTATAAGAACACTTTTGCCCAAGCATGAAGAACTGAGTTCAAATCATCAGAACCCAAGTGCAAAGGCAGGCATGGTCACAAGTGCATATAACCCCAGTGCTATGGGTGGTAGGATTGGAGAGGATACCGAGGCTTGCTGGCTGCCAGATTACCTCCAGGTTGGGGGGGGTTCGGGGGAGGAGGGGTTGCCTGTCTCAAGGAAATAAGATGGAGAGGAAAACAGGGCATCAGATGGCCTTCTGCGGTCTCTTCCCGTACAGGGGCATGTGTACCTGCAAGCACATGCACACACATACATAGACACGCAATTTTAAGAGTTAAAAACCATAATAATAGAGATATTTATATTTGGAAATAAATTAAAAGAAGTAAGCTTAAGGCAATAGAAGTTTCAGAGGAAACAAGAAAAAATAACTTGTGTGATAAAAATAAACTGCGTTTGTAGAGAGATGTATTCTCACAAAGGCAATTTTTAAAGAAAGAAATCAATACCATGGTAAAGTAAGCAGGAAACAATTATTACTATTATTTTCAGATGGTGAAACTAAAGATCATAGAATTTATGTTAATTTTCTAGCAACATATAGTTATTAGTTTCCAGAACCAACATACAAAACTAAACTTTCTAACTCTACAGTTTGTGCACATTTTCATCAGTATAATTTTCCCTTATACAAAAAAGCCAATTTCTACAAGAACAAACATTAAAATATTTGTGAACACTTTAAATTCTTCATAATAATAAAACTATAAAATATAATAAGATTTGGCCGATTCCTTCTAAAGTGTTCCCATGCACTTAAACTTCACAACTGTGAGAGACTTTGTCCAAACAGCTACAAATTCTGTGTGTTAATTTGAAAGAATAAATATGTATTGAGATTTTTTAAAACAGTATAAGTCAACATTTATTCTTTCAGAGTATCCAATCTCCCAATGAATGTAGACTTTTTTTAGTTAGTTCTAAGGTAGAATAAAAAAAATACATCTAAGTTAATGGTCCAGTAAAAATATTCCAGACTAACATAGAGTATTTCAAGATCCTTCTGAATTATCTGGATTCATCATCCAGCTGTATCTACCCCAAAATAACTTTGAAAACTTTGATCATCTGCATCAAGATCCAGAATTAATGTCTCTCTCTCACTCACTCTGGCTCTCTCTCCATCTGTCTCATTATAAAAATAGACTGGGTGATAATTCCTATCTCCGTTATCCATTCTCTTGTTTTTCTTTGGGTCTTTTTGAGACAGGGTCTCCTTGTAGCTCCGGCTGATCTAGAACTCGCTTTGCAGATAAGGGTGGCCTTGACCTCAGAGACACACCTGTTGCTGCTTCCCACATGCTTAAATCGAGGTGCGTGCTACTACATCAAGGCTCTGTTATCCATTCTTGTTCAAAATTTTTCCTTTGGTTCTAAACAGCATGTAATCATTGACAATTTTCTCCTCAGAGTATGATGACTGTGTTTTGCCATTTTGTGAATTTTATGGGGTCAGCTTATGAATATTGGAATATTTATATTGCAGTTTACTCGTGTTTCTTCTGTTCTGTATATAAAATTTTTAAATGCATGGGATTTTCGTATGGCATTTGTCCTGGATAACTTCACTTGTCAACCTAGCACAACTGAACAGAGAAACTCAACTGAGGGCTTTCCTCTATTAAATTGGCCTTGGGGGCATTTCCTGATGTTGAGTGCTGTGGGAAGGCCCAGCCCACTGTGGGTGGTGTCAGCTCTGGACAGGTGGTCCTCAGTTATATAAGAAAGCAGGCCAGGCACAGACCTGGATTCCTCCATGGTATATTCAGTTCCTGCCCTGAGCTCCTGCCCTGGTTTCCTACCATGATACTGTAAGTTGAGGGTGGAATAAACCCTTTTCTCCCTAAATTGGCTTTGGTCAGTGTATTTGTCACAGCAATAGAAGCAAACTAGGACAGCATTCTCTATCCCGAACATATTAGAGAATCTATTTATAAAAGAAAAGAATTATGTCTTCATTTGTATTTAATTGATGGAAAGAACACAGAGTTTAGAGCAAGAATGCCTGTGATCAAGTCCCATTTGCACCATCTACTAGTTCTGTCCATAAGTTTTCTCATGTGAAAAATGAAGGTAAAATGCTCATGCCTCAGAGTGCATCTGTGAGTAGTAAATGAGTCAATCCTTGTAAGGTGCTCCCAGGTGTAAAGTCCATCTAACTGTTCATTAAGGAAAATAAGATCTCAGGCAGGGACTGATAAAAATCACCAGTACATCCCAATTCATTTCAGTTTTGTGAATTACATCAAAATATTCCAATGGAAAAATAATTGAAATAATTCTAAGAATATAAAAATGGTTTCTATGACAAACCACATTAATTATTTCCATGACCATCATGTTAGAAAGCAACCACCATAGATGATTCATAAACTTACATAATCCTTGTTCCTTGTAAGCAGAACACTAAAGAGATCATCAAACAAAGCCTTCTCAGAATGAAGTTAACTTGCTACTAAATGAAAAATAATGTGCACTTACAAAGATAAAATTTCATAAATCTATAAATGTATTTTAAAGAAGTCTCTTTTCATGAGTTTTTTTCACAAACACTTTAAATATTTTATCTTTTAGTTAATGTAGTATTTTAATTTACAAGGGTTAAATTGTCCAAAACTGAAACTTTGTATAAATAGTCTTAATTTTACAGAGCTATAATTTTTCAAAATATCTAATTATTCAGTATATAAATTAATTATATACTTGTAACAATAATACAAGATTCATGAATGCATTGTTTTCTGTCATGCGATACTGAACTGCCTATATATATTTGTCACAGAATGGGCATAAACAGACTGGAGAAAACTAAAGAAAATACATACATGCGTAATACATTTGGGGATTTAGGTAGAATTTAGTTACTAAGACTGCAATTTAACTTCCTGGGAAGAAAGAGTTCATATAATTTATTTGATATATAATCCAAATGATCTGAGTAGGACCTGGGCACTAAGAAATAAGAAGGTAAATTAATTTCCTACTAGGAACTATGCATAACTTACTGGATTTACAAGCCTGGTTAGCACTTTGTTCCTTTAACTTTCTCAAAAACTCTGGTTCACTGTCACCTTACTTTGACTATTTGAGTGTTCTGCAACCACGCTAATTCTCTTGCCTCTAAAGATAATTTGGCCTTTAAGTTTGGCAATCCTTACAATTATCATCTTTATTTTTAAACGATCATAGTTTTACTAGAATACATTTTCAGACTGATCTAAATCAGTTTTTCCAGGAAACAGGAAGACTGCATCTCAAAACATTCAGGTTCCTTGTACTTTTGAAAGTTTTCTTGAACTACAGAGTAAATATTGGTTCCATTTTGTTTTCCTGTGTTCTTTTAATGTCAGGAACTTTAATTACTCGTGTACTGGCTCTTGCTCGGCTTCTTTGATTTCAATGGCTTTTCAGTGTCTTCATTCTATTCATTTGTTCTCTTGGTGTTTTTCTCCTCTGATCAATGAAGCTTGTTAATCATTATATATTCTGAAATTGCTTTGCTCCTTGTTATTATTTCTGAATGACTCTCCTTGTCACCTGTTTGCTATATTAAACTATTGTTTGAATAATTTGCATTTCCTTTGCTTTTCATTGTTTCCACAATTTTGGTCTATGAATCACTGATTTAACATACTTTTCCTATTACTAAATGCTTTTATGAGGATATCTAATTCAGTTTGGAATCTTAAACACATCTTTGTTGTTCCATGATCTGAAGACGATTTTAATTAAGTGCAATATTTTGATTCAATTTTTTTGGTTTCTTCTTAACATTAGTTTTTTATTTTATTTATTTTTTATGTGTATGAATGTATTGTCTGCATGTAGGTCTGTGCACCCATGTCCTGCAATGCCGCAGAGGTCAGAAGAGGGTGTCGGATTCCCCTGGAACTGGAGTTAAAGACGATTCTCAGCTGCTATATGGGTGCTGAGGATCGAACCCCGGTCCTCTGCAAGAGCAGCCGGCGCTCTTAACTGCTAGGCCATCTCTCCAGCCCCCTTAACATTAGTTTTTAACAGGATTTATGTTTCTTCTTCCTCTTTCTAGGTATTTTGATGTCAGTGTTCCAAGTTGAAGAGGGTACTCCTTGCTCTGTTTGATAAAGTTCAAACTCTCGTTTTTCAATGTCTTTATTTTTTTTATTGATGCTTTGTGCATTTCATACATCATTTTCCAATTCAGTTCAGGCATATTTCCCTTTCCCTTCCCCCCCACCCCCACCCCAACCGAGATCATGCATTCTGCCATAACTGTCCTGTATATTTCTCTTGGTTTTTTTTTTTCATTTTTTAGCCATAAGTGACAATCCATGAGTACAAGGCTCCTTCATGTAAAACCAATTGCAGGCTGTTGTGCCCAAACCCCCACAGCCCCCTTCCAGCGGGGGTGAGGGTTGTATGTTCAATCAGGTTGATCAAATGAGTGTCCAGACTACATTGCTGTAGTTCACCATTCACCCCAGTTCGCAACCCTTACATTCTACCACGCCTCCTCTTCCGCAGATTTTCCCTAGGCTTAGAAAGGGGCACAGGTGGATGAGAAGCAAAAACCGTCACTCTCTCTGGAGCTGTTGTCTTTGACTCTGGTCAATTCTGGCTGTTTCCTTTCATGGGGCTGACAGTTTGTCCAAGGAATAAACTTTCGATCCTACTAATGAAGCACAAGCCGTAGATTATATAGGTATTTAAAACAGCATAATAGTTATGGTAGGTTACTTTGGTATAGACACATATGTTTTTAGATGATATGTTGATCCATGAATTACATTTTTTCCTGTTAAATATGACAGGGTCTTACTGTGGCTTATGACATCTCCTAACCTGTAGAGGATGAGCTTGTGGCATCAGCCATGGTTATTCCTCCAAGGAGAGAGCCAATAGCCAATTAGATTTGGGATATACAGGCATATGGCTGCCTATCTTAAGAAGTGTTCAACTCTCGATAATTAAGGAAATGCAAACAAATAAAACCACTTTGAGATATCACCTTACTCAATAAACTGGCTAGGATCAGAAACAAAATGATACCAAGTGCTGGAGGGTTGTGGGAAAGGGGACACTCATCCATTGCTGGTGGGAATGTAAACTTGTTACAGCCACTATGGAAAGCCGTGTGGAGAACCCTTAGAAGACTCAAAACCAGCCTTCCATTTGACCCAGTCATACCACCCTGGGTATATACCACAAGACACATCCTACTGAAAGATAACATGCACAGCTATGTTTATTGCAGCTCTGTTCACAATAGAAAAAGCTGGAACCAGCCCAGGTGCCCCTCAACCGACGAGTGGATAGAGAAAATGTGGTACATGTATACAATGGAGTTCTATGCAGCGGTTAAGAGGGGACAACATCATGAACTTGCAGGTAAATGGATGGAGCTAGAAGACATTGTTAGTAAGTAAACACAGTCCCAGAAAAAAACAAATGACAAATGGTTCCCTCATAGTGGAGGGATGCTAGTGCCAATAACCCAGATTAAATATTTCTCATGAAGAGGGATGCATAGTAAAAGAACAAAAGACTGCATCAGAATACTGACTGAAATGGTGAATTGGGAAGGGGGGAGGGGCGGGAGAGGGAAACGGGTGTATATTCATTATGCATATTTAATTGACTGAGTTCAAAAGTACTCTTTTGCCAGACACTGTCTACAGGATACATTGGTGTCTAGGACTTAGTAAAAGTAAATATGTGTATATTAAACAACACTGTTTACAGAGTCTGATAAAATGGTAATGCATCCGAGTTAAATGGAGATATAAATGCTGTTGTCCACATTGTTTACATAAAATTGTAGAGCAATAACTCTGGGATTGGCACATACAAATGTCTCTCTATAGTTTCCTCTGTTGTACAGTATCAACCTTGTAGCATTCTCTTTAAGATGATTCACATAAAAATTAAGTTTGCTCCCCAAGTTAATCATATATTAGTCACCCAAAACAACATGGGTGATTTGATGAAATCTGAGCCTTGATTCCACCCTATAGTTATGTATAATACAACTGTCTTCTGAGACTCATGGGTTTAAAAAAAGGGGGGTACAGATAGACATGAAACCTTTTTGTCAAAAACCTTGCAATTCAAATCGTAAAACTAACTACGGGAAAAGATTTGTTGTTCCACACAGGACAAAATGTCACAACTTAACGGCTGAGAAGAAAAGATACAGCTTTGCATTGAGTAGGATGTACCAGAAAGTGCCAACTGAAAGGTTGACCCAGCCAAACATCGAAGGAAGAAAAGCCTCAGATTGCCTACAAACATCGACCCTCTGTTGGATCCTACATGTAACAACTCTGTATAATGAGTCCTAATGAAACTTACCTTCTAGGTGCCAAAGGTTTTAATATGAGAGACTTTCTTGCCTCCCCCCCAGAACAAGAGAAATATGATGATGATGAGGTCGCCCCCCAACTGTAAATTGGGACAACTATTATGAGGTAATTGTCTTATAAAACGGTAAAACTGCCTCTTTAATTGACCATAGACATAGAACTGTGAAAAGGATATCGCTGTTCAGAACCAAATAAATACCAAGTCTAAACTATGCACTAAGCAAAATATAATACAAAGGAGCTCTGAATCAGTAATGGATTATTCTACCAGGGAGATGTGGCCAGGATCTAAGGCCCCACAAAAGGTAAAGGCTCCTTGCCTCTAAACTGAGCTCTCTGCAAGAAGAGAGGCGATAAGGCCCTGCTGCTGAAGACCTGACGTTAACATGGGAAAGATGTATTGAGACCACACATACAAGTGTACAGATGGCCTCTGGAACACCAGAGAGTGTTACCAAAGGCCACTAAACCAATAAAGCAAATGCGGGTCTCCTTGAGTCAAGCAAGACTCCTCCGTCAGCACCAGCTACACCTCACCTGCCTCAATGTATTTATTAATTCTATGCATTTCATACACTAGATCTTAATCATACTTAGATGTCCCTCCCCTGACTACATCCTCCATGCCCCCAACAGGATTTCATGCATTCTGTCATAAATGTTAAGGCCTTTCAAGTCAAGTTTGCATACCCAGAAGTCTCTCAGTGTAAGTTCATCCACTGGAGCCTGGTCAGCCTATCTAGCATCGCTCCCTTAAAGAACATTGAATCTTCTCTCACCCAGCAGTGATCAGTTGACAATAATTCCTTGGCTAAAGTTGGGGCCTCCTGCCCATTTCACAAGTTCTATGCTGGTTTTTGTCTGATTGAGTTTCCATGGGACCTGTGTATCCTCTCACCATTGCTGTAAGTTCATATGAGCAACTTCCCAAACTTCAAGAAAACTCTTGCCTGCCAGTGGTGAGATATAATGGAAGCAGGTGTTGGCATTTTATTTTACTTATTCATTTCTCCAAGGTGCTTATTCATTCCATATTCCTTCTTCCCCTTTACAGTTTCTCCAAGGAGTGCCTTCCCTTCTGATTCTTTGAGGCCACAACTTCAGGTCTCCTTGTTTTCAATTTCCTTTCCTAATAGCTAGCATTCTGAACTCCAGAGCCATAGAAATGCATCACATATTTTTGTATTTATTATGAAAATCTATCTTGTAGGTGCATGCCTCCTAGAATTCTCTGAATCTTCCCTCCCCCTTTCATATCTACAGATATGCAGCAGCAACAAAACCTGTGCTCCAATTTCAAGTTGATTTTTATTTTTACAAACAATTTTCCAAATAATGTTGGAAATGTCAGCCGGGTATAGCTATATTTCTGCTCTTGGATTTGTGGGGTTATTTAATGGGAGTGAGACAGTAGAACAATGTCTGCGAAGATGTGCAATAAGAAAGCTACCATTGGGCTCCAGACCCTTCAGTTTCAGCATAGAATTAATATCAAAAAGAAAGGAGTTGAGCTTATCTCAACAGATGAAAAACAGTAGATTATATTTCTTCTAAATTCTATCTCCCAAACACCTCATCAAGATTTTCTCCACACTGCTCTCCTTCCTCCACATGCTAATTATATCTGGACCAAATGGGTACAACATTTAGTTGTAGCTACCAGGAATACTGTCTAAACTATGAATTAAAACAGAGTATTTTCCAACTCAAAATTTTCCAATGGCTTCTAAAATAGAGAAAATGTAAAATTAAGAATAAAACTTTGACAGAGGTCAAGAGCTCTTTTTCAATAATTGCATCACTTTGCCTTACAATGTATCAAGTTAGTTTCAAAATGTGAATTTTTAGGGCTTCCATACACTATGAAAAAATTGAATTTCAATGTATTCTCAAGATGTCATTTCCTCTGAAATTACAATGTTATAATTATATCACATTTTGAGAAAGTGTTACCACCGGGAGTGGGGGTGGTTATTCAGCTTGACATTGTGACCCTTCACTTTGTCTTCTGGAAAATTAGCAATGATAAGCTTACACTGCACCCTCCCCTGAAGGTCATATTGGGTTGAACATGAGTTCAGAGCCTTAACTGTGTACGTGCCTCAAAGCCAAGTGCATCCAATATTCAGAACAATAAAGAATTGCACAGTTGGTCTGGAGAGATGGCTCAGCAGTTAAGTACCCTGGCTGCTCTGCAGAGGATACTGGTTCAATTCCCAGCACCCACATGATGGTTGACAACCCATTCATAAACTCAGGTTTCAGGAGCATCCAACTCCATCTTCTGACTTCCTCAGGCATTGCACTTATGAACATGCAGGTAATGCACCCATACACATAAACTTAAAATAATAATTTTCCTTATTATAGTATTGAAATTAAGTCTACTCAATCTATCAAATCATGTTCATGCCCTGATTTGATATACTTGTATCTATCAATAAACATTAAAAAATGAAAAAAAGGATCACAGTGTTAGATCATTTATTTGTTCTCCTTCTACTTTTTTAATGTAGGTACTTAGTGCTATAAATTTCCCTCTTGGGACTGCTTTTAAAGTATCCCATAGGTTTTCTTGTGTTGTATTGTCTTTTTCATTTAGTTCCAGGAATGCTTTTCTTTCTTTCTTTGTAATATTGGTATATGGATGGAAGGTATGTATGCATATTTTAGAGTAATATAAAATTAAAGGAAAAAACGTGAATTCCTAAACACTTTTTGGAATTAACTTATAGATTATTTTCAGTCATCATAATTTAGGTATATGTATGACATATATATGCATATTTTAGAGCAATACAAACTGGAGGGGATAACAACAACAAAAGGACTGGGTCAAAGAACTGACTGAAAAGGTAAACTTCTGCCCCAAACAGTAAACCTCTGCAAAAAAAAAAAAAAAAAAAAAAAAAAAACTTAAAAAGACTGAGCAAAAGATGCAAGACATGTATGGCAGAATGCATGAGCTTGGGTGAGGTGGGGGGCATGGAAGGAGGTTTGCCTCTAAACTGGATTGAGAAATGTTGTATGAAATACACAAACTAGTGCAGTGCTGGTAAGACAAGCCAGAGCTGCTTTGACCCTTGGAGGCCTGCCACCCACCCCTGGAACCTCCCAGCTTGGGTTCCAGAGAATGCCGGCCTGGACTCAGTGCTGTGCTGGGAAGGCTGAACTTCATTGAGCTTTGGGGGCCTGCCATCCACCCCCAGAACTTCCCAGCCAGCTCAGATTCCACAGAGCACCAAGGCGTGGGTGGGTGCACCTAGACAGGGTCCCAGGGGTGCAGCATGTCAACAGGGTACCAGTGCATGGGCCAAAGGAGGAACAGCCCCCACTTGCTCCCCCAGCTCAAGCTGGTGGTGCTGTGGTGTGGACTATCTATTGACTCTAGTCTGCACAGCCAACATTGAGGCACCAGAATCCAAAAACACAAACAAACAAACAAACAAACAAACACCAAATACACAAGCCAAGGACACAATGAAAAAACAGCATGGAAAAACTCATAATAAATCCAAACTCTAGCAGTCCAACAGAAGATTCCTACAATGATATCTCCCTATAAGGAAACCAAGATACAGACTTTAGAAGAACAATTGTAGACATATTCAAAGAAATCAAAGAATATATAGAGCAAATCAGAGAACTAAGGAGAGAAAATGAAAAACTCAGGAAGGACTTAGAAGGAAAGAATAACAAACACTGGAAAGGACTAGAGGGAGAGAATGACAAACTCTGAAAAGAACTAAGGGAAGAGAAATGCAAACTCTGTAAAGAGGTAGAAGAAGAGAAACACAAAATCAGAAAAGAACTAGCGGAAGAGAAACACAAACTCTGAAAAGAACAAGAGGGAGAGAAAGACAAACTCTGGAAGGAAGTGGAAGCCCTGAAAAGATCCCAGGCTGAAATGAAAAAAGAAGGATACCAGCAAAGCAAGGAGCTACAAGTAGATAATGACAAGCTCCAAAAGGAAATGGAAATACTAAAGAAATCAGAGGAAGAAATGAAAAAGGAAATGGAACATTCATCCAATCAACAGGAAAGGATGGGAGAAAGCCTCAGAAGCAGAATGGATGAAGGCAGAAAATAGAATATCAGACTTGCAGGACAACATGGGATATCTAAAATTCTCAAGTGAAGACTATGAAAAATTAAAAAAAAAAACAAACAAGAGTGGAATAACCAGGAAATGTGGAATACTATGAAAAGACCAAATCTCCACACCATAGGGATAAAGGAAGGAGAAAAATCCCAAGACAATGGTATTGACCAGATCGTCAACAGGATAATAGAAGAAAAATTTCCAAAACTGAGAAAAGACAAACATATACAAATACAAGAAGCACATAGAACACTAAATAGACAAAACCAGAAAAAAAAAACCTCTCCATGCCATATCATAGTTAAAACACTAGATGCTCAAAACAAAGACAAAATACTGAAGCCACAAGAGAAAAAACAATAAATTACATACAAGAGGAAACCCATCAGAATTAGAGGTGAATT
Organism: Rhizomys pruinosus; assembly: GCA_009823505.1. Lineage (NCBI taxonomy): Eukaryota > Metazoa > Chordata > Mammalia > Rodentia > Spalacidae > Rhizomys > Rhizomys pruinosus. The sequence goes on along the minus strand of VZQC01014358.1, from coordinate 2,864,007 downwards.
CTCAATCCAAACTATGAAAGCCAGAAGAACGTGGACCAAAGTATTTCCAGTGCTAAATGACGTGAGATGCCAACCCACATTACTATACCCAGCAAAAATGTCAATTATAGTTGAAGGAGAAAGAAAAATCGTTCATGACACAAACAAGATGAAAAAACCAACACTTCAGAGAATACTCAAAACAATCCAAAGAACAGAGGAAATGAGCAACTATCCCTAGTCAACTAAGGAGGGAAACTAATAAAAGCATAACAACATAAATACAAACCTTGACCAAGAATGCAAACCAAGAATAAATTGAAAGGAAACAACACATCTCTTGATAATTACTTTATCAATGGGCTAAACTCCCCAATCAAAAGACATAGACTGGGAGAATGGATTAGAAAACAGATTCCATCTATATGCTCCCTACAAGAAACCCATCTCACCCTCAAGGATAGACACCAACTCAAAGTGAAAAGATGGAAAAAAATATCCCAACCAAATGGTACCAAAAGCAAGCGGGACTGGCTATTTTAATATCAGACAAAATAGACTTCAGGCCAGGTGTGGTGGCATGTGCCTTTAGTCCCAGAACTTAAGAGGCAGAGGCAGGCTGATCTCTGTGAGTTCAAGGTCAGCCTGGTCTACAGAGTGAGCTCCAAGCCAGCTGGGACTAAAAGGAGACCCTGTCTCAAAAATACCAAAAAAAAAGAAAATAGACCTTAGAGTAAAGTCAATCAGAAGAGACAAAGAGGGCCACTACATCCTTATCAGAGGAACAATTAACCAGGAATACATCACAATCCTAAATATTTATGCAACAAACTATAAAAACACAATTCTGCAGGTCCTCAAGACACAGATTAATCCCAACACACTAATAGTGGGGGACTTCAATACCTCACTGGATAGATCAACTGGACAAAAAATAAACACAGAGACATGGGAACTGAAAAATACAGTACAACAAATGGACCTCACAGACATCTACTGAATATTTCACCCAAACACCAGAGAATATACTTTTTACTCAGCACCCCACAGAACATTCTCCAAAATCGACCATATACTGGTACACAAAAAAACCTCAATAAATATAAAAGGATTGAAATAATCTTACACATTCTATCAGACCATAATGCAATAAAGCTCAATATTAACACCAGAATAAGTCTGACTAGCTACAAGAACACATGGAGACTAAAACACAATATTGAATAATGAATGGGTCAGGGAAGAAATAAAGAATGAAATAAAAATATTCATGGAACTAAATGAAAAAGACAATACAACACAACAAAACCTGTGGGATACTTTAAAAGCAGTCCTAAGAAGGAAATTTATAGCCCTACGTGCCCACATTAAAAAAATAGAAAGGGAACAAGTAAATTATCTAACACTACAGCTAAAAAATATTGAGAGACAACAACAAATTGACCCTAAACACAACAGACAGGAAGAAATAACAAAAATCAAAGCAGAAATCAACAAAATAGAAACAAAGAAAACAATACAAAAAAAATCAATGAATCCAAAAGCTGATTCTTTGAAAGGATAAACAAGATAGACAGACCTCTAGCCCAGTTAAACAAAAGAAACAGCAACTCCAAATTAATAGTATTTGTGATGAAAAGGGAAACATCACAACAGATAAAGAAAAGATCCAGACAATCATACAAGAATAATTCAAAAATTTATAGTCTACTAAGTTTGAAAACCTAAGAGAAATAGATGAATATCTGAAATCCTGGGAACCAACAAAGCTTAACCAAGAAGACGTTGACAGTTTAAACAGACCCATAACATTTGAGGAAATTGAAGACATAATAAAAAAAAAAAAACCTCCCAACTAAAAAATGTCCAGCCCAGATGGTTTCACAGCAGAATTTTATAAAACATTTAAAGAGGTCCTACAACCATTGCTACTCAAATTGTTCAGAAGGATACAAACAGAGGGAAATATCCAAACCTCCTTCCATGAAGCTGGCATCACGCTAATACCAAAATCAGGCAAAGACAAAACCAAAAAAGAAAACTATAGACCCACCTCATTAATGAACACAGATGCAAAAATTCTCAACAAAATACTGGCAAACCACATACAGACCCACATCAAGAAGATCATCCATCACGATCAAGTTGAATTCATACCAGAGATGCAGAGATGGTTCAACATACGTAAATCAATAAATATCATAAAACACATAAATGGACTGAAAGACAAAAATCACACAATTATCTCAATTGATGTAGAAAAAGCTTTTGACAAGAGTCATCATCCCTTCATGTTCAAAGTTCTAGATTCATATGGAAAAACAAAAGACCCCAAATAGCTAAAGCAACCTTGGAGTGAAAAATGCAATACAGGGGGGAATCACCTTACCAGACTTCAAGCTACAGGAATATAGTCATAAAGACAGCCTGGTACTGGCACAAAAAAAGACCCGTTGACCAGTGGAACAAAATTGAAGATCCAAACTTGAGCTCATATAATTTCAGCCACCTCATATTTGGTAAAGGGTCCAAAAAAAAGCTCATTGGAGGAAAGATAGCATCTTCAGCAAATGGTGCTGGCAAAACCGGATCACCATATGTAGAAGGACAAAATTAAACCTCTACCTCTCACCCTGTACAAAAATCAACTCCAAAGACTTCAATCTGAAACCCGAAATTCTGAAGGTGATGCAAGAAAACGTTGGCAGCAACCTACAAGACATAGATTTAGGAAAATACTTTCTAAATCAAACAGCAGCTGCACAGGGAAAATGGTCAACAGCAGACACGTGGGACCTCATAAAACTCAAAAGCTTCCACATAGGAAAAGAAAAAAAATCAAAGAATTGAAGTGAAAACCCTCAGAGTGAGAGGAAATCTTCACCAGTAATATAACTGACAGAGCACTAACATCCAGAATATATAAACTACTCAAAAAACAAAGAAGAAAACAAATGACTCACTCAAAAGATGGAGTAAAGAGCTGAACACAGACTTCACCAATGAGAAAGTAAAGATGGCTGAGAAACATCTTAAAAAGTGTTCAACATCGTTAATAATTAAGGAAATGCAAATTAAAACCACTCTAAGATATCATCTCAGTCTGATAAGACTGGCTAAGATCAAGAAAACAAAAGACACCAAATGCTGGAGAGGTTGTAGGGAAAGGGGAAGTCTCATCCACTGCTGATGAAAGTGAAAACTTGTACAACCACTGTGGAAAGCAGTGTGGAGAACCCTTAAAATACTCAAAATGAGCCTACCACCTGACCCAGCCATACCACTCCTGGGTATATACCCACAAGACTCATCCTACTACAAAAATACATGCACATCTATGTTTATTGCAGCTCCTTTCACAATAGTAAAGAGTTGGAACCAACCCAAATGCCCTTCATCTGAGGACTGGATAACAAAAATGTAATACATCTACACAATGGAGTTCAATGTAGTGGTAAAGAAAGATGACATCATGAGATTTACAGGTAAATGGATGGAACTTGAAGCCATTATGCTAAGTGAAGTACCATAGTCCCCAAAAAACAAATGGGGAATGGTTTCCTTCATTTGTGTATGCTAGTATCAAATCCCTCAATTGAAAGAAAAGCTGAGCAATGTTATTGTTATATTTCTTTCTATCTGAAAGCAGCTGTGATGTTATAATGTGAATATCTTAATGAGCCCTAGAATTAATTTACTGCTTACTTTCAGACATAGTAATTAATGTATATGATTACAACGTGTCGATCTTTATAAAACTGAGCAAAACTTAGAATGATTGAAGCCTGTATGGAAATATATATGTTAACACATTATTAATTGCAATAAAATCTATGAATTAAGGGGGCTGGAAAGATAGCTCAGCAGTTAAGAGCACTGACTACTCTTGCAGAGGACCCAGGTTCACTTCCCAGCACTCACATGGAGATTAAGAACTGTAACACCAGTTCCAGGGTATCTGATGCCTTCTCACCTCTGCAGAAATTGCAGGACATGAGTGCATTTATATATATTAAGGAGATTCACTCATACACAGAAAATAAATAATAATTTTTCAAAAACTATTAAGTATTAAAAACAATATATTTAATTGTTTTTTAATTTGAAAAAAATGATTTATTATAATCTTTGCCAGAATGTTTTGTTCAGAACATTTATAATACAAAATCTCATCTAAAATTCACAGCATTAATATTCATTGAAAGTTTCATATGTGAACACAGTATATCTTGGTGATATCTACACCAACCCCCTATAACTCCCTCTGATCTCCCTGATCATTACATGTACTCTGAACATCTATTATTTTATTTTATTTTCAATCTTTAACCACTCCCCTGCAGAGCATCCAAAGGAATAGAATGGAAAAGACCCTGTGAGCTGCCCAGGCTTACCATTCCTGCTCTTACTGAGAAAGAACTCCCTCGAAAGCCAGATAAAAGCACCAGAACTCCAAAAGAGATGTTTTATGACTTCCTTTGATATATTAAACTGATTACAAAAGGGAAAAAGAACTATGAAGCAAAACCTTTGGGTTATTTACCTCATTTTTACTTTTTAATATTTTATTTTTATTTTATGTGAATGAGTGTTTTGCCTGCATGTATGTGAGTATACCATGTTTATCCAATGCACTGCAGAGGCGAGAAGAGGGTATTGGATCTCCTGGGACAGGAGTTATGGACAGTTGTTGTGGCTAGCACCATCTAGGTGCTGGGAATTAAACCCTGGTCCTCTGGAAAAACAGCAAGTGTTCTTAACTGCTTAGACATCTCCCCAGCTCCCATTTACCTCAGTTTTACATATTTTTATATTCTCCAAATTACCACTCCAGCTGAAAACTGGAAAACGTGAGAAGTCATGAATAGATAAGTGTTCTCTTAGAGGAGAAAGGGGGTTGCCAGAGCCAGGGAAAGTGCAGTGCAGAGAAGACAATAAGTACAGAAATATCTTGGCAGGGAAAGTAACTTCTAATGCTCTAACACATTGCAAAATAACCATTACCAGCGGTTAATTTTGTTTCAAAGTAGCTATAGAGAGGATTTTGCTCCAAAAAAAATGATAAATGAGGTATTTTATCTTCCAGTTATCCCAATGACGAGATCTTTACTCATCACATCACATACCTGGTTGAAATTTCACTGTAACTTCATAGATGTGAAATTTTATTGTCTTTCAATCAAATGCAAAATTACTGACCTAGCGACAATTAATAATATATTTCTTTAATCAAAATGAAATTATCTTTATTTATACTACTTAAAAATTATATGAAAAATAGTCATTTTAATCTAATAAATAAATAATTTCTTAGCAGCAATGAATCTATATTTAAGAAATAAAATTTATTTTTTAAAAAATAAAATTTATTATTGGTATTGAATCAATTATCAATTTAAATTGTACCATTTTCCAAATCAATAACTAATTTTTCTGAACTTATGAGTTTAGTAACTGTCCCAGATATAGCACTATATCCTGCAAGGTAAATATCTTAATCTAAGAACTAAAATCTACTGAAAATTTATGGATTTGTGACTATTAATGTTTCTAAATATGTTTTAGAGAGATAGCCGAGAGTTCAATAGACTTTCACAGACCAAGAAGTATTAAAATGTATATATGAAATTGAAAATATTCACAGTTTGAATTTTCATCATTTGCTGCCACAACTCTCTTTAGTATACCCTGAAACTTTTACACTTATTTGGGATCTGCTCAACTTTCACTAAAATATGAAATGTTTCCAATTTTCTGACAGATTTTTTATAACAATGTGTAAGATCAAATATAAGCAAATTTATTAAATTATATGACTCTACTAAAGTGAAACAGAGATAATGGCTTCCTATTGTCTAAAAACTGTGAGTACATTAATAAATCAAAATTTTGTTTTTCTAATTTATAATTAGAAAGACAAATGAATACATGTCAACAGGTTGATATTATCTTATTTCCTAATGCAGTGTGTTAACAATTATAAATAGCTTGCTATTTTTCCAAAGCTTCCCCTAGTGATACCAATGACATTTTTTCCATTAAAATATCTAGTCAAACATAAATTAGATTAAAGCACTGCATCCCTTTCACAGTTTGATATGATTAACAGCAAATCTTCACTAATTGCAAATGATTTAGAACATATTAAGTCGTTTCCTTCAGCGATCCTTTGAACCTCAATTGTTTTATCTATTTTAATGCCATCTCTTCCACTTTCAAGATGATGTGACAGAAAAATAATTTAGTCCCAAATCATACCATTTATAAAAATATAAATATTGCAGAATAAACAACAATAGGGCATGAATTATTAGTTACTGTGACTTACATCTCACGGTCATCCTGGGACATAACCTGCCACTCTTTTCTTCAAAATTCTAAACTATTAGCAGTTAGCGTTAAAATTTGGGCTGATGGGATGGCTCAGTGGGTAAAGAAAGGACCTCATGCCAAGCCTGAGGACCTGAGTTTGATTCCTGGGGACCAAATGGTGGAATGGTCCTATGACTTCCATACACTACCATGGCAGGTATGCACAGTATATCCTGCACACAGACACACACAGACTACATAGACACACATGCAAAGGCACACACACACACACACACACACACACACACCACTAAAATGTAACAAGGTTTTGTTTTTATTTCTGTTTTGAGACAGAATCTCCTGATGGCCTCTGTGTAGACCAGGCTGGCCTCCATCACACAGATATCCACCTGCCTCTGCCAACTGAGTTCTGTGATTAAAGGCCTACACCTCTGTACTCAGTGCTGCAATAACAAAAAAAAATTAATTATTTCAGATACCTAAAAAGCAATCTCAAGAGTTTCTGCCAGACTAGTTTGAGGAAAACATCTGATTCCTGTTGTTTGCAGATTTTTCTCTTAAAGGGCTGTCTAATGATAGTCAATTTGAAACTCAGAAAGTGGTACAAGGGAGAAGCAGTAATCAGGGAAGAAAGGAATAGTTATGGTTATATTAAGCAAATGAATCTTTATCACAGAGGTGTGGTTATATTGCACAAATGAATGCATATCAAATAGGTAAGACAGAGACTCATTGAAAAACAAAAAGAAACGATAAACTCACTGATCAATACTAGTCTGTGCCACTGATATGAGAAGTGTTTCCAGAGGGCAAGAAGGTGACACAGAAAGAAGAAGCAGGCTAAGTGCCATGAAGTCAGCCGAATAAAGCACAAGCAGTTTGCCACTGATGAGAGCTGACAGCAAACGGATACAAATCTTCATATTACTCAGAACACATAAAGCAGGATGTTTACTCCACGTGCTTTCTGGAATTGCAGCCTTCATTTAAGCGGTTCACATTTCCCTTCTTTTGTGTTTGTATGCTTATAAATAAGTATAATCTCTTCCTGGGAGAGACATCCAGGTAAGATAGCTGGGTAGAATCCTGTGAAGAAAAAAGGAAAAAACACTACTCCAGAAAGAGACAGAGGAGGAAGAGCTTCAGAAATTTACAAAGGCGGTGTCAGAACAGTGGATACTGAAAAAGGGATTGATGAAGCCCAGAAAAGAAACCAACCCAAACACAGCTTCAGGCACACAGGTGCGGGTGAGGGCAGCTGGAGCAGAGCCTCATCCAGAGACTGGCATTTCTACCCTCAGAAGCCTCAATTCTAGTTGCAGATACTAGCCGGAGACACTGACTCCAGCAGCTGGCAGGTCAGCAGTGGACAGGAATAGAGCTCTTCACCCTGTATCATTCACAGAGCAGCCACTGGGTACCAGCTGGAGAGAGATCCAATTTCTTAAGACTGTTGACCTAGGGGCCTGAAAAAAATGAGAACTACAAGTTGTTCATACAGTTGTATGAAATGCACAAAGTTGTTCATACAGTTGTATGAAATGCACAAAGCTTCAATAAAAATTGACTTTGAAAAAAATGATCGTCGAATACTTTCCCAAATCCTACCCACAGATATCCTAGTTATTTTTAAGCTTAAATAATTTTAAAAAACAAAATTCTAGTCTATGACAAGTTACACATCATTCTGTAACATAATTAATCTGCAACAACAGAATTAAAAATAAAATAAAATAAATGATCATCCACGATATAGACTTGATTTTATTCCAGTGATGAAAGGTTGGTTCAAAATATGCAAATCAATAAATACAATAAAGTATATAAATAGACATAAAGGTAGAAATGATATGATCATCTCAATAGATAAAAGAAAGGCCTATGACAAAGCTCAACATTCCTTCATAATGAAAGCCATGAAGAAACTAGGACTAGAAGAAACATATATCAACATAATAAAGTCTATCCCTGAAAACCCTAGCCAACATTAGACTCAATGAGAGGAAGAAGGAGACCAACAAGTTGGAGTGGAGAAAGCAGTGGAACAGAGAGATTAAAAAGAACAAATTGAAAAATACGGGGAAAAGGAGAAAAGTGTAATAACATGAAGTATAAAAATGCCTAATGAAACCCATTAAATTCTGTGCTAACTTAAAAATTAATTTTAAAATTAAGGGCTTGGGCTATACCTCAGTTAGACTGCTTGCCTATCATGTACACTACCCTGATTTCCAGCCACAGCACCACGCGAAAACAAGCATGCTAGCACATATCTGTGATATGAGTGCTTGGGACGTAGAGGCAGGAGGATCAGAAAGTTCAAAGTATTTGTACACTAATAATTTTCACAATATTAATCACCATCCACTGGATGCCTTAAAATTAAAATATATGGCTATCGAAACAGTATATCAGTCCATGGTTTCATAATCAAAGCTGTCCTTGTTGGAGATTGGTAACGACTTTTCTTGCAAAACAGCAGCTGATTCTTGTTTGCCTTCACCCTCACCATTGGTTGTAGGCAGCTGGCACTGCAGAAAAGAAGTCCTAGAGAAAGTTACTTGGAAACTGAATCCTCCTCTAGCAGTCCTGATGTTCAGAGTTTCCCAGTCCTGAAACCTAATCCTCCTGATACTTTTAAGCATATTCTAGGAAAATACCTGTTCATGTACAGATTTCATGATCTGCCATTTTTGGTGCCCACCTCATTTCCACCTTTTAGTATGTTGGCATGGAATTTTAGCAAAATCAAAATAAATTTGGTTGGGCAAAAACAACTTAGGCTTTACTATTGAGTATCTCCTTTTGATATGGATTGCTTTTGGATGAGTTTGTCTAAGTCCTGTCTCTTATTGGTTCATATGAAATGTTATCTTCACTTCTTTGTATATTATGTATAAATTAGAAAATGAAAAGGGGCTGGAGAGATGTCCTAGCAGTTAAGAGTGCCGACTGCTCTTGCAGAGGACTCAGGTTCGATCCCCAACACCCACATGGCATCTTTAACTCCAGTTCCAGGGGAATCCGATGCCCTCTTCTGACCTCTGCAGCACACAAACCTACATGCAGATAGTGCATTCATACACATAAAAAATAAATAAAATTTTTTAAAAAGAAAATGAAAAATGTGTGAATAACAGTGTATGAAATAAACCTGGTCTTGTGTTTTTCTCTAAACAATTATAAAACCTTTTTTAAAACAATTTATTTTTAATTATTTATTTTTATGTGTATGAATGTTTTGCCTACAAGTATATAAGGGTATCCATGTGTGCAAACCCTTGGAGACTGGAAGAGGGCATCAGATGCCCTGGACCTTTTTCTGGAGTTAGGGACCACTGTTAGACGCAATGTGGGATCTGGGAACTCAACCCAGGTCCTCAGGAAGAGTAGTCAGTGTTCTCTACTGAACTACCCCCTCACCCTGCTCACAAATTATTTTAAAGAATATTTAAAACAATAAATTAATCATTGCCTTTCTAGATTCTCAGAGTATGTGAGTAAACAAATATTTCTTTTCCCTATTATTTATTTTACATACTAATCAGCCAACATGAATACCCCAATGGACTTTATATTATACTTAGTTTATGCTAAAGCATAGACACATAGAAAAAAGGTCTGAAGTGATGCCCAAGTCCCTAACACATAGGAGTCACTCAATAAATACTTGCAAGATTTCTAAAGTTTTAGAAAAGAACAACAGCTGACAAGTGGGACCTCATCAAACTCAAAAGCTTTCGTACAGCTAAAGAAACAATCAAAGAAGTGAAGAGAAAACCCACAGAGTGGGAGGAAACCTTCACCACTGATATATCTGACAGAGCATTAATATCCAGAATATATAAACTACTTAAAAAACAAAGAAGAAAACAAATGACCTACTCAAAAAATGGAGTAAAGTGATAAACAGAGACTTCACCAGTAAGGAAGTAAAGAGGGCTGAGTGTTCAACATCATTAATAATTAAGGAAATGCAAATTAAAACCACACTAAGGTATCATCTCACTCCAATAAGACTAGCCAAGCCGGGTGTGGTGGTGCACGCCTTTAATCCTAGCACTTGGGAGGCAGAAGCAGGTGGATCTTTGTGAGTTCAAGGCCAGCCTGGTCTACAGAGCGAGTTCCAGGACAGCTGGGGCTACAGGGAGACCATGTCTCAAAAAGACAAAAAAAAAAAAAAAAGAATAGCCAAGATTAAGAAAAAAAAGACATCAAATTCTGGAGAGGTTGTAGGGAAAGGGGAACACTCATCCACTGCTGGTGGGGGAATGTAAACTGGTACAACCACTGTGGAAAGCAGTGTGGAGAACCCTTAAAAAACTCAAAATGAGCCTACCACCTGAACCAGCCATACCACTCCTGGGTATATACCCACAAGACTCATCCTACCACAGAGATACATACACAGCTATGTTTACTGCAGTTCTCTTCACAATAGCAAAGAGCTAGAACCAACCCATATGCCCTTCAACTGAGGAATGAATAGAGAAAATGTGGTTCATCTACCCAATGGAGTTCTATGCAGTGGTAAAGAAAGATGACATCATGAGTTTGCTAGTAAATGGATGGAACTAGAAGATATTATGCTAAGTGAGGTAACATAGTCCCAGAAAAACAAATGACACGAATGGGATCCCTCATATGTGGATGCTAGCATCAAGTAAGGCAAACTGAGTAACATTAATGTTATATTTCTCTTTATCTAAAAACAACTGTGCTCTTAGAATGTGAATCCCTTATCGGACTCTAGAATTAACCTACAACTTATTTTCAGACTTTATAATTTTGCTTCAAAGGTGGAGGGTATGTTTGCGTACTTTAAAGCAATATAAAATTAAAAGGGAAAAATGTGGATCCTGAAATATGATTTGGAAATAATATATAGTTTATTTTCAGAGGACATGATTTTAGTACATGTGTGACATACATAAATGCAAATGGTGAAACAATACAGATTAGAGGGAACAATAAAAACAAAAGAACTGGGAAGGGAACTGACTGAAGCAGTAGAGTTCTTCCCCCCAAAAAATAACCTTCTGCTTTGAAAAATTTTTGAAAAGACTCATAAGGGGAAACAGGACATGTATGGCAGACTGCATGAGCTTGGGAGAGGTAGGAGGCATGGAGGGGGAAATGAGTCTAGATTGAACTGAGAAGTGATGTATGAACTGCACAAAACTTCAATAAAAGATTTTTTAAAAAGAAAAGTCAGGTAGCTCCTGGGTATTGAAAGTTCTCCTCCCACACTCCTTTGCATTCCACATCCCCATTGACCACCATAAATTGATATCTTCTCTGACTGATGATCATTTTTTCACCAGTATTCTTTTCTGTGGAGAATATTCTGTGCTTGTTAAGTAGATTCTTTGAAGTTAACGGTCCATCACTGCCAAACCACACAGATTTCAAATGCACTTGCTTCCAGTTGGGTCCTCTTGATTCTTCTTATTTTGTCCTCAAACATGAATCTTCCACTGGCTTTTTACAGAGATAACATGGGATTTTAGCTTTAGTGACAGGTGGTACGTGGTTGAGTGTAGACTCTGGATTTAAACTGCTTATGTTCAAATCACATTTATCATTTACTCTGTACATAACTTTAGGCAATGTTCTTAGCCTGTCTCCAATTCTATTCCTTCCTCTATCATTAAAAATAACAGATATCTACCTTAAAGTTTTCATTGTTACAAAGCATTTTATTCCTGGCACACTAAGCACATGAGATAAGAATCTTCTTCCTTAAAAGGGCTCTGCTTTCTAGACCTATGGTGCCCTCAAACATCCCTGAGCTGAAGTCCTGATTCTGTTTCCTCTCCCTGTCCCCATTGCACCCACTGTACTTTATTCCCAGGTAACATCTATTCTAATAAAGCCTAATTTTGGAAGAAAACTGACAGTACTACTTGCCAACTGGGCAGACTCTAGAATCACCTGAGAGATGGCCCTCTGGGTATGTCTGTGAGGGATTGCCATGGTTGCATTAACTGATGTGAAAAGACTCACCACAACTGCAGTCAGGACCATTCCCTGGGCAGGAGATCCTCAACTGTAAAGAGCAGAGAAAGTGAGCTCCACAGCACCTATCTTCCCACTATGGGCGTAATGTAGACAGCTGCTTCAAGCTCTGCTGCCTTAACTTCCCTGCCACAATGCACTGTACATTGAACTTTGAACTAGAATAAGCCCTTTCTCCTTTGGGCTACTTTTGTCAGGGTATTTTATCATGGCAACTTGAAAAGAAAGCAAGACAACCAATAGCAAAATCCTATTTCCTAATCATGCTAAAGAAAGGGTCCTTCAGTTTCTTAGCAACAGTAAAGAGGTGACAGGAATAAGCTGCACAACATTTATTTAATACAAAAAACAGGACAGCGCACGTCTCACGGTCCTCATTGTTTCACGCTGTCACTTTGTTTAAGCTATTCTTACAGCTTTGTCTGTATTTCTTCTTTATGGGCAGACTCTCTGCAATGCTAGTTCATTTCAGATAGAGATGAGGAGTACAACATCTCTACATTGTTCTTTCTGAGCATTTGGAACATTTGTATGACCAACAAAACAATTCTGACAAAAAATCAGAGAAGAGAGGAAAGCTTAGAGATGTCATAAAGAAACTAATTTCTCTCTGATGTACAAACATTATTAGCTCTGATTTTGTGTCATATCTTCACTGCTCTTCTGCTGTTTCATTTTGGAGACAATTCATGAGAGAATTATCTACCTTTGGATGACCGAATGATTAAATTTTTCAGTTCTGAGGGTGAAGCAGGGAAACTTTTTTAATCTAGCAAAAGTTTCAATTGATAGCATCAATAAGTGGCAATATTTAATTTTTATTCTATGATGTTACTCTACTTCAAATTTTTATTCTTCTCTATTATAAGACATATAAACACTTCCCAATTACCTTGAATATTTACTCTTTAAAAACACATTTTATGGGTTGAATGTTGTTCTCTAAAACTTCATAAAGAAACTCTAATCTTCGGTACCTCAGAATATGACTACATCTGGAGCAGGGCCTTTTAAAGGGAGAGGATTAAGTGAGACGATAAGAAAGGGCTCTAATCTGATCTTCCTGCTGTCCCAGTATGGAGAGAAAAGTTTTAGGGACCAGAGATACAACTGCAGAAAGAGAAGATCATGCAAAGGGGCTGTAATGCAGTTGCTGGAACCATAGAGGAAGCCACCCCTGCTGACAACCTGACTTCTAATACCCAGTGCTGTGAGAAAGCAATATTCTCTTGTTTAAGCCTACTGTATTTTTTTCATGGCTGTCCAGGAACACAAACACAACAGCTCCTCAGCCCCACCCCATGTCTGGATACTGTCAATTCTCTTAACAGTTTCGATTGATCAGCCAAGCTCTATTTCAGTCTATCCCGGAATTGTCCAACCTTGTTCCCCAGACAGTCTTCAAATCTAAACAATCTCCCAGCAGAATATAAACGTCAATATTTTCCAAACCAAACAATACTTCTGAAGCTCAGGTTCCACACTAGATGAATCTTAAAGAATCAGTGAAGACTGATTTACTGAACTTTCTAAATGGTTGGAAGCAATCTAAAATTACCACATTAATCAAAGAAGACTGTGATTATGTGAATTTGGGTCTTTTTAATTTTTTTATGTGTATGAGTGCATTGCCTACACTCACAAAAGCATACCTGTGTTGTGCAATGCCTGAGGAATCAGAAGAGGGGGTCAGATTCCCTGGAACTGGAGTTACAAATGACTGTTAGCCAGGAATCCACCCCAGGTTCTCTGCAAGAGTAGACAGTTCTCTTAACTGCTGAGCCCCAGAAGACTGTGATTATAATTCCCTCAATACATTTTCCACTTCTATTTTTATATCTCTCTCAAGACTCCAAGTGGGCACTGAGAACTCTTCAATGGAGCAATGATATTTAAAGCAGTCAATGGTATCTGCATTAATTTGCTAAAACTTCTGTAGCTAAGTGCCGCAAGCTCCACAGCTTTAGCTAGCAGAAGCTTGTTCTCTAAAATATACAGTCAGGAAGAGAATGCTTTCTCTGGAGGATCTAGAGGAGAATACAGTCCATGCTTACCAAAATTATTTCCCTTGGACAGTAAGTATGCTTGAATGTCTTCTAATTTTAATTCAACCTTCCCTTGAACAGACATCTACATTAATCAGTAGATGCCAAGGACCTTATAAAGCCTTGCAGTGGACTTTTAAATGGCATGTAACTACTAGGAAGAATTCACTATGGCTTCCTTATTGTACACACCAAAGAGCCGTCAATAGTTGCTATTTCCAAAGGATTTTCCCCATGCTAGGTTGTGGTTTACTTCTTGGATTTTTCACTGCTTAAACTCCGTCTTACTTAGCTCTCAGTCTCCCTCTATTCTGTTATCCATCTCTATTTATTTTCTAAACCATTATTGTATGCAATATCTGTATTGTTACTATGTTGGTTACTTTTCTCATTGCTTGAAATAAAAACCTGACAAAAGTCCCTTAAAGAATGAAAACATGAAGTGCTGATACATATCAATAGGATGAAGAAAGCCCATGGTATATAACAAAATAAATGGACCAAAAATTTCAGCAACCAGTAATGACCAATAATCATAAGGAAAAGCATTCAATCATTGATAAACAGGGAAACAAATTAAAAACAGAAATTATATTTGACACTATACCATTTTAGCAAAATATTTAGCCAAGGCAATTCCAGCCATCGCTTGCATAGGAAATAGCAAAAATTCTCCCATAAATATTCTCTCTGCTGGTGGGAATGTAAATTGGCTTAACTACTTTAGGAAAAGTATCTTAGAAAAATCAATCAGACCCATACATGGTCTACCTACATTGGCCCATCCACAGTTATATGTTTACCCAAAGTCCATAGAAATAGATAAAATTATACTTAATGCCATTCATAAAATGTTAAATAGCCCAAATGTCCATCAACTTTGGATAAAACATTAAGAGCTATAAAATATCCTCACAAGAACATTTTATCCTGTGTGGTATAAACTTACAATATGTCTCGGTTTCTTTTCCTACTGCTATAACATAATACTCTGAAAAAAAAAATAAGCTTAAGGGATAAAGGCTTTATCCTGGCTCATAGTTCAAGGCACAGTCCATCATGGTAGGGAATCAAAAGCTGTAAGAGCTTTAAGCAGATGGTCACATTACACTCACCATCAAGAAATAAAGAGAAATAGAATTCATACTGCTGCTCAGTTCACTTTTGCCATTATATAGTCCAGTGCTACAATTAAAATGAATCTTCCTGCCTGGTGTGGTGGCGCACACCTTTAATCCTAGCACTTGGGAGGCAGACGCAAGCGGATCTTTGTAAATTCAAGGCCAGCCTGGTCTACAGAGTGAGTTCCAGGACAGCTGGGGCTACAGGGAGACCCTGTCTCAAAAAAGACAAAAAAAAAAAAAAATGAATCTTCCTATATCAATTAAAATAATCAAGATAATCCCCCACAGGTAGGTCCATAGGCTCATCTCCCAGAAGACTCTAAATTCTATTGAGTTAATGATTAACACTACCCATCCCACAAGGGAATTTCAAGAGAGAGAGGGGAATGCAGTTTGAAGCTGATTAGGAGTGCCTCGGACACAGCAATGCTCATTCTATTGTGACTTAAACTTCATGAATCTGATTCCATAGAATTTGATCTTAAAGGTACTTCAGTGTTTACTGTCACTTTAATATCCACAGCCATGACCTGATTTCCAACATCACACACATGTGCGCACACTCTCTCCTCATGGTTTAATCATAATATGATATGGTTTTCCATTGTCCAAAAAGCCACATGCTTTGAAACTACTTTGATTGGATTTCGTGTTATACCTTGTTTGTAGAATGCCTCTGCATGGCCTTTGTTCACAGCTGGAGGTAATGACATTATCTTTTCAGAATTTCCTCACTCCCAACAGAGAGTGAGTCATTTCCTCTTCTGACTTAGTGTAGTCTGCTTAGTTGTCTCTTCCTGCTTTCCTCAAATCATGTAAAAGTTACTTATTTGGCTTGTGCTCTATCCCTTCCCTTCTGTAATATGAATCCAGAGATATCAGCTCTTTTTTAAGATTCTCACTACAAATCTGGCAAACAGTAAGTGTTCGTCAAAATACTTCCTCCTTTTTCCATGAGCAGAGTTTCACTATGTGTTCTTTTGATCATGATCCTCCTGCCTCAGCCTCTGTAGTGCTAGGACACCAGGCCTGTGCTACTCTGCCCAGCTTGAAAGCATTTAATCTTGATGAAGAGAAATGAAAACGCAAAACTTATTGCAAATACATGGAGCATATTATCAATCTCTTTGTTGTACAATGACACAAAATCATCCCTAATTACTAAGAAAAAATGGAAAATACATAAATGGTATGCTTAGGATTCTAAAGATGATCACATACAGAAAGATCAAATGTCACAGACCACAATTCTTTGCCTCTCCAAAATGAGGACATTCAAAGACAAATGATACTATTCTTACTCAGAAGACAGAACCCTTAAAAAGGTCAGAGATCCGATACATTCAAGCACACAACTATCTTTGTTAAATGAGAACCTCAGGATATTTTTAATGAAGATTTTTGAGTACCAGAGAGAGCAAAATTAAAAATATGTATAAAATAATGAATTGCCAAGAATCTTAGCAAAGTTGTGATATAATGTCTATAGATAACCTCATTCCCATCTGGAGTATAGCTTTCCCAAAACTCAAAAGCTGGTGGCTGCCAATCACAAAAGGATGCATCCTAGAGAGATTCTAGACAACTTCAGTGACATGGTTTCTGGCTCACTGCAATGCTCAATCAGTCAGAGAAAATTGAATAATTTACCTAAAATATGGAAGTAAGAAATTGTTTAGTATTTAATTCCATATTCTCAGTTTTAAACTTTATTATTTCAAATATTGTACACATGTAATTAAAAAATTGTTACACAACAGATAGTAGACAGAATGAAAAGGAAAGAGTAGAAGAAGGGCTTATATACCCCTAGTGGGAATGTACATTAGTGCACCCACTATGGAAATCAATTAAAAAATAACTCATTTAAGAGGCTGGAGAGATGGCTTACCAGGTAAGAACCCTGGCTATTCTTGCAGAGAACCCAGGATCGGTTCCCAGCACACACATGTGTGATGGTTAATCCTGGGTGTCACCTTGACTGTACTAAGGGACAAATAAGAGAAAAAGGGTCTTCTGATTGGACCGCCTCAACCCGGATGGCCCACCCCAAAATGTGGGCGTAACCTTCTGCCAGCAGGCAGTATTTAAGGCCATGGTGGAAGAAGCTGGTCCCTTTTTTTTTCTCCTGTGGCTTGCCTCTCTCATCTGGTGAGTTTGTCTTGCTGCTGTGATCAACCTTTCGGATCCCAGCGTGTACTGAGACCGGCAGATCTCCTGGAACCCATTTAGGCCTTCAGCACTGGATTGGGACTACTGAGACATCCAGCCTTGCAGACTGAGCAGTTCCCTGGATTCTCGTCTCAGCCTTTCCAGTGTGGTGCAGCTACTGCTGGAATTGTTGAACTCTGTCACATGAGCAAATCAATAAATTGTATATAGCTATATATATTCATCCTGTTGCTTCTCTTTCTTTAGAGAACCCTGACTAATACAGATTTTGGTACCAGAAGTGGTTCTAGAGAAACAGAATTGAAAGGATGAATTTCTTTAGTGGGCTTGGTACTCTCTGGAGCCAGCTCTCCAACTCAGTGAAGCTTAGAGTTACTGAAGGCTTTCCTGGTGGCATGAAGAGGAATGATAATCCTTGGTGCAGACTATTTGATGTAATTATGAAGATAGATCCATTTGACTCACCCGACTCGCCTCTTGTGAGAAGCCAGGAATTTAGCGACTCTATATATAAAACCTTCGAGAAATTGTGGAAAAATAAGGAAAATAATGATGTTGCCTTGTTGCTCCTAGCATGTCTGGATAAAGTGATAGAGGAAAATAAGGAGCTCAGTGATAAAAATGACCAGCTCTGGATTCAAAACAACAGTTTAAAGGTTTCCAAGTGTGCTCTGGAAGAGAATCTTCTCTCCAGCAGCCAAAGAGCTAAAGCAGCAGAAAATCAAGCTGGAGCCCTTATTATACGGTTGGCTGATTTACAACGCAAATTTAATTCCCAGCCACGAAGAGTGTCAGCAGTTAAAGTGAGAGCACTGGTGGGGAAAGGGTGGAACCCTGAAACTTGGGATGGAGATGTGTGGGAGAACCATGATGATGAGGATTTTGAACCCTCGGATTCTGAGGGATTTTCTTTATCTGAGGAATTAACCTCCCCACCCTCAGCAGAGAATCCACACCCTGCAGATCCCTCCTCCCCACCCTTGCCTGAGGAAATTAATCCCCCCCTCCCAGTGGGAGCTGATGTCCCTCAGGGCCCAACAATTGTTGCCTCTAGACCTATAACCAGATTGAAGTCTAAGCAAGCCCCTCAAGGTGAGATAGAAAGTGTGGTCCACGAGGAGGTGCGATATACCACTAAAGAAATTAATGAGTTTGCTGATTCATTCCGGCAGAAGCCTAAGGAATATGTGTGGGAATGGATTTTAAGGGTGTGGGATAATGGTGGAAGGAATATAAAATTGGATCATACTGAGTTTATCAATATGAGCCCACTGAGTAGAGATTCTAGGTTTAACATGGAAGCTCGAGCAGTTAAAAAAGGTGTTAAAAGTTTATTTGAATGGTTGGCTGATGTATTTATTAAAACATGGCCTACTAACAGCGAGTTAGAGATGTCTGATATTCCTTGGCTTAGTATTGATGAAGGGATTGTGAGGGTCAGGCAGATGGGCATGCTCGAATGGATTTGAACTGTAAAATCACATTCTCTACAATATGAGGACCCAGAGGACATGCCGTTCACTGAGTGTGTAAGATGGAAAGTACTGAGAGAGACACCAGAACATTTGAAGAGCTTTGTTTTTGCTCTATTTCTTATGCCAGATCTTACAGTTAGAGAAGTTGTTGCTTGTTTGCGTAAATTAAATGTACACGTAATAGGTTTAACAGGACCTCAGGGTAGGCATCAGGTGGCAGCACTGAATCGCCAAAGACCAGATGAGCATAGTTACCGTATTATAATACAGAAAGTATTACAAATACAGAAAGAGTAGAAGAAGGGCTTATATACCCCTAGTGGGAATGTAAATTAGTGCACCCACTATGGAAATCAATTAAAAAATAACTCATTTAAGAGACTGGAGAGATGGCTTACCAGGTAAGAACCCTGGCTATTCTTGCAGAGAACACGGGATCAGTTCCCAGCACACACATGGCAGCTAACAACTGTCCATATATCCAGTTCCAGGGGATCTGACTCTGTCTTCTGACTTCCACAAGCATTGCACTTACATGCAGTACACTCAAACACATAAAATAAAATATTTTTAAAAGATTCATTAAAAACTAAAACTGGATCTGCCATATGATTACACTATATCACTTCTAGGTATATACTGGTAGGACTCTAAGCATACTCAGAAGGGTCTTCATGTCCATGATGCTATACTCTTCATACATGGCATGAACAGCATCTTGGTAACAACCTAGATGCCTATCAACAACCGAATGGATAAAGAAAACATGGTCTATATGCAATCGAGTTTCATTCTGCCAAGTGAAAATTGCATTTTATACTTCATGGAAATAGATGAACCAAGCGAGTGAATATAAACAAAGAAAATGATATAGATGTATGGAAATGTCAAAACACCTATAATGTATGTTAATTGTAAAAAATAAAGAAATTAATTGTGAGTGTGAGTGTGTGTGTGTGTGTTACCTGCATATATGTAACTGCACCCCTGTTGTTCAGTGCCCACAGAGGACGGAAGAGGTCATTGGATCCCCTAGAACTGGAGTTATGGATGGCTGTTAGCCATAATGTGGGTACTGGGTCTTCTGCAAGAGCCAGTGCTCTGAATCACTGAGCCATCTCTACATTCCATTCTGCTATAGTAAATAATGTTCATTTTAATGTACCTTTCTAAAATAACCATTAAAAACCAGAAAGTGTCCTATTATTTCAGTAAGAATATTATTTTATACCATTCTTTTCATAGTAAACTATTAATTTGATATGTTTTTTTAAAGGCACTACGTTTCACAAATTCATATACTTTGAAACAAATACATCTTATGGTTTATAAAGCTTGCAACACATAACTATCTTTTATTTCATCCCTCTGCCAACATATTCTTACTTAATGTGAACCACATCCGTCTATGCTGAACAGTAATGAAAAGAGAAACCATAAATAAGGGTCTATTATTCACTGCTGACTTCCTCAACACATCTTCCAGTTGTATCTTTTTATCATGGTGTGTATTTGCTGTGAATCAAAATCAGTCACAGGCTATGGTTCATAACATAAAATGTGCGTTTGTGGAGACACATGGCATGAACAAAGAGCCCCATAAATGAACATTTCCTGTTCTTTGGTATTTCAGCCAATGAATGCTAAAAACAGAGTCTATCCTTGATAACACTTTTATAGCCTCTCAGTAGAAGCTAACCGTAGCCAGAAGGGACCAGCTTTGTCTTGTTTTTAACAGAAGACATGAAAACAGGTCTACTGAAACTCAAAAACCAATTCTATAGAATTGACTGGGGACAAGTTTTAAATTTTTCAACACCTTGTCAACAGGACTGTTAGGGAATTTACCCAGGAACATTTTCTCTTTTTCTTTCTACTATTTTTGTTTGTTTGTTTGCCTGTTCACTTTAATTTTATCTTCTGAGACTCATAGCAGCAATTCAGTTTGATTCTCTGAGTTTGAGCTACAGGATTAATTCCTGACATTTGTTCCAGAATGCCCATAACAGATGCAGCCATGAGCAGTTGATGTAACTATTCATGTAATCAAACCCTTCCAAACTCGCACTAGAATGGCTCTTTGAGACCTGGCATATAAAACAATATGCTTCAGTGCAGCATAGTGGTTTTCTGACACTCCTGCAAATGGGATATGGACTCCCTCATGGATCATTGACCACTGTGATCCCAAAAACTGTTCTAGGGCTCTGAACAGCATCACAAGCCCAGTATGTCACAGACACATTAAAAGGATGTCCTAGAGGATGGACAAAACACACTTCCTCGGTATTATACAACATCCACTGGAGTTTTGAGCGATTTGCCCTTGCCTGATAAATAGTAAATGTCTGTACAGATTAGGACAAAAAAAAATATTGAAATGTGACAGATACTAAAAACTTGGCATATCATGGCTTCATCAAAATTAAGTGTTAAGTATTAGATTCATTGTTTCCTTCTTATGAAAAATTTGTCTTGACAGGACTTAACATGTATGGCAGGATGCATGAATTCCGGTGAGGCAGGGTATGGATTTGGTCTGAATTTGATTAAGAAATGTATGAAATGTACAAAAGCCCAGTTAAAAAAAGAAAAGAAAAATTTGTCTTGACTGAAGGACAGAAGAATAGCAATGTGATTGTCACCCAACAGCACTATTGTTTCCTCTGTTCAAAAAATTGTAGGCACTTACATTTAAACTCATGCTTAAGTGAGCCAACCCCACTAATATTTAGACTATCAACCCCAATAATATTTAGACTGTCACAGAAGTCTTTTATACCTGCTGCAATGTAAAACATGAATAAGATTTTACAAATCCAGATAATAAGCTAAAAATTATTCTGAGATAGTGCCAACTTTGTATAAGAAATTTAGAATACATTTTCTTCTCCCTGTTATATAAGAATATATACCATAAATTGAGCAAAAATGATGTTTCATTAGCTTTATTTGAGAAATTTGTCTTAAATTTGCTAGAAATGTACAGAAAGATCAAATATTCAAATATATCTTCGTGCTATTTATAATTCCTTGTTGCCTGACTTCCACTTTTTTGGTATCCCAGGCTTCTTTATTCAAGAATAAAGTGATGATTGATATGGGGCTCGTATCAAGACTGTCACTGAACAGCATCTTCCCACCAACCACCCGTACAAGCTTCCTGCTCCCACCCTTTGTGCTTCCAGTCCTTCCTTAGCAAAGAGCTAAGGAATTAGAGATGGCTGAGAAATACCTCAAGAAGTGTTCAACATCACTAATCATTAAGGAAATGCAAATCAAAACCAATCTAAGATATCATCTTACTCCAATAAGACTGGCTAGGATCAAGAAAACAAATGATATCAAGTGCTAGAGAGGTTGTGGGGAAAGGGGAACACTCATCCACTGCTGGTGGGAATGTAAACTCCTGCAGCCACTATGGAAAGCAGTGTGGAGAACCCTTGGAAGACTTGGAATGAACTTGCCACCTGACCCAGCCATACCACTCCTAGGCATGTACCCTCAAGACTCACCCCACCGCAGAGATACATGCACGGCCATGTTTATTGCAGCTCTCTTCACAATAGCAAGGAGCTGGAACCAACCCAAATGCCCCTCAACTGATGAGTGGATAGAGAAAATGTGGTGCATCTACACAATGGAGTTCTATGCAGCAGTAAAGAAAGATGACATCATGAGCTTTGCAGGAAAATGGCTGGAGCTAGAGGACATCATGCTGAGAGAAGTAACACAGTCCCAGAAAAACAAATGGCGAATGGTTTCCCTCATCTGTGGATGCTAGTGCTAATTACCTAGTTGTAAGTATTTCTTGTGCATGGCCCCTTGAGCTTTTGTCCAAAGCAGTTGGGAATGATGCATATTGGAAACAATAACAACAACCACAACAACAACAGAAAGGACTGAATCAAAGAACTGACTGAAACAGTGAACTTCTGCTCAAAACAGTCAACTTCCACATGGAAAATATTGAGAAAGACTGAGAAAGAGATGAAAAGCATGTTTGGCAGAATTCATGAGCTCTGGTGGGGTGGGGGGATGGGGGGACACGAGTCTAGATTTGATAAAATATATATATACACATATATAAATAAATTAATTAAAAAAATAAAAGTAAAAAAAGAAACAAACAAAGGAAGACTAAGAGTCAATGAGATGTTTCATCAGAAATAGGTGCTTTCACCCAAGCCTGACAAGCTGAATTCGATCTGCATAAACCACAAAAGAGAAACAATCTTGCAAGTTTTTCAACTCTGGTATACACACACACACACACACACACACACACACACACACACACACAGAGCATTGTGTCATCATCAGGATAGCAGAAAAGGAAGAGTTTGGGGTTGGAATGAAATAAGTAGTGACTGCAACTTCCTAATTGAGAATTCTGTCAAGCCTCTGCTCTTTCATGAAAAATCATTGATGGGACTGGATGATACCAATTCTGTTTATTTCTGTTGACGTTTACCTCAGCTTATCTTGGAACATAATTCTTTACAATCGCAATGAACATTTATTAAGTCCACCCAAGACAGAGCTCAGGAATTCCTGTCCACTCATGGATAATGCACAGAAGCCCTCTTCCAGGGCCATGCCCTTGCTCTTTCTCTTCACTTGGAAGGAGCCCATGCTTACATTATTTCTACAATTATGCAATATCCAGGAGGGTAGCGGTGGGTTTGTTCCAAAGTCGAAGTCTTCCCATGCAGTTGGGGATATCACATTGATAGTTGCAGGTAATGAAAAATTTGCTTCATTTTAAAGATATAGTAAGAACTCACATCTATCTGTGGAGGTGCTTGTCTGGTCAGAATTTTCACTGACAATGCTTTCTGTATGATACGTATTGTGATCTTCTGTGGCCTCACTCAATTCTTCCAGAAAACTGAAAGTTATTGTCTGTGTCAGTAGAAGAACCAGAATCTGTGTGCTCTCCTGGTACGAACTATGGTTGACACTAGGTCTATGGTCTAGTCCAGGTCAGTGGTTTATTCTCTATCCATGTCAACCTCTGGCCCAGCTGTGAACAGCACTTCATCAGAAATCTCTGGATTAATAGTCAATTCTACTAGTTCACTGGTTGATTCTGATAAGTCACTAGCTGATTCCAATTGGTCACTTCTTTTTTTAATTTTTTTTATTTATTTTTGTATGTGTATGAATGTACTGTCTGCATGTAGGTTTGTGCACCCATGTCATGCAATGCCTCGGAGGTCAGAAGAGGGTCTCAAATTCCCCTGGAACCGGAATTCTCGTGGAATTGGAGCCACAGATGGTTCTTAGCCTCCATGTGGGTGCTGGCGATCGAACCCAGGTCCTCTGCAAGAGCAGTCGGTGCTCTTAACCGCTAGGCTATCTCTCCAGCCCCAATTGGTCACTTCTTGATTCTGATACATTATCATGAGTTGAGACTAGTGGGTTGAATCAAGTAGGTAGAATTTATTATATTATTAATTGATTCCAGTAGGTCATCACTGATTGATTCTGGAAGGTCATCAGTTGAGTCTAATGGGTTATAACTGGTTGATTTTAGTAAGTATTCACTAGTAGTAGTAGACTCTATAAGCAGACTGTGAAAAGCCACAACTAGGGCACATAAGTCAGACAACACCAAGACCTTGTAGAGTATGGCACCTCAGTGAGGGTGGGGCAAGAATTGAACAGGTAAACAGAAGGAAAGCTTCGAACATTTTTATGATACTTTTTCTCACCATTTACAGTGATTCAAATTAATCTATATTTATGAACATATGGAAATATATTTTTGATAATCAGTTATATACTAATAGATATCTAAATGAATTCAGAGACATAAGAAAAAAGTGAAAAAGCAATGTAGAAGTTATTATCTAAAAATAGTATGATTTGAAACATAGCAAGAAAAGCACAGGTCAAACCAGAATAAAAACTAGTACAGAAGGGGAACAATGCATAAGAAATCCCAGCCATAGATGAGCAAGTATTGGCAATGGATGACTACTGGGAGAACAAAACTTGGTTTTCTTTAAGAGAGTGATGCTGGATAGGTTGACCAGGTTCCAGTAAATGGACTCATACAAAGAAACACTTGGGAACAGAAACTTGGCTCACTAGGCCTTAACATACATGATAGGGGACAGTGAAGAACTTCAGATTTGGGAAATAATCTAAATATTATCAAGACATATGAAATTCACAAAATATCTTTAAAAATAAATTATTTAAGAAAGAACTCTCAAAGAATGGAAAATTAAATTACTTTTAACAATAAATAAAACTTTAATAAAGTAAATATAAGGTTATTTCTTCCATATTATCAAGCATTTTGGGTCTTTGCCTATCTTGCTTGATATATGTTAGAAGTTGCCATAGTTTATCAGAAGGGAAATGATAACCACTAATGATAAAAGTCCATAGTAATGTGGCTATTAAATGGAAAACTTAGTAATTCATGGAAACTTACTCCAATAGATTTTACTCTGTCTTGAAAGAATAAATATAGAACACTGAAGAGCATTTTAAAAAACAACATTTTATTAGTAAAAGTCACAACAAAATTAATATATCATCTTTAACAAATAACTAAAATAACATTAGCAGGAGTTTTAGATCAAGTGAATTGAAAAACACTTTAGCACATCTTATAACCTAAAAATATCTGCTACGAAAGTACAAAATATCAAATTGATAAAGAAATCTTTCCTTTCACATCTTGAGAAATTTAGATTATAACAAAGAAAATAACACTGAAAGAGCTCCCAGATAATTGTTAATCATTTCTAAAGTGCTGAGGGAAATTGGCAGAGGAACTCTTTTCATAAGAGGTATTATTGGTGATTACAGAATTCACCTCATATGACAGTTGCCATCATTCTGATACAAGAAAAACTTACTCCAAGTGTTTAAATATTAAGGAGATAGCACAGTTCCACAACGTACTACACCACAGAGATGCTCTTGACATAATATGATAGGGTATGATTATCTGCCAAACAGCACTGTTAGGTAAGTGCTAGATAGTTTAGGATATCATGTATTCATAACTCTCCACATAGACTTTCTTTTTATCCTCTAGTCCATAGACACCTACGCATGAGTAATAGAAACTGAATATGCTGTATCTCTGAGCTATATCTTCCTTTAAGTAGGATAATTTTAGAGGAGGGGCTTTAGTTAAAATGATGATATGCCACACAGTTAACTAAGATGTCACCTAGCAGCTAACAGAAAAATTGGAGCATTTCGCAAGCCATCAACTCACAGCATCAGAGGGTTCTTTATTTTCTGTGTAAGATCAATAGTGTATGTACCAGAGTTATTGACTTCAAGAATATTTTCTAAGAAAGTTGCAGCAAGGATAAATCTTCAGAACAAGCTAACTATAATAAGCTTCACTAAATTAGGAGAGCAGCACTGACTCACTTTGAGTTCTGTGTTATGATTTGGTTATTAGCAAGCCTTGTAGGATGACTATTCAAAATTGTTTTGTCCACACACAAAGTAAAAACTAATGACATTAATGTTGACTTATCAACAAAGGATAATTTGGTAAACCATCTATTTATTCCACAAATATTTATTGCCTACTTTCCCTGTGTGCTAGGCAGTTCACTGCCAACAGAGTGAAAGAAAGTAATTAGAAAAAAAAATTAATACCATGATGAACTCTATGGGAAAAATACACATATAACATACCATTGAAATGCAGATAAAGAAGACTGGTTTCTTTTTTTTTTTTTTTTTTTTGTCTTTTCGAGGTAGGGTCTCCCTTTTAGTCCCAGCTGGCCTGGAGCTCACTATGTAGACCAGGCTGGCCCTGACTTGAACTCACAGATATCCACCTGCCTTTGCCAAGTGCTGGGATTAAAGGCGTGTGCCGCCACACCCAGCCAAGAAGACTGCTTTCTTCTGGGTTGCAAAGAAAACAATAATGAAGATAGGACATTTGATATAACCCCTATGGAAGCTGCTAATTAAGCAAACTATAGAAGAAAAGCCTTTTGGCAGGTAGGATAATGTGAAAGTGGCATAAATGTTTTAATATCATCTTTAGAGTACTTTTAGAATTACAAATATAATAACCAGAGAGCTTCAGAATCAGGAAAGGGGATGGAGAGTAAAAGAGCAACGTGAAAACAAAAAAAAGAGCAACGTGGGTCTTAGGCAAAGAAGAAATGAAACCTGGGTGCGCTGCTGAGCAATTCAAAATCAATCATGTTTGCAGTTGTTGGAAAAGCCATACCGAACAACATAAAGTAAGAGGCTTAATGCTGCAGTTCAGGAGTCAAACGTGACCTATTCCAGTTTTCCTGCAAACTGTGAGCTAAGACTGCTTCATACATTTTCAAAAAAAATCTTAAAAAGTGGAAAAAATAATACATCGCAAAGTACATGAAATTCTATTTTTTTTCTTAACTGAAAAATGTCTGTGTGCCTGTGTACACATGTGTGTATGTGTGTATGTATGTATGTATGTATGTATGTATGTATGAATGAATAATGGGGGAATGGGGGCATCACATGTGAATGTGGAGATCAGAAGACAACTTGAAGTTCTCACCTTCCAGCTTGTTTCTATTGCTTTGCTGAATACTCTAGAACAACTGCCCCCCAGGCTTCCTGATAATTCTTTCTCTGCCTCCCATATTGCCTTATAAGCACCGGGGTTACAGATGAGTGGTACCACATCTAGTTTTTACGTGGCTTCTGGAGAGCCAAACTCAGGTTTTCTGGCTTCTGAGGCAATCAGCTTTACCCACTGAGCCATCTTAAGATCCATAATTAAGGTGTCATTGGAATATAGGCACCCCATTGTTTGCGGATTGTCCATTTGTCACTTGCCAGTTACAATGGCGGAGTTAGATAGCTGTAACAGAGACTGTAACAGAGTCTATGCTATTAACATTTGTCACTTCATGAAAGATGGCATGAACCAGAAAACAGATAAGATCATAAACACACATATGATAAAGCCACTACAGATAGGTAAGGTAGGTGGAGACTACTCCAAGGCAAGTGGCATGATGGGCAAGAAAGAAGAGAGTATTTGTGACTTGTAAGTAGTATAGTCCACAGGGCTTCTTGAAAGACAACCAAAAAAAGATAAGGAAAGAAAATAATCAAGAATGACAGCAAGATTTTATGGATATGTTCTGGACAACAAATGAAGAGACAGCAACGACATTAGCAGAGGTAAAGAAGAAAATACAAGAACCTTCCATTCTGCACATGCTTAGTACAAAGTTTCTCTGGAGCATCTTGTTGGCTGAACTCATCTAGCGTCACTCACTCTCTTTGTTAGAATACCTTGCCTCTTGAAGTGTCAGCTTAGCTCAGACTTATATGATGCCTTCATCAACAGAAGCAGGTCTTTCCACTTATCACCTCCCCATAAATCAAGATTTATATACTGGTTAGTTTTGTCAACACATCATCACCTAGAATCACCTGGAATGAGAGGGTTTTTTTTTTTTCATTTTATGTAAATGAATGTATTGCCTGCGTGTACGTAAGTGCACCCATGCATGCAATGCCTACAGAGGTCAGAAGAAGGCATCAGATTCCCCTGGAACTGGAATTATGGATAGTTGTTACCTGCAATGCAGGTGATGGAAATCAAACCCAGGTCATCTTCAAGAGCAACCAGTGTTCTTAGCCATGTCTCCAGCCAAAGGAAGAGAGACTTAATGAAAATTTATCTAGAACAGTTTGGCTGTGGGCATATCTGTGAGGGATTGTCTTGTTAACTGAGGTAGGAAGAACCACTGTGAATGTGGGCAGGTGGCACCATTTTGATGGGTGGGGCTTTGGGTTGTATAAGAGTAGAGGAAGCTTGGTGAGCAAGCAAACAGTTAAGATCCAGGCATTTATTCTCTTTCTGCTCTTGACTGTGGATGCCATCCTACAAGTTCCTGTCTTGGCTTGCCTGCAGTAATGGACTGTGACTTGGAATTGTAAGCTAGATAAGCTTTCTGTTCAAAGTTGCTTTATGTCAAGACATTTGTCACAGCAATAGCGATAAACTTGAACACCATATGAACAAAAGTTTCAGTTTCTTCCTGGAATACCCCTGCTGTTGCTGCCTTCAATGACTGTTGCTCAAGCTGCATCTAAGAAGCTGGATGAGATCTGGACAGAGACGAGCATCATGGATGTGGATTCTGACCATTCATAACTTTGTGGTATGTTCAAACACAGGTTTTATTGTGAGTTTTGACATGCCTAAGCCCCTAGATTTTCCTGAAACCCAGTTTTTCTGAGAAATAACTCAAAACTCCAACAATCCTGCACAAAAACACTTATCCAAACAGTTTCCAACTATAAACCTATGTTTAAGGTGATTTTTTTTCATCCAGTTTGAGCACTTTCCCTCTTTTGAGTGCTCATTCATTGTGAATAAATGTTTCCCTAGTGATAGCCACAGCTAGTTAATTTCATCTTCAAATTGGTTATATGCCTTGGGGACACCAGCCTCACCTCTCCAAACTAGGCTACTTGTCCATCTCTGGCCCATTTACTTTGTTCTTGTCACTTCAATGTACACTTCTTCCCTTGTCTGACTCTTCTACTAGACTGTGAACCCAATTAGGATAAACAGTTCTCTCTGAACACCCAACAGGTCCTAGCAAACAGATGATTTCAAATGTTCTTGGACTGAGAACACTGACAAAATGATAGTTAACTGGATTTAAATTCTTTACATATAATGTGTACTCGTGTACTTTAGGAAGTTTTACAGTACTCAATTTCTATATGACTTTTTCAGAAGGTCTCTTTGATACTTACCCTTTCCCATACTTCCTCCTCTACCTTGCCCTCCCATCCTTGACCCCATTTAACTTTTTCTGTCCCATTATTTCCTTTCACCTCTTTATACCACTGCATTCTATTCCTCCATAGTCCATTATTAATTTTCCATCCTTTATGGGCATTCCAAATAAAACATACATGTCTAAAGAATGAAGGGTAATTTGCATAAATGAGATAAAACATGAGATATTTGTCTTTCTGGATTTGGGTTTCCTCACTCAGAATTATTGATTTCAATTCCATCCTTTTACCTGGGAACATCATAATTTCTTTTTTAGCAGCTGAATAATAATCCATTATGTAAATGTGCCATACTCTCATTATCCATTCATCAGTTGATGGACAGCAAGTTTATTTCATTACCTGGCTATTATGAATAGGGCAGCAATGAACATGGATGAACAGGTTCTCTGTAGTAGAATATAGAGTCCTTCGGGTATATGCCTAAGAATAGTACAGCTTGGTCAGCTATATGGTAGATCTATTTCTTGCTTTTGAGGAAATTCCATACTGATTTCCATAATGACTGACCAATTTGCAATCCTGCCATTGGCGATTATGTGTTCCCCTTTCCCTGCATCCACACCAGCTAGCATTTGTCATCATCTGGGGGTTTTTCTGGTTATTTATCTTAGCCATTCTGACTGGGTGAGATGAAATCTTAAACTCAAAGGGCACTTGTTGGTTTAATAAAAAAGAGGACACAACATTGGGTGGATAGGGAAGGGAGGGTGGACCTGAGAAGAGTTGGGGCAAAGGGTAAATATAATCAAAATACCTTGTGAATTCTCAAGAACTGATAATGTTTTCATGAGGAAGAAAAAACTAAAATGATAGCTAACCTTTTCTGTGTTTGCTGTCCTACATCTTTGTGTGTGTCACACTCATTCAATTCTAACAATTTCTGAAACAGCTATGCTTATTATTTTATTTATTTCATGATGCTGCTTGCAGTAGCAGTAGTTGGAGGGATGGACAAATAGATAAGTGATAGATGGGTGGGTAGGCACTCATTCATTGAAGCATATGTATGTGAAAAATTAGAGCATATGTATGTACAACACAAAGATGCAAACACATTCCTTCTCAAAACACAATACTCAAAAACACAATACTTAACAAGAAACAAACACAAAAAGCTAAAATGAAGATTATAAAGTAATAAGATAATTTAGAAATATATTTAGAAAAGATCATAGTAGATCAAAGTCAAAGCAAAGTTGAAAGTAAAGCTTGGGCTTAGTAGACATCATTTTTATTCATTCAATTATTCATCAGTAAATGTGAATTCAGTACATAGAACGAACTGGGTATGTGTTGGAGACAAAATTTACTAAAGCATTTTGAACTTCTGATTTCTAAATATAATGCAAAACTGACATTTCTAAAAGGTGGGGGAGTTTTTGTTTCTGGTGATTTCTAAAGGCAGAAGAGCCAGTGTCTCACTGTTTCTCCACAAACCACACCCATGAGAACTTTCACCTTTGTACCTATTAGTCACCTTTCAGGCAGTTTTGAGCCAACTGGTCATCTGGATATGCTCCTTATTATATGGTAACTTCTCTTTTATTTTGTAGATTAATAAGGAGCCAAATGGCAAAAAGTATCATCAATAATTTTTGTTGTTGTTATTTATTGATGAAACAGAAAGAATAAATATTGGTGTTTGGACTATGAAAACCAAGGACAGGTAAAAGGGGATCCACACAAGCAAAAGACTAAGGTTCAAGAATGCAAAGTAGGGCTGGAAAGATGGCTCAAAAGTTAAGAGCACTATCTGCTCTTGCAGAAGACCCAGGTTTGATTCCCAGCACCCACATCGAGTTCCAGGGGACCCAGTAGCCTTTCTGTCCTCTGCAAGCATTGCATGACATAGGTCCATTTACACACATGAGGCCAATACACTCATACTCATAAAATTAAAAAATAATAAAGAAAATATTTTCTGGTTGTGGTGAAACACACTAGTAGGATATGCTGAAGAGGCAGAAGCCGGAGGATCTGGAGTTCAAGGCCAGCCTGGGCTACACATTCTGAGGCTGAAGAGATGGCTCAGTGATTAAGAGCATTAAAAGCTCTTGCAGAGAACCAGGGTTCATTTCCCAGCACCCACAGATGGCTGACAACCAACAGAAATTCCAGTTCCAGAGGATCTGATGCCTTCTTCTGACTTCCTTTGGCATAGCATGACAGGGGTCCACTTAGACACATGCAGGCAATACATTCATACATAAAAAATAAGAATAATAAATAAGCATTTTTAAATAGAAAAATAAGTCAACGGCAGTGAAAGGAAGATTTAAACAGTCTGATGACACTGGACACTGTGTCAATTGAGCATAGATGGTGGTCTCTCAGCATGTTATTTGCCCCCCCTTTTTTTCCAAAATATCCCTCTTCTGTGTTGTAG
The DNA here is from genome assembly GCA_009823505.1 of Rhizomys pruinosus. Classification (NCBI taxonomy): domain Eukaryota; kingdom Metazoa; phylum Chordata; class Mammalia; order Rodentia; family Spalacidae; genus Rhizomys; species Rhizomys pruinosus. The sequence goes on along the minus strand of VZQC01014358.1, from coordinate 2,831,657 downwards.
TCATTGCCATCTGCTAATTCTGTAGACCATTTTTTTCGATGCCTATGGCCCTGGGTCATTGTTTAAATAAAACCCTCACAAAAGGAGTAGCAAATAGAGGACTAAGAAGAAATAGGCAAGGCCAAAGCTTCCTTCCAGAACCTTCCCCAGCTGTAGGAAAATGCCCAGATACACTGAATCATGCTGGTAAAGGTCTTGCTACTACATTCATACACTAAATACAAAGATGATCCTAGAAGTCTGGAAAACATAGAGACATGAATGAGGTATTACTCATGGGCCTTAGTGAGCCAGTAGAATCAAACTTGTTGTAAGCATAGAGGAAAAGTTTGAGCAAAGGCCAAAAAAGTAGAATATTTCAGATTACATAGGGGTTTTCCCTTTATTTTTATTTTATGTGTATAAATATATTGCCCACATGTATGTCAGTGCAGCCATGTGGTATAGTGCCAGTGGCAGGCAGAAGAAGGGGTCTGATCCCCTGAAACTACAGTTAAAAATGGTTGTTAGCCACCATGTGAGTGCTGAGAATAAAACCCAGGGCCTCTGCAAAAGCAGCCAGTGATCTTAAAGACTGAGCCATCTCTGCAACCCCAGGTTTTTCCCTTTAAATGAGAGAAGAAAACTGTTGTCTTTATTCCAAAAACTTAAAATGTACTTTTATAATAGAAAACAATTCATTTATACACTGGGGAGTTACTGAATAAATTAGAAGAACGAAATGTACTAAGTCTTCACAGCTGCATGGTCAAAAAGATATTTCTACTTGAGAAATGAAAATATATGCATATCATTCTATTCAGCTCCTAAGTTGCAATGGTAATGAGATGGAATATTTTAATTCAGTAACATTATTTTAATTCCATAAAAATCCATCATCAAGCATGATTTATGGTCTTAATATGGAAGTACACAGGAAAATATCTGACTAAAAACAATGTATTTAATTGAATCATATCACTACAACAAATCTTTTCATCAATCTGAAAATGGTAAAAGGTACTGCCTAAGTGTTGTAATGCAGTATAATAACAAATATTTTGCATTCATACAAATATGCCTTTAACAATTTTTTAAATTTGCATAGATATAGTTTTTGAAAAGCTGTTTCTCATTATTCAAAATTCTTACAAGAAAGTCTAGACAAAAGATATCTATATTTTTGAACAAGGAAACTAGGTACCAGATAATTTCAAAGCTGCAAAACTACTCGTTGGTTTTATTTCTCAGTTCCTAATTCAGAGCTAATATGTCCTAAGTGCCTCTCTTTCCTCTATAATAATCACCAGGTTTACAAAGTCTCTAAGGAAAATAAATTGTCATTAATTACTAATAAGATCATTCAAATTTAATTCATACTTTTCATATCAAGACTAGAGACATAGTCTAGTTAATAGAGTACTTTACTAGAATGCACAAAGCCCTAGATTCAAACCTCAGAATTGCATTAACTGGGAGTAATGGTGCATATCCGTAACTCCATTACTCAAAACCCTTCAGAAGTTCAAGGTCATCCTGAGCACATATCTACTTCAAGGTCAACTTAGAATATAGGGGATAAGACTTTGTCTTAAAACAAAATTGTGAGCCGGGCATGGTGGTGCACACCTTTAATCCTAGCACTTGGGAAGCAGAGGCAGGTGGATCTTTGTGAGTTCAAGGCCAGCCTGGTCTACAGAGTAAGTTCCAGGACAATTGGGGCTACAGGAAGACCCTGTCTCCAAAAGACAAATAAAAATTTATGGCTTCTGGGAGGAATATCCCTACATGTAGGGATGTCAGGTAACTCCTTTTAAACTCTTACACAAAACATACACACATGTATATGTATATATGTACATATATACATATATACACATGTAATAAGTATAATGTCCCTCCCCAAAGCCTTAGATTGACAAATAAAAAGCTCAATGCCAATTGTAGTACACCTTCTCTTGAGCTGTTAGGCATGGAAAATCTCAGAAACCCCCTCCAAACAATGCAGGCTATTGCCATTGTTCTGATTGCCCACCAGAACTTGATAATAAGACCCTATTCTAAAGATACCACATACTCTTATCATAAGACTTGGAGAATTCAAGCTGGTACTGACCTAGAACCATCATCTCTGCTGGCTAGCTTTCATCGTACCAGGAGGTGCTGTGCAGCCTCCTGGTACTATGAAAGTATGATGGGAGAGAATACCCAGCAATGTCCTTCTCCAACAATGAATCCTGTGAGCTACAGTAATTACTGGCCTGGTGAGACCCACCATTGGTGCAACAGTAACATGATGTAATGTGAATAATCAACCATTTTATGACAGGATGTAAAACCTCCTCCAAAGAAGGAAGGTCTTGCCTGGTACTGTAAATCTGACCAAGACCCCATGGCTGAGAAGGTCCTTAGCATTATTTTGCCAAATGGACGTAACGTCAAACCACCTTCTAAATATTTGTCTCTGTACTTATAGGTTAGTATAACTCTGAGCCCTCATCAGAGAGGCATCTTTGTACAGTAGATAGTGGTTAATACAGAGACTCACGATTGTCATGATGCAGAGCACAAATGCCTATGAAGGACTGAACCACAAACAGGACAGTTGTATTACACATCCAGCCTTCAACAGCAGGGAATATCACAGAAGAGGAATCAGAAAGGTGGGAGAAGGTCAGGGAGGACTGAGGCAAAACAATCTTCTGGACATGGCAGGATGGTTGTACTCATGAACTCACTGCAGCTCTGGCTATCTGCACAAGACCTACCCAAGATGAAGACAACTGACATTTCAACATGGATGAAGAGGGAGCACAGGGCTCAACATCGTTAGCTGGGAAGCTACTGGCAATTAATGGTTGCAAGGGAAGAGAGAGGTGATTTTATTTAGGACTATGGGCCCTAGTAAGTTGACTATGTCCCAGTGGCTGGGCCCTCAACATGCGTATATGGGCAGCACTAATGGGATTTAGTATATTACATAAAAATAGAGGACATGATATTGGGAAAGGAATGCAGGAGATCTGGGAGGAGCTGAGGGGGAAGTATGGGGTGAATATGATCAAAACACATTGTATGGATATAGAAAATTCCAAAAGGATAAAAGATAAATTTATGAACCTACCAAAACTGGTTATACCACTCCTTGGCATATACCCAAAGGACTCATCATACTGTAGAGATACATGTACATCCATGTTTGTTGCTGCTCTTTTCACAATAGCTAAGAAATGGAAACAACTTAAATGTCCCTGAACTTGATGAATGGATAATGAAAATGTGGAACATTTACACAATGGAATTCTACTCAGCAGTAAGGAAAGGTAAATGGATAGAACTACAAACTGTTCTATGAAGTGAAGTAACACAGACTAAGAAAAGCAAGCGATGCATGTTCTTCCATATTTGCAGATCCAACACCTTATTTGTGAGTACATATCCTGATGTAACAACAGGAGCCAGGAAAATGGAAATAAACTATGGAAGTAAAGGTAAAGAAAGAGCCAGAGAGAGGAGGACCATATGAAATAGATGTACTGAGAGAGATGTGGGGAAAGTAGGAGTGTTCAACTGGGAGAGGAGGGAAAGACATACAGGGAATCGGGGGGGAGGGGAAGAAGCAACTGAAGGGGCAGGTAACAGGAGACAGGCATAATCAACGGAAAATGGGGGTACTTAAAAATATATTTAAAGGATGGGTGGAGCTAGATGCGCAGACAGCTCAACACCAGCATGCACACACTTGTGGCCCGCACAACACCAGCATGTGCCCAGATGAGCGCCACCTGCCTTGGTGTTTTGTGCCCCCCTCCTCCCCCATGGAGGCTTGGCCAACAGGGTATCAGCACGAGGGCTAAAGTAACAACACAATGCAGCCCCCCAACCTGGTGGAGCTGTGGTGCAGAGGATGAAGCAGGCAAAGTATTAATGATTATAGTCTGTGCAGCCAATGTTGAGGTGCCAGAATCCAAAGAAACAAAGAAACAAACAAATCCATATGCCAAAAACACAAAGAAAAAACAACATGGGAAAAGCTCATAATAAATCCACACCAAACTCCAACAAACCTACAGACGATTCCTACAAGAAGATCTCCCTGGAAGGAAACCAAGACACAGACCTTAGAAAGACAATTCTAGACATATTCAAAGAAATCAAAGAATATAAAGAACAAATCACAGAACTAAAGGGAGAAAATGAAAAACTCAAGAAGGACCTAGAGGGAGACAATGACAAATGTTGGAAAGAACTAAAGGGAGACAATGACAAACTCCAGAAGGAAGTGGAAACGCTGAAAAGATCCCAGGGGAAAATGAAAAAAGAAACTGACCAATGAACCAAGGAGCTACAAGATGAGAATGACAGGCTCCAGAAGGAAATGGAAATATTAAAGAAATTACAGGATGAAATGAAAAAGGAAATTAAACATCCAATTAACAGGAAAGGATGGGAAAAAGCCTCAGAATCAGAATGGAAGAAGCATAAAAAATAATATCATGGCGGCTGAGAACCGTCTGTAACTCCAATTCCACGAGAACTCCAGTTCCAGGGGAATCTGAGACCCTCTTCTGACCTCCGCGGCATTGCACGACACGGGTGCACAGACCTGCATGCAAACAATACATTCATACACATACAAAAATAAATAAAAAAAAAAAAAAAAAAAAAAAAAAGATTATGAAAAATTTAAAAATCCACAAGAGTGGAATAACCAGAAAATGTAGGACAGTATGAAAAGGCCAAACCTCCACATCATAGGGATAGAGGAAGGAGAAGAATCCCAAGACAACACTATTGGCCACATCTTCAACAGGAGAATAGAGGAAAATTTCCCCAAACTGAAAAAGACAAATCCATACAAATACAAGAAGCACATAAAACACCAAACAGATAGGACCAGAAAAGAAATTTCCCATGTCATATAACTGTTAAAATACTAGATGCTCAAAACAAAGACAAAATACCGAAAGCCACAAGAGAAAAACAATAAGTTACATATAAGGGGAAACTCATCAGAATCACAGATGACTTCTCAGTGCAAACTATGAAAGCCAGAAGAATGTGGATTGAAGTATTCCCGGTACTGAACAAATTTAGATGCCAACCCAGACTACTATACTCAGCAAAAATGTCAATTATAGTTGAAGGAGAAAGAGAAATCTTTCACGACATGAACAAGATGAAAGAATACATGTCTAAGAAACCAAAACTTCAGAAAATCCTTGAAGCAATCCAAAGAACAGAGGAAAGGAGCAACTATCCCTAAGCAATTAAGGAGAGACATCATCAAAAGCATAACAGAGTAAATACAAACCTAGACCAAGAATGCAAACAAAAAATAAGGTGAAAGGAAGTGACATACATCTCTCAATAATAACCTTAAATATTAATAGTCTAAACTCCCCAATCAAAAGACATAGACTGGGAGAATGGGTTAGGAAACAGAATTCTTCTATATGCTGTCTACAAGAAAACCATCTCACCTTCAAGGACAGACACCACCTTAGAGTGAAAGGATGGAAAAAATATTCCAAGAAAATGGTACCAAGAAACAAGCCAGAGCGGCTATTCTAATATCACACAAAATAGATCTTAAAGTAAAATTAATCAGAAGAGACAAAGACAGCCATTACATCTTTGTCAAAGGAACAATTAACCATGAAGACTTCACATTCATAAATGTTTATGCACCAAACTCTGGTGCACTGAACTTTATAAACACTACTCTGCAGGACCTCAAGACACAGATTAATCCTAACACACTAGTAGTGGGGGACTTCAACATCCCACTGAGCCCCTTGGCTAGATCAACAGGACAAAAAATAAACAGAGAAACATTCAAACTGAATGATACAATACACCAAATGGACCTCACAGACGTCTACAGAATATTCCACCCAAACACCAAAGAATATACTTTCTATTCAGCACCTCACGGAACATTCTCCAAAATCGACCACATACTGGGGCACAAAAGAAATCTCAACAAATGCAAAAGTATTGAAATTATTCCATGCATTCTATCAGATCACAGTGCAATAAAGATCAATATGAACACCAGAATAAGCCCCACTAACTACAAGAACACATGGAGACTAAACAACAAAATCCTGAATAATAAATGGGTCAGAGAAGAACTGAAGAATGAAATAAAAGTATTCATGGAACTGAACAAAAAAGATAATACAACACAACAAAATCCGTGGGATACTTTAAAGACAGTCTTGAGAGGGAAATTTTTAGCCCTAAGTGCCCACATCAAAACAACAGAAAGGGAACAAAAAAAAAAGATCTAACACTGCAACTAAAAACACTTGAGAGACAACAAATGAACTCTAAACCCAACAGACAGGAAGAAATAACAAAAATTAGAGCAGAAATCAATGAAATAGAAACAAAGAAAACAACACATAGAATCGATGAATCCCAAAGCTGGTTCTTTGAAAAGATAAACAATATAGACAGACCTCTAGCCCACTTAACCAAAAGAATAAAAGAGCATCTACAAATCAATAGTATTCATGATGAAAAGGGAGACATCACAACAGACAAAGAAAAGATCCAGACAATCATGCAAGAATACTTCATTTTATTTTATTTTATTTTATTTTATTTATTTGTTTATGTGTATGAATGTACTGTCTGCATGTAGCAATGCTGCGGAGGTCAGAAGAGGGCGTTGGATTCCCCTGGAACTGGAGTTCTCCTGGAATTGGAGTTACAGACGGTTCTCAGCTGTCATGTGGGTGCTGGGGATCGAACCCGGGTCCTCTGCAAGAGCAGTCGACGCTCTTAACCACTAGGCCATCTCTCCAGCCCACAAGAATCCTATACTCCACTAAATTTGAAAACCTAAGAGAAATGGATGCATATCTGAAATCCTCAGAACCAAAACACTTAACCAAGAAGAGATTTACAGTTTAAACAGAGCCATAATATTTGAGGAAATTGAAGATATAATATAAAACCTCCCAATTAAAAAAGCCAGAGTCCAGATGGTTTCACAGCAGACATTAACATGTACAAAACATGTAAATTTTTTTAGTTCTATTTCATTTTTATGTGTATGAATGTACTGTCTGCATGTAGGTCTGTGCACGCACCCGTGTTGTGCAAAGCTATGGAGGTCAGAAGAGGGTGTTGAATTCCCCTGCAACTGGAGTTAAAGACGGTTCTCAGCCACCATGTGGGTGCTGGGGATTGAACCTGGATCCTCTGCAAGAGCAGTTGGGGCTCTTAACTGCTAGGCCATCTCTCCAGCCCCTCTATAAAATATTTAAAGAGGCCCTACAACCATTACTACTCAAACTGTTCAGAAGGATACAAACATAGGGAATTCTCCCAAATTCCTTCTATGAAGCCAGCATCACTCTACGAAACTCAGGCAAATACACAAACAAAAAAGAAAGCTATAGACCCATCTCATTAATGAACATAGATGCAAAAATTCTCAACAAAATACTTGCAAATCACATACAGACCCACATCAAAAAGATCATCCACCATGATCAAGTTGGATTCATACCAGAGATGCAGGGATGGTTCAACATATGCAAATCAATAAATATCATAAAACACATAAATGGACTGAAAGACAAAAACTATATGATCATCTCAATTGATGTAGAACAAGCCTTTGACAAGATCCAGCATCCCTTCATGTTTAAAGTCCTAGAGGGAATCAGACTGAAGAGAACATTCCTCAACACTATCAAAGCCATATACAGCAAACACACTGCCAACATCATCCTAAATGGAAAAAAACTGGAACCACTTCCCTTACAGGCAGGAACCTGGCAAGGCCCCCTATCACCACTCCCCTTCAACATAGTGCTTGAAACACTTGCTAGGACAATAAGACAAGAGAAAGAAATTAAAGGAGTACTAATCAAAAAACAAGGAAGTTAAACTATCCATTTTTGTAGATGATATGATAGTTTAACTAAAGGATGCTAAAAACTACACCAGAAAACTTCTAGAAACAATTAAGAGTTTCAGTAAAGTGGCGGAATACAAAATTAACCTGTAAAAATCAGTAGCCTTTCTTTATGCCAACAATAAACAAGTGGAGAAGGAATAAAAGAAGACTTTCCCACTCATGATAACCTCAAAAATAATAAAATACCTGGGAACAAACCTAAAAATACCAAAGATCTCTACAACAAAAATGTAAACCCCTGAAGAAGGAGGGTGAAAATGATATCAAATGATGGAAAGACCTCTCATGCTCATGGATTGGGAAAAATTAATATAGTAAAAATGTCCAGTTTACCCAAATAGATATACAGAGTCAATGAAATCCCAATCAAAATTCCAATGAGCTTCTTCACAGACTTGGAAAAAAAATGCTTTATGGAAAAACAAAAGACCCTAAATTGCTAAAGCAACTCTAGTGAAAAATGCAATACAGGGGGGGATTCATCTACCAGACTTCAAGCTATCTTACAAGGTCATAAGTCATAAAAACAGCCTGGTACTGGCACAAAAACAGACCCATTGACCAATGGAACAAAATTAAAGATCCAAACTTGAGCTCATACAATTTCATCCACCTCATATTTGACAAAGGAGAAAAAAAAAAAACAACAAAAAAAAACTCAGTGGAAGAGGGTAACATAAAATTAAAAGAGGAAAATGTGAATTCTTAAACATAAAAAAAGACCGAGAAAAAAAAAAGGGCTGGAAAGATGGCCTAGCGGTTAAGAGCGCTGACTGCTCTTGCAGATGACCCGGGTTCGATCCCCAGCACCCACATGGCTGTCGAGAACCGTCTGAAACTCCAATTCCAGGAGAACTCCAGTTCCAGGGGAATCCGATACCCTCTTCTGACCTCCGCGGCAATGCACGACACGGGTGCACAGACTTGCATGCAGACAGTACATTCATACACATACAGAAATAAATAAAATTAAAAAAAAAAAAGACTGAGAAAGACGCAGGACATTTATGGCAGAATGCATGAGCTGGGGTTGGGTGGGGGGAAGGGAAATGGAAACATGTCTAAATTGAACTGAAAAATGATGTCTGAAATACACAAAGCATCAATAAAAGCATTATATTTAAAAAAAGATTACTCATCTTGAAAAAAATATTAAAAATCCCGGTGTGGTGGCACATGTCTTTAATCCCAGCACTTCTGAAGCAGAGGCAGGTGGATCTACATGAGTTTAAGTCCAGTCTGTTCTACATAATGAGTTCCAAGCCTGCTGGGGCTACAGGGAGATCCTGTCTCAAAAAGAAAAAAAAATTTTAAAAAAGGAAAAGAAATCAGATCTCCCTCTGGTAATGTGCGCATATCTCCTCAAACAATGTAATAAGGTCATATTTCTAGAACACAAACACAAACTAGGAGGAAGGACACATTTCACACTCAAGAAATATCTGTTGGTATTTAACAAATATTTGGCTTGTTTTTATGTGTGCATGGATATATGTGTATGTGCCCATGTGTGAAGAGGCACATGTGGGGATGGTACATGTGCATGTGTACACTTACATGTGGTGACCAGAGGATGTTCTCCAGAGTCATTCTTTTTTTTTTGTTGTTTATTTTTAAGGGATTCTACAATATAATGACACAGTCGTTTGCAGATAACATTGATGTCACTCAGTTTGTCATACAATTAGATAACTGGTGCATTTTGCAAGTATCTATGTCCAAATTTTGAGCAAGCCAAGGTTCCCATAGCCAGTTGGAGAAGCTTGTATGCACAAAAATGTTGATCAATTAGGAGTCCAGACTATATTCCTGTAGTCTCGTGATTCACCCCTATCTCTCCGCAGCCCTTACACTCTACCACGCCTCTTCTTCCGCAGTTTGTTCCCTGGGCTTTGGGAAAGGGGCACAAGTGGGTNTGTTGAGTTTTATTGCACTGTGGTCTGATAGAATGCATGAGATTATTTCAATCTTTTTGTATTTGTTGAGTTTTTTCCTGTGTTCCAGTATATGGTCTATTTTGAAGAATGTTCCATGAGGTGCTGAGTAGAAAGTGTATTCTCTGGTGTTTGGGTGAAATATTCGATAGATGTCTGTGAGGTCCATTTGCTGTATTGTAATATTTATTTCAGATATCTCTCTGTTTATCCTTTGTCCTGTTGATCTATCTAAGGGACTTAATGTTGTATTGAAGTCCCTTACTCTCAGTGTGCTGGGGTTAATCTGCGCCTTGATATCCTAAAGAATTGTCTTTATAAAGTTTGGTGCACTGACGTTTGGTGCATATATATTCAGAGATCTTCATCATCAATTGTTCCTTTAATAAAGATGTAATGGCTCTCTCTGTCTCTTTCGATTTCTCTTGTTTGAAATGTATTTTGTCTGATATTAGAATAACAACACCTGCTTTCTTTTTGGTACCATTTGCTTGGAATACTTTCTTCCATCCATTCACCTTAAGTTGGTACCTATCCTTGAAATTGAGATGGGTTTCTTGTAGACAGCATATAGACTGGTTTTGTTTCCTAATCCATTCTCCCAGTCTATGCCTTTTGATTGGGGAATTTATCCCATTAATATTTAAGGTTACAATTGAAAGATGGATGATGCTTCCTTTCACTTTATTATCTATTTGGACTTCTAGACTCTGATTTTACTCCTACGGTTATGTTTTTATTATTTTCTCTTCCTAGGTGTTTGAGGATTGTTGCTCCTCTCTTCTGCCCTTTGAATTGCTTCAAGTATTTTATGAAGGGTTGGTTTTCCAGGCATGTATTCTGTCATCTTGTTTATGTCATGGAAGATTTTTCTCTCTCCTTCCACTATAATCAACATTTTTGCTGGGTAAAGTATTCTGGGTTGGCATCCATAATCCTTTAACACTGGGAATGCTTTGCTCCATGTTCTTCTTGCTGTCATGGTTTGCACCAAGAAGTCAGTTGTAATTCTGATGGGTTTCCCTTTGTATGTGACTTGTTTTTCTTTTGTAGCCTTCAGGATTTTGTCTTTGTTTTGGGCATCTAGCATTTTAACTATGATATGGTGTGGGGAGTTTCTTTTCTGATCTTGTCTATTTGAAGTTCTATGTGCTTCTTGTATTTATATGGGTTTATCTATTTTTAGTTTGGGAAAATTTTCTTCTATTATTCTGTTGAAGATCTGATCAATACTATTCTCTCGAGATTCTTCTCCTTCCTCTATTTCTATGATGCAGAGGTTTGATCTTTTCTTTTTTTTTTCATATTTCATGAGGTATTTTTCTTTTTTTAATTAAATACTTTTATTGGTGTTTTGTGTATTTCATACATCATTTCTCAGTCCAATTTAGACATAGTCCCCTTTCCCTGCCTCCCACCCCAGTTCATGCATTCTGCCATACATGTCTTGCATCTTTTTTGTTGTTGTTGTTTATTTTTAAGGGATTCTACAATACAATGACACAGTCGTTTGCAGATAACATTGATGTTACTCAGTATGTCATACAATTAGGTAATTGGTGCATTTTGCAAGTATCTATGCCCAAATTTTGAACAACCCAAGGTTCCCATAGTCCAGTTGGAGAAGCTTGTATGCACAGGCATGTTGATCAGTTCGGTGTCCAGACTATATTCCTGTAGTCTCATGATTCACCCCTATCTCTCTGCAGCCTTTACAATCTACCATGCTCCTCTTCCGCAGTTTGCTCCCTGGGCTTTGGGAAAGGAGCACAAGTGGGTGAGAAGAAAACAGTCTAATTTCTTAGGAGTTGTCATTTTGGACTTTTGTTGACAGGTTTTCCAGTGATACCCTTTTTAGTCATACTAACAAAGCACAAGCTACTGGATGTACAGGCATTTAAGTAGTACTAATGATTATGTCAAGCTAAGCTGTGAGCATAGACACAGATGCTTGGATGGTATGCTAATCTGCAAACTGTGGTTTCTCTTTAAAGGGTGACAAGTTCTTATTGTGGCTTATAACATCTCCTAACCCCTAGAGGACATACGCTTGTGGCATCCACTGTGAGTTATTCCTCCAAGGAGAGAGCTAATAGCCAATTAGTTTTGGGATATATATATATACTTTTTTTTGCCACTGTTGCACAGTATCTCCAGGCAGTTGAGGTATAGCTGATATTGACGGAGGAGTCTTGCTTGTCTCAGGGAGACCAATATTTTGCTGTATTGCTTTAGTGGCCTTTGGTAACGCTCTCTGGCATTTCAGAGGCCAGTTGTACACTAGCAAGTGACGTCTCATAACATTTTTCATGCTCACACCAGGTCTTCGACAACAGGGACTTACTGCCTTTCTCCTTGCATATATCCCACTTATAGGCAAAAGGCCTTTATAATTTGGGGGGGGTTTGAATCCCCTAGCCAACATCTCCTAGGCAGAATAATTCATTGCTGATGTCAGAGCTTTCCTGTACTAATATATTTTGCTTAATTACACAACTTATAAACACTTTACTATTGAATTTGGCTCTAGATAGAAAATTATCCTTTCACCGTTCCTATGCCTATCAGTCAATTAAAAAAGGGTAGTTATGCCTGTTTTATAGGAAATTACCACTGTAACAATTGGCTCTAATTTACAGTTAGGGAGTGGTTTCATTGCCATCATGTTTTTCTTTTTCCTATAAAGGGGAGAGGTAGGAAGGTTTCTCAGTATCTGGAAGGTAAACTTCATTAGGGCCCATTATAAACAGTTAACCCCAATAGTATTCAGAGAGATGCTCAGTGTCTGTGACTCAGGCAGTCTGAGGTTCCTCTTTCTTTAATGTTCAGATGGGTCAGCCTCTCTGTTGGCACTTCCCAGTCCATCCTGCATAGCCATAAGTTATATGTTTTCAGGCATTTAGATTGGTGATTTTTACCTCTGGGAACATAAAATTCTCCTCCCATTGTTAGTTTCAAGATCAGAAAAATTGAAAATTTATCAATAGGATTGGAACACAGAGTTTTCCATTTGTATCCCAGAAAGGATACTACCCCACCTCCCACCTCCCCCCCCTTTTTTTCTTTTTAGGTGGTTTGATCTTTTCATAGTGTCCCATATTTCCTGGTTGTTCCACTTTTGTGTATTTTTAAATTTTTCATAATCTTTGAGCATTTAATTGCTCTGTGTTATCTTCCAAATCTGATATTCTTTTTTCTGCTTCCTCCATTCTACTTCTGAGGCTTTTTCCTTTCCTTTCTTCTTGATTGGATGAGTATTCTAATTCCTTTTCATTTCATCCTGTGTTTTCTTTAGTATTTCCATTTCCTTTTTGAGCTTCTCAATCTCTTCTTGGTGCTCCATACTTCATTGGTTGGCTTCCTTTTTCAGTGTTTCTACTTCCTCTTGGAATTTGTTTTTTTCTCCCTCTAGTTCTTTCTGGAGTGTGTCAATCTGTTCCTTTAGGACATTCCAATGTTTGTCATTGTATCCCTGTAGGTCCTTTTTGAGTTTTTCATTCTCTCTCTTTAGTTCTCTGAATTCTTCTTTATTTTCTTTAATTTCTCTGCATAGGTCTGCAATTATTCCTCTAAGATCTGTTCCTTGGGTCACCTCCAAGGGGATCCCCTTGTAGCTATCTCCTCCAGGTTTGGTAGAGCCTGGTGCAGGATTATCCTGTGCCTTTCCCATATTGTCCCTTTGTCGTGTCCCTGGCATGTGGGTTTCCCTTTTGTGATTCAAATCACAAATGTCTTTTCAGTATGTTAGCAGATGGTTTTGCTTGCCTCCTTCCAATGTTTTTTTTTTCTCCCCTTTCTTCCTCCTTGTTTATGGAGTATTAACTTGTCTAGGTTTCAGGCTTTCAATTTTGTCTATATATTGGATATTGGAAGCCTAAGTCACTCTTCTCTTCCTGTTCTGAATGTTCTCCAAAAAAAAGGCCACTTGGATACTTTCTCACCAATTCCTTTTGGCGGGGGGGGGGTATGCCTGACCTAGCTTGCACCCTGGTACCTGCCTGAGCGACTTCCTCGTTCCAACAAAGTCAGAGTCACCAAACCCAACCCCGACTGGCTGCAAAGGCAAGCCCAGGCGGCCCCCTCCCACAAAAGGGCTCAGAGCTGCGACCCCCTTGGAGCAGCCCAAGAGACACACCAGCCCCTAAATCTACTGTCTGAGAGACTTCCAGGTTCCAACAAAGTCAGAGGCACCAAACCAAACCCTGACCAGCTGCAAAGGCAAGCACAGGTGGCCCCCTCCCACAAAAGGGTTCAGAGCTGTGACCCTATTGGAGCAGCCCAAGAGACACTCTAGCCCCTAAATCTACCTGCCTGAGTGACTTCTGAGTTCCAACAAAGAGGCACCAAACCCAACCCCAACAGGCTGCAAAAGCAAGCCCATGTGCCCCCCTCCCACAAAAGGGCTCAGAGCTGTGACCCCCTTGGAGCAGCCCAAGAGACACTCTAGTCCCTAAATCTACCTGCCTGAGTGACTTCCTGGTTCCAACAAAGTCCTACATTTTATTTTCAAACCACACTAAAACAACCATAAGGAAATGGCTCTTGTTCAGGGGTCCATGAGCAAGTTAGGCACTGAGATACATAAGGCATGTGTGTATGTGTGCTTATGATCCTGGGTCACTCTTCTATTTAATTTACATCCCAACTTATTCCAGTAAGATATTTAAATAGAAGCCACTTAGCAAAAATCATCTCAGGATTGGACCTGTCCATTTCTTCAGTTTTGCAAATCAAATAAGCTCCTATATCACTATAATCAGCAAAATGAAAGTGTCTTCAATTCAATGAAGGTAAAAGCATCATGGTCCTGACTCCAGCTTTAGGGTTTTCTTGGAAGGGAAACATCCACCTTGTAGCCGAGGTTTTCTGACATCAAGGAACAGACGAGTCCTGAAACTCTGCAATGGAATTTTTTTCTTTCCGCCTCTTTTCTTCATTTTTGTCTTCCCACAACCAAAACCTTTCTATGAGAAGAATCTTCTGTTAGCATCTGCTTTCTTACTTAGATGCTTGTACTCATGGATTATCACTTATAGCTAAAAAATGAAAAAAAAAAAAAACCTGAAAGATGCAGGAGAGTAATGGCAGAATACATGATGGGGGGGGGGGGGGGGGGGGGGGGAAAGGGAAAGGGAAATATGCCTGATCTGAATTGGAAAATGATGTACGAAATGCACAAAGCATCAATAAAAATTAAATTAAAAAAAAAGAAGTAGAAGGGGATATATCTAAGTTGTTCTATTAATTCTAAGCCTCAGTACCTTAGCTAGGAATCTATAACATTTATGCAAAACTGATTTGCATAAATCAGGAGGTTTTTCATACAGCAGGAGAATGGAATAGAGGTCAGGTGGTGGGGTTTCACTTTATTAGGGTCTTAGGAGGCCTGGTCTGTGTCAGGTATATCAGGAGCCAGAGGAAAATGGGGATGAGGACTACCTGTGGGGTAACATAGCACACTACTACAGGGTTTATCTAATCTGAGTTAAGAAGGTAGTCCAGAGATCTGAGGCAGAAGAACTGGAATGAGCCTGGGCCAAAGGCTAGCAGGGGACAGAGTCTAAATTCACTCTTCAGGCACTTTCTCGGGAAGCAGCTAATGAGCTAGTCTTTCCTAGAGGGCACAGTCTCCCCATGCTTGGAGAAGTATTCAGCTGTAAAGTTCGTTTTCTTCAGGGTTTCAAGTTGATCTTGCTTCCCCAAACGAGAAAATGCTTCTACCCAGTCACTGGGCTCAAACATAGTGATAGCCTTACCTGCACAAAATGGCCTCTTTCCCCTTTTTCCATATTTTCCACCTCATTATTTAGAGAACTTTCTTCATAAACTAATAATCACAGCATACTAAATGTTTCAAATGGTTATTTAATCACAAGCACAATAATTACCTGGAAAGGGGAAACACCACCACTCATTTCATAATATGACAGACTTGTTCCATCACTTCCTTGTTTATGAATTCTATTTTTTTTTCATTTTGTCAAATTAGCAGGACTTACTCATTATTCAACAAATTACATACATTTTCATTCATATATATATATATATATATATATATGTGTGTGTGTGTGTGTGTGTGTGTGTGTGTTCTAACCTTAGGGATATGACACTTATCTAGTGCGTGGAAGTGTTTAATGCCCACTATATCTTATTATTCTTTCATAATACTTGAACAATATCATTTCTGTATGTTTGTATATTTCTGTGTAGATGTTCATGTGTGTGTGCATGCACTTGGAGGCTAGCAGTCAACATTTGGGTAGTACAGCAATCAACCTCCACCTTTCTTTTGAGGCGGGTTTTCTCAGTGAACATGAAGCTTGCTGATTGGCTAGGCTTGCTGGCCAGGGACACTCAAAGATTCTCCTACTTCCACTTCCCTCTGCTGGCATTGCAAGCATTTACCGCTCTTCCTGGATTTTTACCTGGACCCTGGGGATCCAAAATCTTCACACTTCCCTGAATGCTGTCTATTGGGTAAGACATCTCACTAGGCCTGGACAATCACCTCTGATAAATCATATCTCCATATTATAAGTCTGAATAGATTGTGCTGGATAGATGGTTCTTTGGTTAAGAGCCTGAGCTGTTCTTGCAGGAGACCTCAGTTTGTCTCAGAGCACCCATGCCAGGTGGCTCACAAGTACCCTTAACTCCAGTTTCAGGGGCTTTCTGTAGGTAAGCAAACACTCCTGTACAAACCCACACTCATATACACATAATTAAATGTTTTCATCTTTTAAAAGATTAGATATTGTGCTGTGATTGTTTATTTAAATATCTGCTACCTACTCCACTGATCTGTTGGAATCACCGTTAGCTCAGGATGTGTTTATTGCATACTGAAGGGAAGACAGGCAGGCTTATTCTAATCAAAGACCTTATCACAGTTTAGATTTTCACTTTGTCAATCACAATGTCTGCAGTACTTCTTTGATTCCATCTTATATATCTCAAAAAAATTAAACACAAAATTATATGTTATTGACTTCTTTTAAAGCAACTTTTATTAAATCTGGTCTCTGACAACTTTATGCATATACGTAATGCATTCTGGTTACTCTGACCCCTGGCTCTTCTTCTTCTCCCTCTCACGGCATCTCTCCTTCTCCCTACAACTTAGTTTCTCACATTTACTACAATTTTGTGTGTTTATGTGTCTGTATGTATGTGCAACAATGAGAGACAGAGACAGACAAAGAAAGAACAAATGAAAGAAGAAAGAAAGAAAGAAAGAAAGAAAGAAAGAAAGAAAGACATGGGGAGAGAGGGAGGGAGGGAGGGAAGGAAAGGAGAAAGGAAGGAAGGAAGAAGGGGGGAGAGAGGAATCTAGAGAATGCTGGATCTATGAATGTCACCATTTTAACACACTGGGTGGAGCTGTGTTCCCTGGGAGAAGTCACAGAAGGAGGCAGAATCTGGCAAGGAAAGACAGGATCTGGCAGGAGAGAGCACCCAGCAATTAAATGCATTTCCCCAAAACAAGAGTCCTATATGTTCCTGGAAAGAACTAGTCTATTTCTAGATTAAGCAAGTATTTCTAGATGAGCAAGAGCAGAGAACAACAATAACACATACAGTTATTGTGTATGCTAAGTTCACTTCATTCCTGCATATAAGGTACTGCATATGAGTTTCACAGAAAAGGGAAGCACTAGTCACTGAGCTTCCATGTTTTACAAGCACAATATTTATGACTATATATCTGAAGAGTGAGAACTGTAATATACAATACTTAGTACATGTCAGCTGAAGTCTAGACAATATTTCTCATATAGAGGAGAAGGAATTAGGCATGAAAGTATTATAGATCATGAATGATGATTAATCTTTAATGCCAATTTTAAAGCATTTATAATCATAATGTGAAGAATCTCTGGGTATGTCTGTGAGGGATTTTTCTAGAATATGTTAATTGAGATGGGAAGACCTCCCTAAGTATAGGTGGTACTATTTATGTCTGAGGTGTTGGACTGATTAAAAAGGAGAAAGGGAAATGAGCATCAGCACCATCCCTGGCTAGAGATGCACTGTGGCCAGCCATCATCCGCTCCTACCCTCCATGCTTTCCCCACCATGACAGAGTGCATCCCTACGCACCATGAGCCAAAATCAACCATTTCAGACTTAGGTCGCTTCTTGTCCCATATTTTGTCAGAGAAAAGAGAAAAGTAACTAAAAGCATGGCCTATTCTAAATTGGGTTTACTAGCAGAGAAGGAATCCAAATAGAATTCACTAAGTATCCTTGTATTGATTTTACTCCAAACTCAGTGACACAGACTTGGAAGTAACGTAATATATTATGTATAACACATGTCAATTATTCTATTAAAACATAATTCACACATAGAAAAATGAAATGGGCATGTATTAATCATCCAGTGTATCCCAGCTACTATTTCAGCACTTTCTTCATACTGAAGTAGAAGGAAAATAGCATATAGTGACTGCCTACTGTATACCTAGTAGTACCAAGTGCATATTTGACACAGCATGTTTGAGGGAGAAGAGAATTGAGTATGCTTCAAGAACTAACTATATGTTGGATACTGTTCTGAAAATGAGCTACTCACACCTAGCTAATTACACAGAAATCACTGAATAACAGGAACCATTTTAGAATATTTCTTATACATAGGTAGAAAGAAACAAGCAAAACTTTAGTATTAAATATAATCTAAGTAGTATTGTAGCTCAACTATTTTACACTTAGGAATTATAACAATGCCTGAACACCTACTCTCAGATAAATACTGTTACAGTAAGGTATTACTAGAAGAGAGAAAGCTTGTCCTATAGTCTGTCAAATATTCTGATTCTCCCTTTCATACAAAGGAAGTCAATGCGCATGTATTGGGGATGCAATATATCATAGGTACATTCCTAATCCAATTGTTCTCACAAATAGAGAAAACAGTGAGAAAGCGTTAATTACCAGATGACATTAAAGCTTCATACTCCTTACATACAGGGCCTAAACAAAGGCATATGAAATACATACTACTCTTGTGTAATATAAGAATATCCACACGGCTTAAAGAATAAATAAGTATTATGTATTTCAGTTACTATTTAGATACATGCTTCCTCATACATAGGGAAAAACATCCTTCAATCATTTACTATATAGGGGGAAATTCCTACACAGAACATTGCTAACATATAAGGGAGCAAGCATGCATTCCATTGAGTGCCCACAACATGCCATGATAGTATACACTAGAAAAGTAAGGGCTGGAGAGATGGCTCAAAGGGCTAAGAGCACTGTCTGCTTTGAGGAAGCACCAAAGTCAATTCCCTCCATCCATATGGCAGCTGACCATAATCCATAACTCCACTTTCAAGGATTTCCAATGCCTCCTACTGACTTCCACGGGCAATGCATGACTCAGGTGCACTTACACACATGCAGACAATACACTCATACACATAAACTAAAAATTATAAATTAATCTTAAAAAAGAAATATAGAATAAAAAGCATTGTCAAGCAATGCTCTAGTGGATGTCTCACATGTGGAAGAAAGTATCTAAAGCTTCAGTGGTCATTAATTTGAACCTAATAGGTAGTATAGATTTGAAATCTACTAAAAGGGTAGGCAAAAGTGTTAATACCCCAAAGATGATGAGGAAGGTGAAAATGATGTTGATGAAGGAAATCAAATTGTAACACCATGTGATGATGTGATGATTAACATGTCAATTTGTTTTATTGTGGTGAAATGGCCATAATCTATAGGGAAACAAACATCAAATTTGACTTTTCAGTTATGACTCAATAAAACTAAAAATGGGACAGAGAAGATGGCTTGGTGGTTAAACTAAGGGAACCAGAGTTCTGATTCCAAGAACCCACACACATGCTTGGGAGCCTGGTGGCTCACCTGTACTTGAATATTTATTCAAGTATTATTATTATTCAAGTACTTAATTCCAGACGTGGAAGGTGGAGACAAGAGGTCCCTGGAGCAAATTGGCTAGCAAGACTAGAGATATCAGTGAGCTCTAGAATCTACTAAGAGACCTTCCCTCAAAAAAGAATTTGGGAGAGTATCTAAGGAAGATTTCCAACATCAACGTCCTGGCTTATATCTCCTGAGTCTCTCTTTCTCTCTCTCTCTCCTCTCTCTCTTTCTCTCTCTCTCTCTACACACACACACACACACACACACACAAACACAAACACACACACACATGCACACACTTGCAATAATGACATAGGTATGCATGGAATTCCTCCTTTATCCAAGTCTTCACTTCTAGTCTAACATTGCACAGAAATAAACATTTATTAATGCTATACTATAAGCCAAATAGTATTCTAAATAATATTGTTAACATGTAGGTAGAAAGAAATTATACATGAAATTCTTAGTACGTGTAAACACTATTCTCAAACTGCAGCATTCGAATACATGTGGGAGAACATATGTGTTGACAGCATAAGCTAGGTACTAATTAATCTACTACAAGACAGAAGCTAAGTCATAAAATAATAGAGCTTACTGCTAGTACATTCTAGTCACTACTCTAGTTCAGTCTTAGCTATACAAAGAAACACAGAAATTTTATGCTGCTAGTGTTACTGTGGGAAAGACCCTCTTCTACTATGTCCTGTTCATACTATGATCACAGGCAAGAAAGACACAAGCAGCCGTGTATCCCCTCTTACATCCTGGAAAATGTCATTACAAACCTAAGACATGGATGAATGAAATTGACAACTCATCGAGTATGAAGCACAGTGAGGCACACCTTTAAAACAGTCATAACCTTAAATATTAATGGACTAAATTCCCCAATCAAAAGACATAAACTGGAAGATTGGATTAGGAACCAAAACCGATCGATATGTCATCTGCAAGAAACACATCTTACCTTCAAGGACATGCACCACCTTAAAGTGAAAGGATGGAAAAAAATATTCTAAGCAAATGGTACCAAAAAGAAAGCAGGTGTTGCTATTTTAATATCAGACAAAATAGACTTCAAAGTAAAAGAAATCAGAAGAGACAAAGAAATCCATTACATTTTTATCAAAGGAACAATTCACCAAGAAGATTTCACAATTATGAATATATATGCACCAAACTCTGGTACACCAAACTTTATAAAGACAATTCTCCAGACCACAAGTCACACAGTAACCCCAGTACACTCATAGTAGGGGATTTCAATACCCCACTGAGCCCTTTGGACAGGTCAACAGGACTAAGAATAAGCAGAGAGACATCTGAACTGAACGATATGATACACCAAATGGACCTCACAGACCTCTACTGAATATTCCCCCTAATACCAAAGAATACACTTTCTACTCAACACCCCACAGAACATTCTTCAAAATCGACCACATACTGGAACACAGAAGAAACCTCCACAAATACAAAAAGACTGAAATAATTTCATGCATTCTATCAGACCACAGTGTAATAAAGCTCAACATCAACACCAGAATAAGCCCTACTGCCTACAAGAACACATGGAGACTAAACAACACACTCTTGAATAATGAATAGGTCAAGGTAGAGATAAAGAAAGAAATAAAAGCATTCCTGGAACTGAATGACAATGACAATACAACACAACAAAACCCATGGGATACCTTAAATGCAGTACTAAGAAGGAAGTTTATAATCCTGGGTGCCTACATTAGAAAAACAGAAAGAGAACAAGTGAACGATCTAACACTGCAGCTAAAAGCACTTGAGAGGCAACAACACATGAACCCTAAACGCAACAGACAGGAAGAAATAACAAAAATCAGAGCATAAATCAATGAAATAAAGACAAAGAAAACAATATGAAAAATCAATGAATCCAAAATTTGGTTCTTTGAAAGAATAAACAAGATAGACAGACCTCTAGCACAGTTAACCAAAAGAAAGAAGGAACTCCAAATCAATGCAATCCATGATGAAAAGGGAAGTATCACAACAGACAAGGAAAAGATCCAGAAAATCATACAGGAATACTTCAAAAACCTATTCTCTACCAAGTTTCAAAACCTAGAAGAAATGGATGAATATCTGAAATCCTGGAAATCACCAAAGCTCAACCAAGAACAGATCGACAGCTTAAACAGACCCAAAATATATGAAGAAATTGAAGATGTAACAAGAAACCTCCCAACTAAAAAAAAAAAAAAAAGACCTACAACCATTATTACTGAAGTTATTTAGAAGGATACAAACAGAGGAAATTCTCCCAAATTCCTTCTATGAAGCCAGCATCACTCTATTACCAAAACCAGGCAAAGACCCATCTCCCTAATGAACACAGATGCAAAAATTCTAAACAGGATACCGGAAAATCGCATACAGACTCACATCAAGAAGATCATCCATCATGACCAAGTTGGATTCATACCAGAGATACAGGGATGGTTCAACATATGAAAATCAATAAACATCATCAAGCATATAAATGGACTGAAAGACAAAAACCACAGCATCATCTCAATTGATGCTTGTCCTAGTTTAACTTCCATTGTTGTGACAAAACACTCTGACCGACACCAACTTGTGGAGGAAAGGGTTTATTCAGCTTACATCTCCTGGGTCACAGTTCATCACTCAGGGAGCCCAAGAAAGGAACTTAGGGCAGGAACCTGGAGGCAGGAGCTGAAGCACAGGCCATGGATGAATGCTGTTCACTGGCTTGCTCTCCTGGCTCATGCCCAGTCTGCCTTCTTATATGGTACACAACAACCTGCCCAGGGTGGCACTGCTCATTGTGGGCTGGGCCCTCCCACATTGCCTGCCAATCAAGACAATACTCCACAGACGTGGACACAGGCCAATCCAACGGAGCCAATTCCCCAATTGAGGCTCCCTCAACCAGGTGTGTCAAGTTGACACTAAAGCTATCCAGCACAATTAACCCTTTGTTAACTAGACACACAAAACACATCACTATTAAACCACCACCTTTCCAGTTCTTATCCCCAAAGTATGATGTTAACATTAATCACAACCTAAGACAGTACAACCTTAAATGCCCCACAGTCCTTAAAATGTCCAAACACTGAAAAGTTCACAGTCCGTTAAAAGTCTCTTAACTGTGGGCTGCTGTAAAATCCAAAACAAGTACAGTCTTATTTCAAAGGGAAGAATCAGGCACTCTCAAACAAAACCTAAGTCCAGCAAGTAGCTCAAGGCTGGACACCTGGGACTCACTCACAATCTTCTGGGATCCAAAGGGTTTCGGCAGCTCCCCCTCTCCGACTCTGCCGTCTGTGGCACACACAGCTCATCTCACAGGCCCAAGCTGACTCCATTCCACACCTGCCGCTGCTCTTGGTGGTTATCCCATGGTCCTGGCATCTCCAAAAACCTGGGGTCGCCACCGAAACTGAGGCAGCACCTTCACCAATGGTCTCTTCTGACCTCTCCTGGTGCAAAACCTCAGCTTCTCTCCATGACCCCTGCAATCCTGGGGTCTCCACTGCAACCGAGGTGCACTTTCACCAATGGTCTTTCCTGACCTCTCACAGTGCCAAGCCTAGGCTGCTCTCTGTGACCCCCTCAAATTTCAACACCAGAACCATATAAGAGACTCTTACACACTACCAAGTCCTGCTTCTGGCTTGACATGGAGGCTCAGGCCTCTTCTGGACCACAGCTTCTGTATGCTGACCCTGAAGAAATTCTTTCCAGAAGATTTCACCACAGTGATTACTTACAGCTGATTTTTCAGCCCCAGCTAACCAGCATCAATTGTCCCAGTACAACAAAGATTTCACTTCAGGTTCTGGTCTCTTGTTACTTACAGCTGATTTTTCAGCACCAGCTGACCAGAACCCAAAGATTACACAGTCCTGATGATCTCTGTTCCCCTTTGAAACTAGAAACTTCACAAGCCAGGCCTCCATCTACAAATCCTTCAGCAAAACTGCTCCAAGCTCCACGGCAACAATCTTTAGGAATTCAGTGATCTTCCCAGCCCTAAGTTCCAAATGCCTCCACAATCCTTCCCCAAAATACCAAGGTCAGGTCTGTCACAGCAATACCCCACTCTTCTGGTACCAATTTCTGTTCTAGTTTGTCTTCCATTGATGTGACAAAACACTCTGACTGACACCAACTTGGGGAGGAAAGGGTTTATTCAGCTCACATCTCCTGGGTCACAGTTCATCACTCAGGCAGCCCAAGGCAGGAACTCAGGGCAGGAGCATGGAGGCAGGAGCTGAAGCACAGGCCATGGAGGAATGCTGTTCACTGGCATGCTCTCCTGGCCCATTCCCAGCCTGCCTTCTTATACAGTACACAACAACCTGCCCAGGGTGGCACTACTCATTGTGGGATGGGCCCTCCCACATTGCCTGACAATCAAGACATTACTCCACAGACGTGGCCACAAGCCAATCCAATGGAGCCAATTCCCCAATTGAGGCTCCCTCAACCCAGATGTGTCAAGTTGACGCTAAAGCTGTCCAACACAATGCTGAAAAAGCCTTTGACAAAACCCAGCATCCCTTCATGCTTAAAGTCCTAGAGGGAATTAGATTGGAGGGATCATTCCTCAATGTAATCAAAGCCATATACAGGAAACACACAGCCATCATCATCCTAAATGGGGAAATGACAGAAACATTCCTTTAAATGTAGGAACTCGACAAGGCTGCCCCCTGTCACCCAGGCTCCTCTTCAATATACTGCTTGAAACACTTGCTAGAGCAATAAGGCAAGAAAAGGAAATTATAGGAGTACTAATTGGAAAAGAGGAAGTCAAGCTATCCCTATTTGCTGATGATATGATTGTTTACTTAAGGGATGCTAAAAACTCCACCAGAAAACTCCTAGAAATGATTAACAGCTTCATAAAAGTGGCAGGATACAAAATTAACCTAAATAATCAGTGGCCTTTCTTTACAACAGCAACGAACAACTGGAGAAGGAATTCAAGGAGACCATCCCACTCACAATAGCGTCAAAAGCAATAAAGTACCTAGGAGCAAACCTAAAAAAAGACACCAAAGATCTCTACAACAAAAAATTTAAACCCTTAAAGAAAGAAATTGATGAAGACATCAGAAGATGGAAAAACCTACCATGCTCATGGATTGGGAAAATTAACATTGTAAAAATGTCCATTCTACCCAAACTCTTGTATAGATTTAACACAATTCCAATTAAAGTCCCCAAGAGTTTCTTCACAGGTTTGGAATAAAAAGTCCTTCAATTGATTTGGAAAAACAAAAGACCCTGAATAGCCAAAACAACCCTGAGTCAAAAAAGCAACACAGGGGGGATCTCTATACCAGACTTCACACTATACTACAGGGCTATAGTCATAAAAACAGCCTGGTACTGGCTAAAACAGACCTGTTGACCAATGGAACAAAACCGAATATCCAAACTTGAACACATACAATTTCAGCCATCTCATATTTGACAAGGGGGCCAAGAAGACACAATGGAGAAAAGAGCATCTTCAGCAAGTGGTGTTGGTAAAACTAGATCAACACTTGTAGAAGAATGAAATTAAACCCCTACCACTCGCCCTGTACAAAAGTCAATTCCAGATGGATTAAAGACCTCAATGTGAAATCCCAAACTCTGAAGGAGATAGAAGAAAAAGTTGGCAGCAGACTACAAGACATAACCATAGGTAAAGACTTCCTAAATCAGACAGCAGCTGTACAAGAATTAAGGTCAACAATTGACAAATGGGACCTCATTAAACTCAAAAGCTTCTGTACATCAAAAGAAACAATAAAGGAAGTGAAGAGAAATCCCACAGAGTGGGAGGAAACCATCACTGCAGATACATCTGACAAAGCATTGATTTCCAGAGTATATAAACTACTCAAAAAACAAAGAAGAAAGAAAACAAATGACCCACTCAATAGATGGAGCAAAGACCTGAACAGAGACTTCACAAGTGAGAAATTAGAGATGGCTGAGAAACATCTTAAGAAGTGTTCAACATCACTAATCATTGAGGAAATGCAAATCAAAACCACTTTAAGATATCATCTTACTCCAATAAGACTGGCTAGGATCAAGAAAACAATTGATACCAAGTGCTGGAGAGGTTGTGGGAAAAGGGGAACACTCATCCACTGCTGGTGGGAATGTAAACTCATATAGACACTATGGAAAGCAGTGTGGAGAACCCTTGGAAGACTTGGAATGAACTTGCCACCCGACCCAGCCATACAACTCCTAGGCATGGAGACTCACCTGAAGACTCACCCCACCAGAGAGATACATGCACGGCCATGTTTATTGCAGCTCTCTTCACAATAGCAAGGAGCTGGAACCAACCTAAATGCCCCTCAACTGGTGAGTGGATAGAGAAAATGTGGTACATGTACACAATGGAGTTCTATGCAGCAGTAAAGAAAGATGACATCATAAACTTTGCAGGAAAATGGATGGAGTTAGAAGACATCATGCTGAGTGAAGTAACACAGTCCCAGAAAAACAAACGACAAATGGAATCCCTCATCTGTGCATGCTAGTGCCAATTACCTAGTTGTAAGTATTTCTTATGCTTAGCCCCTTGAGCTTTTGTCCAAGCAGTTGGGAGTGATGCGTATTGGAAACAACAACAACAACAAGAGAAAGGACTGCATGTATGTGATTCATAATATATGCAAGTTCCTACACTATAAACACACATTAAGGATGGGGTGAAATGAAGCAGATAATTTATAGCAGTACTACAAGTATCCTAGTACAGAAGTCATAAATTGAATTAGAAAACCACCATGCATGGAGATCAAGGATAAAGTAAACATCAAAGAGTTGCCACCTGGTATTCTGCTCTGTCATTCATACATATGCAGAATTAAGCAGAATTTGTTAGAATTTCTATTAAATACCAAGTGCTATTATGTTGCAAATGGACTCACTCAAAAGATGAAAAGTAAATATGCATTGAAATACTAGCAACTTCAATAAACTATTCAACAAGGACCACACATAGGAGTGAGGAACTCTCACAGCACACACAGGAGATGAGAAGTCATACTCTGTAATCACATGACTCACATTTGGAATGAAGCAAGGTAGCATATATTGAAAATATGTGAAAATTAATATTCTACCTTAACCTTTTTACACATATAAAGGAAATAAGTCTACAAAGAACACCTAGTACATGCTGAGAACTTTCCCAACAACACAACACTCACATTCTGTGGGGAAAGAACCAAGCATGCATTAAGTACCAAGTATAAGGCAGTTATTATAATTCATACACAGAGGGTAAGAATTGAGCTTGTACTCATCACTTCCTAGACACCAACTATTATAGCATTATAAAAATAAAAGACAGAACATGCTTAAGAAGCCCAGCACATGCCAAGCACTCTCCTAGAACAACTTTGACCATATAGAGTCCGACTCATGTCCTTGTGCAAGACTCGGGTCTACTATAATATTAATCATATACACACCAGAAGAATACACAGGCCCTGAGCATCTAGTACATGGGTGTAATAATTGAGATTGAACTTACATTTAGGGTAAAGAAAAGAATATGCATGAGATTATGTATATGTAAAACACTTTGCTAAAGCAACACTACTCATTCCATGGTAAAAAAAAAAAAAAAAGTACTGCAATAAGCATATTATATATGAAAGGCAATATTCTGAGACAACACTACACACACATAAAAGAATACACAGATGTGAATTAAATGTCCAGTGCATGATAGAAACTCTAGTATAATTTATCTACATAAGGGAGTAGAGCAATGATTTGTTGCCTTCATAGTGTAAACTGAGAATTGTTTTACACAATCTTATTCCCACATAGTAGAAGAATATAAGCATGAATTTATCAAGCACCATTCTAAAGTAAGGAGAAGCACATGAAGAGATGAGTGGAATATGCATTTCACTATTCTACAACAATATTGGAACAATAATTTATTTCAATATAACAAAGAAAAATAATCCACTTTATGAGTGATATATACATAAATATGAATTCAAAAATAATACTCACATATAACAGGCAGAAAATAAGCATACGTCAACCTGTATAGCAGGTACCAAATTCCATTTGAATAAGTTTATTCAAATATAAGAAAAAAGAAACAAAAGTACAAGGCCACTTGTTATAATCCTTATGATTTAATAATAAAACCTATGCGGAGGAAAAGGAAACAAGTACACACGTTAAGTGCCTACTGAGAACGGAAGATAGTACAGTATTAGTGAGAAGGATTAAATGGAGGCATGCACAAAATCTTTAGATAGGCATTACCAACACATGTGGGAAAGAAAGTGTCATTCACTGAGTAAGGACCATATCCTGCACTAACTGAGTTAACTAGGTTTGCAGTGACTAGAGAAGAGTGAGTTATTAGTATATTCCAGGAAATGGTTTCAAGAAATGAGCATAAATAGTATGTGCTTAATACATTAACTTCAATTCTAGTAAAAACTTTACTTTTTAGTAGATTTACTTTGCACTTAAATAACATTAAGCATGCCTGAAGAACCCATTCTACAACAGGTCTAATTACAGTTTTAGATATTTTAAAGGTAAGAAAATGATACAAGAATAAAATTCTTCACATACTCTACACCTATTCTTTTATATTACTTAGAAATGAAAAAGCGGGGGGCTGGAGAGATGGCCTAGCGGTTAAGAGCGCCGACCGCTCTTACAGAGGACCCGGGTTCGATCCCCAGCACCCACATGGCGGCTGAGAACCGTCTGAAGCTCCAATTCCAGGAGAACTCCAGTTCCAGGGGAATCCGAGACCCTCTTCTGACCTCCGCGGCGTTGCACGACACGGGTGCACAGACTTGCATGCAGACAGTACATTCATACACATACAGAAATAAATAAAAAAAATTAATAAAAAAAAAAATTTAAAAAAAAAAAGAAATGAAAAAGCGACAAAATATTCTGGTATATATTAAATAAGGCCTAGTATAGCATCACTCAAACGTAAACTGCATTAGTTTTACATCACTGTGGCTTTCCTGGTGAGCTTGATGTGTCAACTTGATGCAGCATAGAATCCCCTGAGAAAGGAGTCTCAATTGAGGGATTTCTCAGACAAGAATGGCCTATGAACATGTCTGGGGGGGGGGTGCCTTGGTTGTTAATTGCTGTAGGAACACCCCCGCCCCCCACTGTGCACAGTTTACTAGGGAGTAGTCCTTGGCTGCAGAATGGAATCGTAATGCAAACATGAACCTCAGAGTGCTCCAGCCAACAGCATTCTTAGGTGGTTTCTACTTCTGTCTCCTGCTCAAGTACCTTCCCTGGATTTCCTCAATGGTTAATTGTAATGTGTAAGCAGAAATAAAGACCTTTCCTCCACTAAGCTGATTTTGGTATTTATCACGGTCTTTACCACAGCAACAGAAAAGTAGCATAGCTATTTGGCCACTATCTTAAAGGAAGACAGATTCTTCCCAACTCACAGCATGTATGGGTTCCATCCATAATCATGTGGCACTATCTCCAGGCCTGTGGAAGGCAGTACATGGTGGTGGCAGGAACTCAGGCAGAGGCTGATCACTGTATCCAGGCCACAAAGGACAGGAAGAGAAAGACACAGACAGAGACAGAAACACAGTAAAGGGTACAGCAAGGTCTAGCCTCCCTAAAGACATGCCTTTGGGGGCGTATTTCCTCCAGAGCATTCCCCACTTCTGAAGTTTTCACCACTTCCCAAAATAGCATCACCACCTGCAGACCGAGTATTCAATACATGAGCTTGGAAGTACGTTAAGTGCTCATGCTATAACATTTTATCCTTGGTTCTCAAAGACTCACAGCCATCTCATAAAGTAAAATGTTTTTATCTATCTCCAAGAATCCCACAAATGTTCACAATTCTCACTGTTCAGAAATCAAAAGTTCTCTCTCTCTCTCTCTCTCTCTCTCTCTCTCTCTCTCTCTCTCTCTCTCTCCTTGTCTAACCTCCCTCCTTCCTATCCAGTTAAAAGAGGAGAGATAAATAAAGCTTAGGTGGTATGGAAAAACCAGAGGGAAATGTATTAACTAAAAAAACCCTGATAATACACATACAATATCTGAACACGTACATTTATATATCTGAAGGCTATATAACAAGAAACATGGTGACAGACAGGAGAAACCTCCCTTTGAGCCAGGGTAGTCCAAGAGACTGCCAAAATAACACAGGCTACCACTACAGCCCTTGACAACCTATGAGAACCTGGAGATTAGACCCTCTTACTGAAAAGAGGACATACTCCAGACACAAGAATTGGAGCAACGGAGGGAGCTGGAACTGATTTGGAATACTCCTCCCCAAAGACTAACTGTCATAGTTATAGAGGATACTACACCAGTTGCTAAGGGAGAAAAATCAATCAGGGGTCCATCCCCAGCTTTAAAGCCTACTAACCACTTAATGAGCACCACAGCAAGCTACAGTACTGCAGCAGTGGCACTTTTATCTAAGGGGTAATCGACAGCTATCTAATTGAACTTAAAGCCATCTCAATGGGAGGGAATTCATGGGAGGTATTGTAAACCAAGTCAAATATACATGACTAGAGAGGTCATAGATCCTAGAAAAAAACCCTCTCTCTAACATCTCTCTATACAAATGAAATTTTTACCATATGCTAAATATGTATTCCTATATTTATAGACAAGTATATCCTATACTCCTCACCAAAGTACATTCTTTTTGCAACAGGTGGAGGCTATTAAAGAGTTCCATAACTGGTCACCCACAGAGAATGTATGTCTGAGAGATGCCCAGCCTTAAAAACACATCCTCAATGGAACCTCTACACCAAATGCTCGTGAACGGAGCAGAACAGGGGAAGACCGAATACTAATGCATCCCTCAGCTCTCGCTACTGAAGCTTTCTTATACCACTGAGTGCAATGCACACAGAAGGCCTCAACTGGCCAAGGTGCAGAGGATAACAGACTACAGAGTGTGTGTCTCTGGACAGGACTCCTATATTTAAATCTCACCCACCCATGGCTCAAGGACCATTGCAGTAGAGGGAGAAGAAGGATTTTAAGAATCAGGGCTGGTGAATGATCTTAAGGACACAGTAGCTTTCAGGCCTCTGGGAACTTACTCATATGAACTTGCAACAACGGTGACAGCATGCACAAGACCCACACTGACACAATCAGACAAAAATCTATTATAAAACTGGGGAAATGAGCAGGAGGCCCCAACCTGAGCCTAGGAACTACTGGTAATCGATTATTGCTGAGTGAGGGGGAGGGGGGTTGATATTTAAGGGAGTGACTCTAGATAGGCTGACTAGAGTCCTGTAGAGAAAACTGCATTGAGGGATATCTGGGTACTAATGTTTTTCCAGATAGGCCTTAACATTTATGGCAGAATGAATGAAATCTGGTGGTACTGTCAGTGGTGCACAGTATACTTGTCTATAAATGTAAGGGACTATGAGGGGGCTGATAAAGAAATTCTAAATTAGATATGATCTATTGTATTTAATTCAAAAACCCAATAAAATATACATTAAAAAGAAGTAAACACCTTCATTATCTGAGGAAGCTGAAACTTACAAGATTCACAAAGACCTTCCCCAAGGTTATGGAAACATAAACAACCGCCCAGAAGTAGAGTTTGGCAGGCCAAGCTAGGTGGAGGAGGCTGAGCTTCCTGAAGGAGAGTATCTGGCCTGCCTGCCTGCCTGCCTGCCTGCCTGAAATAGATACAGGGGCTTCAGGAATGCACATCTGTGATTCTTCACCTACATTGTGGAGGGCTTTCCATTCATTCAACTTTGAGTCATTCCAGATCCTGTAACTAACCCCAATAAACATATTGGTTCACCAAGCTGTACTTTGTGTAATCCTTACTTTGTTCTGTTGTGGGTTCCCTGTCTGAGATGAACAGACCTGTGTGTGTTGTGTCTTCTCAGGAAAAGCCTTGCACAACAATGCCAGATATCATTACAAATACACATTCTGAAGAATGCGTATGATTGTAGTGATCCCCTGATCAATGACTGGAAATTTACAAAATGTTACTCAATCAGGAGGGAAGGGACTGAACGTAAATTCAGGTTTAGTTAAAGCCAAACACTATTCTAGTATAAAAATACTATTAATTGGGAGGAAGAAAGCAAATTACTGCGAGTGCCTAGAATATGCTAGGCATGAGTCACTATAGCATTAGTTATAGAGATGGAAGGAAACAAGCATGCATTCATCAATCATCCAATATAGGGCAAATACTACTTTATTACCATTTAATTTTCATGTATATAAAGCAAATAGACATGTATCAAACATCTAATACATTTCAGGAACTATTCTAGGGAAAAGTCTTGCATAAATAAAGTGGGACCAGATAGATCAGTTTAAAGAATGAAAGACAAGAAAAGACAAAAGCTTATTTGCAAAGCATTACAAACCCTTCTAGTACATGAAGAGGGGCATTTGGACCTTAATACCAGTAAAGTAAAGGTGCTTAGAGCCCAATAGGCTCAGAAATATGCATTAAATGAGTTACTTGTGCATCAAACCCACAGATGGGTTAAGTAACACAAGCACCAAGTCTACACTAATAATTACTCTAGTAAAACAAAACTCACCATAAGGAGAAAGAAGCTATGATAAACTGAATGTCTATCATACATCAAGTTGTTTACTAGTAGAACAATAGTCACATAGGAGAAAGAAAGCAGGATTGCATTAAGCATAGCTTCCAGACCAGAAACTGCCTAGTAACACACACAGGTGGAAGAAATGGGCCTGCTTTAATCACATAGTGGATGTGAGATGCTTGGCAGTGCACTGTTGCTCAACATAGAAGAAATAAATAAAAATAACTGTATTCTTCCAGAAAAAGGAACTGAACATGCAGAGAGCACCTGGTATTGCCATTAGGATACTAGTCCAGCACTGCCTACAATTATAACAAAGGTACCAAGTATGTATTAGATATCTGTTTATGCCACAAGCATTTCTAATACTATTTTGTTCCTCCTTAAAGGGCACAAGCAGACATTAAGTGCCTTACATATGCTAAGCACTAGTCTAGTACAGCACTATTTATGCAGAGACCAGAAGAAACAATTTCCAAAGATTGTCTTAAAAATGCTTTCCATAGTCCTCACACTGTAATAAAAGAAGTTGCCATTACTATGAGCTTTTTTTTTAATGGGACAGGCAGCATCCTAACCCAAATTTGATAAGAAAGCAGAAAAATGCAGTAATTAACAGAAGATGTAGCTTATGCCTGACTTTACAATGTGACATACCTTACATGCTAGGAAAAAATAAGCACACAATAACTGGCTAAACATGTCAGATACTAACTAATCTACAAAAATAAAACTCTAACAGAGTATTAATTATAAACCAAGCCACATTTTGTCTAAGTGTCATCCACACATGAGGAAAAGGAACAGTAAATCCCTAAGTGCCTAGTGTATGCCAGGATCTGTATGAATACCTTAGTCCTGTGTTGGACATGAAATATGTTTGGTTTAAATGCTAAGAAGATGCTAGACAATATTCTGCATGGAGTACATCCATGTTTTGAATTCCTAATATCAGTCAGACATTGCTCTAGTTTAATGTAAATTAACCACAAGGGAAGGAAGCAGGAGTGACTGAAGCATCTAGTTAAGTCAGACACCATTCTGCTATAGTTTGACTCCCGTACATAAAGAAGGGGAAAGAACTCACTGAGGATCTACTGTATATCAAACATAAAGAGAAAGGAGAAAGCATGCATGCATCCAGTGCCTAGCCCCTGCCCAGTACTATCATAGTGCAGCGTTATTCACTCAGAGGGAAAGGAAAGAGGCTCACAACGGGTACTAAACACAGTCAGCATGCACCACCCTCACATATGCGTACTTCTTTCTGACAACACAGTAAGCCTGTGCTCCAATCAATCCTGAAAGGCATCCTACTATCTCATTAGCATGCGACATACACATTAGTCTAGCACAGCACAAATCACACATGGGGGCAGAGGAAATATGCATTCAATGTGCTCCTAATATATTTCAGGATCTATCAAATTATGACATTATTCACACTTGAATGAAGGACAAACACACAAATGGATCACATAAAATCATCCTCAGGTCATTCTAGTACATTACTCATATACAAGAGAATAAAATGATCTTTCATGCTCTACCTAGTGTAGGCCAAGAATTATTCCAGAATAACATTGTACACACACAGTGGAATCAAATGATCAACTCCAGCATACACAAAGTGTTATTAATTACTAACTTACTGCTACATAGCAGAATGCCATGAGCAGTGGACAGAACTTAGTAAATGCCAGATCCTATTATATACAAAATTACATACACACAAGCAAGGAAAGTGGATGTATGGAATAAACAGCATGTGAGAGCTGCATTCTAGCAAAACATTCTAGTAATACAGGAGAGATAGAAAACGCATATGTGTGCAATACTGCATGATAGACATGGCTTGAATCAGAATTTTTCTTGTGCAAATCATTACAAGGCACTGAGTAATGCTAGATTCTAGAACAAAATATTAAACATTCTTCCACTATAACTTACACATAGAATAAAAAAGAAACATGTTTTAACTCTGAGTTATCCCAAGCAGTATTTAAGGGAAATTTTATCCACTCATGAGAGAAGGAAATGTCCATGCATTGAGGCCTTACAAATATAGAGGAAGTAAACAGAGGAAACCCTGCATACAAGAGTTACAAATGCAATGCAACTTTGCTCACATTTGTGATGCTCGTTGTGTCAGGTTTATGCTAGGATATGTTTTTCATGTATGTCCTTTCCCCAGTATATATATATATATATATATATATTATATATATAATATAATATATATATATAATTTGTTGAAATGTGTTTTTGCAATATGCTATTGGTTCCATTTATTTTCATGAAAAATTCTAACACAGAGTCATACAGTTTTTGATATTATTTGATACAGCACACTTATCCATGCCTAGTTCATAAAAATATATTCTAGAATAACATTACTTATAAAAGAAAGAATTAAAGAAGCATTCACTGAACACTTTGTATATGCCAGGAAGTATTTTATACATCCTTGCCCATGTATGAACAAAGCAGATAAGATTTCTAAACCGCCTCATATGTACCAGACACTTTTGCAATATCAGTTAATTGTTATAGCAATGGAAAGAATTAAGCAGAACTTGAGCTTCTAATAAGTGCCCAGTACTATACTACTTTAATATTCTTAACTCTGGGCAGGAAGTACATAGTGTATCCCAAGGTACTCACACAGAGAGATAAAAATTAGCTTGAATCTGGTATATTTCCTTCTTAGAGTAAGGAAATAAAACTGAATTGCACACCAGGCATTTTCCAGATGCAGTTGTAGCACAGCGTGAGTCACTAATAGGGGAAGAGAGAGAATGTGCACTCCTTGGTCAGCTATGCGAGGTACTATGTAGAAAACTAGTGTACTAACATCTAGGGAAAAGGAAGCATAAATACTTACAAATGTTTTGATCCTGGGCTGGAGAGATGGCCGAGCGGTTAAGAGCACCGACTGCTCTTGCAGAGGACCCGGGTTCGATCCCCAGCACCCACATGGCGGCCGAGAACCGTCTGAAACTCCAATTCCAGGAGAACTCCAGCTCCAGGGGAATCCGAGACCCTCTTCTGACCTCCGTGGCATTGCACGACACGGGTGCACAGACTTGCATGCAGACAGTACATTCATACACATACAGAAATAAATAAAATTAATAAAAATTTTTTTTTTAAATAAAAAAAATAAATGTTTTGATCCCTTACAAAATGTCACAGTCTTCTACTACAGACTGATACACATAAAGAGAAAAGGACTTTGAGCTTTGGTCAAATAGAGTGAGAGGAAACATTTGTCAGCTTAGCATATGACACACAAACAACATAGATAGGAAGAAAATTTGCACGGTAAGGAAGCGACTATAAACCAGACATTCTCCTGACACATTTCTCACTTAGAAAGAGAAACAAAATCAAATAAGCATGCATCAACTGCTTTGCATAGACCATGCACTTCTGTTGATCTCGATTGTCAAATTGATTAGAATCACTATGGAAACAGACCTCTGGGTAAACCTGTGTGGGAGTTTCTAGATTGGGACAAGTGAGGTGTGAAGAGCCACATTAAACCAAGGTGTGATCATTCCATGGCCTTTGCTCCTAGGCTGAAAATAAAAAGGAGACTTGAGCACCACCAGTCCTCTGTCTCTGCTTCCTGAGGATGGATGTGGTGCAACCAGACACTTCCAGCTCCTGGTGGCCTGCCTTCCCGTCCATGAGGGACAGGATCCCCTTATACTGATACCATAAGCCATAATAAACACTACCCTACTTAAGTGGCTCCTTCTCAGGTCATAACAAGAAAAGTAAATAATATATCATCACTTTTTTTGCAGCATTGCTGAGACTAGAATGGCATAGTCATATAATGATCCACCAGTATATCCAAAGTTCTACCACAGTATCTATTTAATCACACATAATAGAAAAAGATCTCACCTCTACTGAGTATCTCCTATAAACTAAATTCTACTCTGGAAACTTTTTATATTGGAAAAGAAAATTAATATTCATTAAATGCCAAATATATTCCAAGAACTTTTCTTCACATAGAGGAAAGGAACAATTCTATGTGTATCAACTAGCTTAGCCCAAGCTGTGTGCTAGAACAATTTTGCTCACACAGGGAAATGAAATAAACACAAATAAATGCTTCTAATGAGTTATATACTACCCATTATTGTAGCTGAGCCTTATGCCCACAAAAGTCAAGAGAAGGATATAAGTATGTACTAAGCGCTTATGTTGGGCATTACAATCTATTAATTCATACAAAAAGCAAATAGGCAGACCTAGAGCATCTTGTATTGTGTACTGCTATTTTAATACAACATAATCCAGCATTAGAAGAAAGGAAAAAATTACCCACTAAGTACTAGCATATGCCAGGAAGTTTTCTAGTACAGCTAGACTTTTTAAATGGATGCATAGTTCCTGAATAATTTTAGTACACAAGTTAAGTAGGGCAGTATCTTAGCAGGTCATTACTTACACAAGAAGAAAAGAAAATTACACTGTCTGTTGCCACAGCCCTTGATTATCTCCCATAAATTGAAATTAAGACCCCATTGTTGAAGACAGGACACATTTTGGACAAATGACTTGGATTAGTGGGGCTGGAACTGACTTGGAAAGCTCCATAAGACCAGCTCTCATAGTTTGGGAGGACACTATACAAGCTTCTAAGGTAGAAAACCAATCAGTGGTCCACTCTCAGCTTTAAAGCTTAATAACCAGAACAATTAGCAACAGAGAAAACTATATCTGTGTAGTAGTGGCACTTTTATTGTGATGGTAATCAATAGCTACCTAATTGGACTTAGAGTCCACTCAATGGCAAGGAACTCATGTGTGACACTGTACACCTAGCCAAATACATGTGGCTTAAGAAGGCATAGATCCTAGAGAAAACAATGTTTGTCATATCCCTAGACAAATGTACTTTCTTACTGTATGCTAAATATGGATCTTTATATATTTTTGGTCTTTTTGAGACAGGGTCTCCCTTTAGTCCTAGCTGGCCTGGTGCTCACTCTGTAGACCAGGCTGGCCTTGAACTCATGGAGATCCACCTGCCTCTGCCTCCTGAGTGCTGGGATTAAAGGCACTCAACACCACGTCCAGCCATGGATCTTTATATTTACAGATAAGTATGCCAGTCACTACTCATCAAAGAAGCTTCTTTAGCAATTGGTCACACACAGAGAATAAGAGTCTCTGAGATGTCCAATCCTAAGTGATACATGCACAATGGAACCTCTACACCAAAGGCTCATAAAACATAGTAGAACAAGGGATAGAGAGAATACTAATGCATCTCTCAGCTCTCCTCAGCAAAACTTCCTAATGCAATAGAAGGAGATGAACACAAAAGGCCACAACTGGCCAAAGTGTAGAGAAAAGAGACTGCAGAATGTGGGTTCTTGGACAGCACTCCTATATTCACCCACCCAGAACTCAGGGACCACTGTGGAAGAGGGAGTCGAAAGACTGTAAAACCCAGGGGAGTAGGCGTATGACCATAAGTGAACAGAGTCTTCCAGGCATCTAGGATCTTGCTGAGAGGAACTTGCAGCAAGGATGACACAATGCACAAGACCCATGCAAACTCAACCAGACAAAAAACAGCACAGAAGTGGGAAATGGGCAACAGGCCACAACTTTGGTGAGGAACATCTGGCAGCTGATCACTGCTGGGTGAGGGAAAGTTGATCTTCTTTAACGAAGTAATGCTAGACAGGCTGTGATCCATTGGATGAACTCACACCAAGGGACACCTGGGTACACAAACTTGATTCAATAGGCCTTAACATATATGATAAAATGCGTGATGTCCTATTGGCAGGCTATGGAGAGTGTAAATAGGGAAAGGGGGCTAAAATGATTAAGATATATTGTATGAAATTCAGAAAATTTCAAAAATATTTATTAGAAAAAAAGACAGCTATTACACTGAGCTTGTAGGACACGCTACAAGTTACTTTTCTGTTGCTGTGATAAAACACCATAACTAAGGCAGCTTATAAAACAAGGAGTTTATTTAGCTTAGGGTTCCAGAGGGATAAAAATCTATCACGTGGGGAGGCATGGTGACAGGACAGAGGGACACTCACCTCTTCAAGCAGGCACATGAAGCAGTGAATGAATGGCTGGAAATTCAGCAAGGCTTAAGAACTCTCAAAGCCCACCCTCAGTGACTTGCTTCCTCCAGTAGACACACTTTGTAAGACCCAAAACAGTGCCGCCAACTGGGGACAGAATGTACAAATGCTCGAAGCCTATGGGGGACACTCTCATTCAAACAGTCACATTCCACCCCCTGGCTCACATAGGCTCGTGACCATACGAAATGGAGAATGCTTTTAGTTTGCCTTCAAACCCCCCTAGTCTTTACCAGTCTCAGCACTCTTCAGTGATCTAGAGTCCAAAGTCTCTTCTGAGACTCAAGCAATCTTTTAAATCTATGTCCCTGTAAAACCAAAAGATAAATTACATATTTCCAACATGGAATAGAATTGAACACACAGTCCTATTCAAGATGGGAGGAATGGGGAGACAGTGAGGAAATAGTAGACCAGAGCAGCACTGAGAACGAGCAGAGCAAACACCCACCCCAGTACCTCCATGTCTGACTTCTGGCCCTTTACTTCCAAACCCTCCAGCTTTGCTGTGTGCACCATGCATCTCTGTCCTGGGTTGGCACCACTCCCTGTATGCAGCTCTCCTTGTGAGATGTCTCACAGCTCTGGTATCTCGAATGCTTTCCTGGGGTCTCCACCGCTAACAAGACTTCACTTTTACACAGCTTTACACAATGTTCTTTAAGGGCCTCTTGGCCTGTCAGGACCTTCTTTATTCAGGGACGCCTCTGCTGCCTGCTGTCTGGCTTCAGCAGAGCTCTGAAAACAAGAAATCAGAACCGATGACCCCTTCACTCTTGCATCTCTCCCACCTCTAAAGCCAGCAGCAAGTGAGCACTGTGGCCAAGTTCTGCTGCTAGCCAGCAGAGGACTCAACTCCACTCCCTCTACCTTACCAGCAGCTTTTCTATGCTTTGCTTTTCCAGGAGTAGAAAACCCTTCTGGCATTTTCCTTGCACAGGTTGGAGGCTTAGCTGGGTGTGGTCTTGCCCTGAAGGGACTCCTCCACTGTAGGGAAATCCAATTTGAGTTAGGTATGAATAGGCTAGCTTTTCAGCCAGCATTCCTCAGGAGCACAGGTGGGGGTTATGGGACTCCCCTGACCCTACCCTCCATGAGACAGCAGCTCATGACCCAACAATAGTGACTGATGTATAAGGGGGTGTGGTTCAGGGGTCTGGGATTGGCTGTGGGCTATGACATCATTTTGGCTATATAAGGGATATATATATACTGCCAACAATAAAGTGGATTCTTCATTACCATCAAGACATGACCCCCATACATTACTTTACACAATGTGTAGTCTGAAGCAGGCCTAAGTCTAGGTACACACTACAGATGTGTAGACTGAAGCAGGCCTGAGTCTCAAGTGTCCTGTGCTAGCAGGGCTGGATGGCAGTCTATCAGACCACTAGCCTGGGGTGCTAACATGGGGTCACCAACCTGTGGAATGAAGAGTTGTTTGCCAGCAGCGTAGACTGAAGATCAGCCATCAGCCATCAGCCAGAAATTCCTGTCTGAAGAGTTATGGACTCCCAGGCAGGTGGGATAGCAAGGCCAAATGGGGTGGTGTTCTGCCCCCACACACACACACACCCGAGGCTGACAACCTGAGAGAGACAGGTAGTCACTCAGGTTTGGTTGCAGGCAGCAGCCAGCTGGCACCTGAAGGAGGTATCAGTTTACCCAGGGAGGAAGCTGCTGGCAACAGCCTCCCTCAGCAGGGAGTGTGTCACATTCCACTGTAGAGCTGTATAACACTCACAGTTAATAGCTACACTACCATTTCTGCATTAGCCTATCTTGAAATTTCCTCTGCCAAAGAGTAAATTTCAACTTAGCCTCAATCTTAGGTTGTGGGTCGCCTGGACTCTGCCAAAATATCCCAATTGTTCCCTCTGGAGCTACACAGTTTTCAGCACTGCTTTCATCCAGGCCCCTGCTAGAATAGCCAGTTAAGCTCTGCTTACTGCATTCAACTGCTTTTCTAGTCCAAGCTTCTGAAGTCTTCCACATTCTGACAAAACCTGGTTTAGTCAGGTTCTTCACAGCCAACAGCCCGCATTTCCTTCAGCAAGGCCGAACTTTCTAAGACCTCAGAAATCAGTGCCACCAACTGATGACAAAATGTCCAAATAATTGGAGCCTATGGGGGACATTCTCATCCAAACCATCACAAACACAGTAGCTACAATATACTTTATCCACAAGCACCCATAAAGAACATTGCACACAAGGTGCTGGAGAGATGGCTTAGTGGTTAAGAGAACTGGCTCCTCTTGCAAAAGATGGGATTTGATTTCCAGCACCCACATGCTGGCTAACAACTATTCATAAAACTCCAGTTCCAGGGGATCCAGCGCCCTCTTCTGACCTCCTTGGGCATTGCACAACATGGTGCACCCACCTACAATAAATACATGCAATACACTAGTATACATGAATTAAAAATAATAAAAACAATATTTTAAAATAAGAACATTGCATACTCAAAGTAATATTTGAACAGTCTTCTTCACAAATGCTGTAACAGAAAGAGCATGCATGAACTGCATAATGCATGCCATTTTCTTTAAGATACTTGCTTCAATCAAAATGAAGACATCCAGTTTGCTTGGAACAAAATAATTTTGCCAGAACCTCTAAGAATATGATATTATTCACTAATAAAATAAAGGAACTGTATTGAACTAATACATTGCACTAAACTAACTGTGCCTAACTGATGTGCTATAATAATATATAGCATAGTATCTTAACATACATTTATTCTCTCATAAGGAGAGGTTATAACCATGATTAATTATTTAGCATATCTCATTCAATTATAACATAGTGGTTAATCTGTACAGTGGTCAAATTTTAGCTTTATTACTTAATATTTGCATTATCAGGTCAGCTTGGTTAGGCATACAAACCTTAGTTTATGTATCTGTGAGGACAATTTAAGACCTTCTCCACACAGCAATGAAAGGATTAAACTGAGATTTCTATCCATGTATGGGGCCTTGTGCCAAATACGTGACTAATAAATCTTATATATTATTACAGCTTTACCATAATGACTTTTTCTATATCTACTACTATTATTGTTACATGATGTAAATGTATCCTGCAAGTTTCAGAAAACTTGTTTTTCTACTTCATTCCTGGAGAGGCAGATTCAAATAAGTGATATGATTCACACACACTGGTTGGCATAACAGTGGATGATGCCTCTGGGATCAGTACCAACACAGGCATAATCTAATGCCAGTACTCTTCTCTTTTGAATGCTATCATTTAAATCTACTGATTTTCTCCAGGGCCTCTCATCTCTTCTTGTTTTCTTTCTTAATCTTTAACATTTTTTGAGATATGATCTCACTATGCAGCCCAGCCTGGACAAAAACTTGCCATTCTGCTGCTTCACACTCCAGAGTCCCTGGATTACAAGTGACCATCATTATACCAAATTCGGCTTTAACTTTTTACAGGAGGCACCTTTTATCCTCTGCTTCTCAAATTTTTTTAAAATCAATCATTAACCACTTACCTCTGTTCTTCATCCTTTTCCTAAAGCCTTTCCCTCTCTTCTATAGAATAGCTATGGTCCCTCTTATGGTAACTTTAACAGGAGAAAGGGAAACCCAAACAGATCTTTTTTAAGAGTTTAGAGCCCTCTCATTGAGCCTTTTTCGATTTGTCTCTTTTCCCATTCAGTATCTGCTCATCATATTTTGTACTCACTGGGCTACCAAGGAGCATCACTTGGAATACGTCCTCCTTTTCCTCATTTGAAATGATCTAAAGACAGCACCTCTGTAAATCTCTTCCTCTCTACCCATCTGATGGAAATGTGGTGTGTGCTTAGTGAAGACAATAGAGATGAAATAATAAATGTTATACGAGGGTTGAGGAGATGGTTCAGATCATAACATGCTTGGCTTTCAAGATTGAGGGCTTGAGGTTGACTCCCCAAACCCCCATGAACAAATTCAAAAGCTTGGTGTGTTGGGTTATATTTATAATTCTAGTACTAGGTGGGGTGGGGACAGGCAGATCCCTGCACCTCACTAGCCAACCAGCTTAGCCTATTTGATGAGTTCTATGTCAGTTAAACATCAGGCTTCAAAAAATAGATAAGTTGGATGGAATCTGAGGAAAACTTGAGATTGAACTCTGGCCTCCACATGCACATGCACCTGTATAATGTCCCCCAACATACACCAAAATTGATGTTGTGTAGATAGAAATACAGAGTTCACAACTTTTCAACTATGATTCAACTAGGTACAGCAATTAGCCATTTACTCATTCTACTAGCCTATATTAGCCATTTGCTACATGGTAAATACGCTATTGTGATGGACGCTTAATATGGCCCGGTCTTTACTTTTGTGACTCAGGTTAGCATCTCAAGACTATGGAATAAATAACATAGGGTATTTTCTTAAGTAAAACAGAAGAAGATAAGATGAAACAGAGCTATACTTGGGAGACAGTTGAAGTGATGTCAATATGAGAAAGTATCTAGCAAAAATCTAGGTCAATGTCTGAGGCATGGATAGTTGTGGGTTGTTTTGAAATATCACTTGCTACAGACACACAAAACTATTGATTTATAAAATCAATAGTTTTGCAAGATATTTACAATAGCGTGCAGGTAAAACACTTCATACACACAATTAAAAACATTATGAAGTAGTTTTAGAAGCTCTGCTTCTGATGTTTTATGACATGTCAACAGAATAACTTGGTTGTATATCACTCATAATGGTATGTTTCATCTTACAGTTATGAGAAAAATCAATTACAGTGATTTTTATTTCACCCACAGCTTTTATTGTGTGTGAACCTTGCAATACCAGGTATAGTTAATCCAGTGCTCTCTGCATGACAGCCAAACAGATTGGAGAGTCTCTTCTCCCTAGCATTTACTGCTATTATTTGGAGCCCTAGTTCCTCATGAATCCTGTAAATTTTGGCTTTCTCTGACCTGTGAAGTTTGTTATCTTCCTGAGTTTCATGTGTTTCCCATACTCTATCCAAGAGAGAATGTTTGAATTAGGAGGCAGTTGTACATGATGCCTTTAGAAACCTGAAAAGCAGAAATTGCTCC
Source organism: Rhizomys pruinosus (assembly GCA_009823505.1). Taxonomy (NCBI): domain Eukaryota; kingdom Metazoa; phylum Chordata; class Mammalia; order Rodentia; family Spalacidae; genus Rhizomys; species Rhizomys pruinosus. The sequence continues at coordinate 2,788,032 of VZQC01014358.1, read as the reverse complement.
ATAATGGGAAAAACTGGTCTTATTCTTGTCAAAAAAAAAGCCTAGGAAAAGAAAAGTTAGAACTAGGAAATAGGGCAGTTCTAATAAGACAAGTTCATGGAAACTGACACAAGTCAAGCAGGTGATGTTCAAAAGAATTTCTAGAAACTAGTAACAGGAAATAATGGGGAGGAAAGGAGTAACAGATATTTAGCCTGAAGACAAAAGTATATGGATGGACATGTCTAAATTTCCAACAACACAGGACCAGGACAGCATTTTCTAAACTGGCACTCCATAAAACACTAATTCAGAGCTCAGCGGCAACAGGATCGGGGACAGGGACTGCACCCAAGTGGCCAGCACCAACCCAACTTTCTGCATGGACAGGGTAAGGGTCTGCACACCTTGGAGGTGCCTGGATCAGGTGCCAACGAGTGCTGCATCCCTTGCTCCCCATGGTGTGGCTATCCCAGTGGGACCAGCTATAGAGACTTGGGGCACAAGGTAACAGAAGAGACAGCAAACCTTCCACTCCACAGCCAACCTAGAGGAACAGGCCTTCAACCCAATGAAGAAATGTTGATTATAATTGAAGGAGAAAGAAAAATCTTTCACGACATAAACAAAATGAAAGAATTCATCTCCAGAAAAGCAACCCTTCAGAAAATACTCAATTCAAAGGAAAGTTCAGAGGAAAGCAATTCAAACGTCAGAGGAAAGGAGCAACTATCCCCAAGCAGCTAGAGAGAGTAATTAATTACAGTATAACTGCAGAAATACAAACCTAGACCAAGAATGAAAACAGAAAATAAGTTGAAAGGAAGCAACACACATCTCTCAATAATAACCTTAAATATTAATGGTCTAAACTCCCCAATCAAAAGACATAAACTGCCTCACACTCCAGAGTCCTTGGATTACAGGTGATCATCATTACACCAAATTTGGCTTTAACCTCTTACAGGAGGCGCCTTTTATCCTCTGCTTCTCAAATTTTTAAAATTCTGGTATTCAGCAAAGCTTAATCCAGAAGAGATTGACAGCGTAAACAGACCCAAATTTTTAAAATCAGTCATTAACCACTTACCTCCGTTCTCCATCCTTTTCCTAAAGCCTTTCCCTCCTCATGCCCCTGTCCTCTGCCTTGTCCCCCGATGCCTCACCCTACTTAACCCTTCCTTTCTCCATTTATATTACTGCATTCTGCTTATTGTATGCTCATAGATGAATGTCTCAAAACTCTCACCAGAGAAGCTTCCTTATGCAGCCAAGGGCAGTTAACACAGAGACCCACAACTGGTCAACAAGAAGAGAATAAGAGGCTGCAGAGTGCTCTTCCTTGAGCAAAATCAAGATTTTGCTTCCCAAGGCCTAGAGACCATTGCAGGAGACGGGGTAGAAGCCGGGTGTGGTGGCACACGCCTTTAATCCTAGCACTTGGGAGGCAGAGGCAGGCAGATCTCTGTGAGTTCAAGGCCAGCCTAGTCTACAGAGTGAGTTCCAGGCCAGCTGGGGCTACAGGGAGACCCTGTCTCAAAAAGACCAAAAAAGAAAAAAGAATGGCTCTAAAATCGAGAGATGCTGAATGATCTCATGTAAACCAAGTTTTACTGACAGTTGAAAAGTTACTCACAGGAACTCACTGCAGTATTGACAGCATACACACAAATCTGCATAAGATCAAGCCAGACCAAATCCCACCACTGATGTGCACAAGAAACCCCAGCCCCAGTTGAGTAACTATTTAACCAGGATTGGATGGATGGACCCACACCAGAAAGCATTTGAGGGACACAAATGACTCTACTCGGCAATATATATAGGCATATATATAGGCATATATATATAGGCATATATATAGGCATATATATACATATATATCACATGAAATTCTTTAGGGGGTACTAAACAGGGGAAAGGGATCTCAATACAGTCAAAGTATATTGTATGAAACTCACAAAAATTCAATAAAATACAAGGTTGACAGTGATAGAGGAAGATATCTAATACTGACCTCTGATCTCTGCATAACTACATACATGTATACCCCCTAAAGAGACTCTCTCTCTTTCTCTATCACATACATACATACATACATATATACATACATACATACACACAGAGAGACACACAGAGAGAGAGAAACAATAAAAATAAAGCAAACATTCCTAAACATAATGATTAAAGGACATCTATTCCCACTTCCCAGAAAGTGTATTTTGGGGAACTTAATGTTTGATTCATACTATGATTGACAGTCGAATTCCAAAACTTCTGAGCAGATAAAGACAAGGGCAGGTAATTCTAGACATAGGATTTATAAAGCCTGTAAACATCAGTAATATGACTAACTATACAGAAGGCCTCATTCACCACAGTACTTCAGGAAATGCAGAGAAAATAAGTTTAAAAGAGATCCTGATGGTGCTAGAGAGATGGCTCAGAGGTAGACGGTACTTGCTGTTCTTTCAGATGACCCTCCAAAGGACCTGGGTTTGGTTGCTAGCACCAAACTCATAACTCAACTGCCTTAACTCCAGTTCCAAGGGATTCAATACTCTCTTCTGACCTATGCAGACAGCCTTATATTCATGCACATACAGTATACAAGTGTGTATACACACACACACACACACACACACACACACATATACATTAATGAAAACAAGAAATAAAAAAGAAAACTCTTAGAGAAAAACCCAGAGTGTAGACCACTTCTAATCAAATGGGATCTAAGGTGAAATTCTCAGTCTGTGGAGGAAAGCATGAACTAGACAGGGAACCCAAGAAAGACAATGCAATAGTCTCTGATGTTGGGAGTAGAAAAAGCAATGTAAATACAAAATTACAATGTCCCACCCAGCCTACATGTCTAACCCAGAAAATATCACATCTGTCTATCAGCACGTCTTCACATGTTTTTCACCTAGATCATTCAAGACAAATAAATGCCATACTTCCTGCCTTATTTTAACTCAGAAAATAGGAAGAAATGCACATGCGGTATCCACCAGTATGAAAGCTGCAAAGAACTCCAGAATGGAAATTATAGAGAAGCTGACCACAAAATCCCTAGGTTGGCTTGGGTTGATTTGATCGTGTGATCCTTAAAAGACCACACTGTAAATGAGAAAGCACTTGCAATTTTTTCTTACCCCATACTCATCTGAATGGAGTTTGGATTTACCACGATGGACAGAAAGATTTGTGCTCTTTTCTGAGTTAAATGCAGGGAAGGATCTGTCAGTTACTTATGCCCCACTTATACAGAGGGAGAAAATGTGATAAAAGAAATATTGATCTATTTACTATTTGCTGGACCAGAGAAGCAAGGTGGGCAAGAGTTTAGATCTGGGCTGCACTGCTTCCTTTACTCTTGGCATGACAGTACTCGAGTAGTTTTTAAAGCACATACTGAATTCTGATGAGAAGATGCTCAGACATCATCTTTTTCTTCAAGAGACTGAGATGAATTGATTAAAAAGAACATAGTTTGACAATGTGCAGCAATGAGACTGAGCACAAGAATGAACAGACCTGCTGCTCAGGAGCATTCCCAGCTCTGCAGCAGAACCCCAGCTGATCACAGACAGAGACCTAACACTCTCACAGCTTTGGCAGTTACCTATGTTATCTCTTACATAATTAGCATAATTAGAATGCCTTTTACAATTCATGAGTTGATTAACTAAGAAATTAATCAACTAATAGATAATACTTATAAATCATTAACTATAATATATATCAGATGATGTGTTCGGTAATTTAATAACAAATCATTCTACTTTAAACACTACTGTCACTCAGGAATTATCATTATTTTTACTTTAAATATGATCTGGATATCAGAGTGATAAGTAGTTTGTCCCATGTCATTCAGCTAGGAAAGCCAGATTTTGAATTTGTATTAGGAATCCAAACCTCAAATTCCTAGCTACTAAGCCATCAATTACATGAGTGAGGCTCGGTTATATAAGTGACAATTTCATATTCAATTTCAGTCCATAATGCTAGTATTAGACAAAATAGAATTTTCTCTTTTGCCAAAAATTCCATTCTTCCCATATTTTAAGGAAGTACTGGGTTTTATTCCTTAAAAGGCATAAACTACAGTAATTAAACTTAGCAATAGACTGATGATGACTCTAATTATCAAATGAATTAATAATGATCCCACAGAGCTTTCATAGGCCAACACAACATTAAATTGACAACTAAATAGGATTGTGTATTTCTCCCAAAGTTTTATTTGTAGTCTGTTCTTTGCCTTCTCCTCTACTTTGGGCTTCTTGATCCTGGAAGTTGTCCTCAGGCTTGAGAAGTCCAGCCCTGAGTCCCTCTCCGCCTTCATTTTCACTCTCTTTGCTTACTAAGCCATCTGTTCTTGCACTCCGAGTCTTAGCTCTGCCCTAGGAAAGCCTCTGGCAGAGAAAAAGTTTTCCATCCAAACACAGTTAAATATGAAGACAATGCCTTTTGGCATACTTTGTCTCCTTCTTTAGTCCTGTGAGGGACAGAGAGAGCTTTGAGTCTTGGGATTTCAGATCCTATAGGATTCATGTGTTCCCTGTGATTTTCTAAATACCAATTTGGTTGCAAGTCTCACCCTTTAGTGAACACTGTTTCATGACAGATGGGATGGCATCATTTACTGCTTCATAAAATCACAGCCAAGATACTAAGAAACTAAAGGCTCAAGGCAAGGAAATTATCAGGGGAATAAATTGGTCATAGGTGAAGAATTGGGCAGGGGGAGCAAATGGTGCTTAAGATTTCCCACAAACAGATGCGTTGCATGATTTCTGGAGAGTAATAAAAATATTATCCAGCTCTGCTCAGTGTAGTGGGTAACTGAGTTACTCAGTGTCCAGATTATATAGTGCAGAACATAGTCACAGAGGTGTTTCAGTGTCTCTCCCATTACAGACATGCATGCCCTCAGAGCGCCCCATTCCATTAACCACCATATCAGCACAGGTCTTGTTTATTCCCGTGGTACTTGAGACTAAACCTGGGGTCTCGAGCATACTCGGCAAGTGCTCCACTACAGAGCTATATCCATAGTTCTCCTTTTTCTTAACTTTTAATTTTAGAGAGAGTTTCACTATGTAGCCAAGCTGAACTTAAACTTGTAATTTTCATGCTTTAAACTCCCAAGTACCTGGAGTTACAGTCCTGCACTACCAGGCACAATTCACCACAGATTTTTTTCATAGCCATTTTTTCTTATATTTCTTGTAAAATTGGCAATTCTATCCTTAGGTAACCTAATAATAAGGGGAACGAACAAGATGAGAAAATGAAAGTGGATCTCCAGGGCCTCTTAAGAAGTCAGATTCCCTGATTCCTTTGAGAGCAGCTGAACACCACTAGTTAGAATTGTCTGAGGTCTCCCAAAAACTGAGTAGAGAGTTAAAGGGAAATGTAGTCTACCAGAATGCGATCACACTGGAAAATTGCTATCAAGTTGTCCCACGGACTTATTTACATAATCTCCAGGAACCTTCAACATCCTACAGCTTGGCTCCAACCTTGTCTTCCCTTCCTTCTGTCTGTAATATATGTTCTTGCAGTTCCCACCTTATTCTTGTGACAATAGGTATTCAGTCTTCACATGCTCAAAAACTGTCAACTCTTTTCAGCTTTCTTCAGACCACTTGCCAATGGCTGGGTCCAATCTGGGATCACAAATTGGTTGCTTTAATTCTGCCCTTATTAGTTTTGTTTCTGTTCCTGAAATAAAATATCCTAACAAAAATAACTTAGGGTAGAAAGGATTTATTTGGGCTTTCTGTTTCAGAGGGGACAAGGTCCATCTTTCTGGGGACCATGTGGAAATAAGCAGGTGTATGAAACACTTGCAGGGGACACTTGTAGGAAACACTTGTATGAAGCCGCAGCAACAAAGCACCTCTCGCTCGTTCTTCTCAAAGCTGTTTATTATTCAGGCAGGCAGCTCTTGTCAGAACGGTTTATTCAAGCACATCTTTACTCCTTCTCCAAGCCTCTCCCTCTAAGCCTTCTCCTTCCTCAGGCAAGCAAGCTTCTCTCTCAAGACTAGAAAGGAGAGAGAGTGTGTGTGTGTCTATCTAGAAAGTCCCTCTATTTATCCACCTTCCCAGCCCAGGTTGCGTGGCTGGTCTATTGGTATCATCTGGCCTGATCTTGTATACAGGGTGCACCTGCACAGCTCAAATGGTGAGCGTGGCTTTACTTAGAGGTAGGAGGGAATCAGGTGTTAATCATAAGACTCAGGTGTTAGTCATAAAACTTTGCTAAAGTCTCGGGTGCCATCCTGGGACCCTCGCCACACCTGCTCTCCACAAGCAGGGAAGGCAGGGCAGCAGGAACAGACAGGTGGCTGAGCGCACTGCATCTGCACTCATGGAGTATAGTGGGGAGAGCACAGAGGGCTGGCTGCAAACCTCAAAGCCCACCCCCAGTGATGTATTCCTCCAGCAAGGACCCACCTTCTGAAGCTTCCATAACTTTCCTAAACAGTGTTTCCAGCTCAGGACCAAGTGTTCAAAGACATGAGCCTATCAAATGGGGACATTTCATATTCAAGGCACAACAACATCCCGACTTTTCATTTCCTGCTCACCATCTTAAGCCATAGAAGGCTGTTGAGCCCAGTGTCACATTTGTATGTTAAATTTTAAAATTGTTGATAAAATGCAATGAACAATATCAAGTCTGGAAAACTGAAGCATAAACTCAGAAGATGAATTGTGGCCAAGCAACAGGCCTAGGATGGAGCACACAGCAAGGTTCAGGGCTGACCCTTCATGTCTACTGACCCGAATCAGCTGATGCACTATACCCTCTTTTGTTTGTTCACAAGTCGACCCACACATTTTATATTTGGAAATTTGTAGCTTCTAAAACCAATTATGAAAAAGCCATGACTATTTCACAAATGCTGAGTTAGAAAAGTAAGCAGAGCCACCAGATGTGGTGGAACATGCCATTAATCCCAGCATTCAGAAAGCAGAAGCAGGTGGATCTTTGTTTGTTCGGGGCCAGCCTGGCCTACACAATGAGTTCCAGGCCAGCTGGAGCTGCAGGGAGAACCTATCTCAAAAAAGAAAGAAAGAAAGAAAGAAAGAAAGAAAGAAAGAAAGAAAGAAAGAAAGAAAGAAAGAAAGAAAGAAAGAAAGAAAGAAAGAAAGAGAAAGAAAGAAAGAAAGAAATGCCGGACTACATAAGTATGTAGTCTTGGGCCTGACCTTGAGCCACCATGACCAGTAACAACACAGCACTTTTGTTGTCTACAGTTGATACAGAGGGAAAATATGCAGAATAGAAAAATTTTAGTCTTCCAGTGAATTAAGTCAAAACTATCACAAAAAAAGCTGCAATCCTTCTCCTGAGATTTTAGAATCACACACTTTCTCAAAAGCATTTGTAGTAAATATTTTGTTGTATAAAAAGAAATCTGTTTTCTTACTCTTTGAAGGCACAAAAATAGGCCTTAGATGGTAAGCTTATTCAATGACAACTGATTTCTTTAACTTTCTTCTCATTCATTGGTTCTGAGTATTTTTTTAAAATAAATAATTTTTTTATTATGCTTTGTGTATTTCATACCACATTTTCCAATTCAGTTAAGCATATCCCCTCCCTTCCCCTCACCCCCACCCTACCCATCCCAGATCAGCATTCTGCCATACGTTTTCTCCATCTTTCTCTGCTTTTTGTTTTGTTTTCTTTTTTTTAACAATAAGTGATAATTGTGAGTCCAAGCATCCTTCATGTAAAACTCATTTGCAAGCAGTTGGGCCCAAACCCCCACAGCTCATGGGTCCCACCCTCCTGAAAGGGGGGGCTTGTAAGTACAACTCAAGTTGATCAAATGATCTTTATTGTCCAGTCTATATTGTTTTAGTTTTCCCCATTCACCCCAATCGCAGCCCTTACATTCTACCACGGCCCCTTCTTCCGCAGATTTGTTCCCTAGGCTTAGACACAAGGGCGAAAGGTGGATGAGACGCAAAACACTCTACTTTCTCTGGAGCCGATGTCTTGGTCTCCTAGTCAGTTCTGGCTGTTTTCTTTCATGGGCTGCCAGCTTGTCCAGGCATAACCTTTCGATCCTACTAATGAAGCACATGCAATTAGATATTTAGGTATTAAACAGTATAATATATAGCCTTTCGATCCTACTAATGAAGCACACACAATTAGATATATAGGTATTTAAACAGTACTAATTGTTATGGTAGGTTTCTTTGGTATAGACACAAATGTTTGGATGGTATGTTAATTCATGATTTACATTTTCTTCTGTTAAGTATGGCAGGGTCTTCCTGTGGTTTATAACATCTCCTAACCATTAGAGGATGTAAGCTTGTGACATCAGCCGTGGGTTATTCCTCCAAGGAGAGAGCTAATAGCCGATTAGATTTGGGATATACAGACGTATGGCTGCCACTGCTGCACAGTATTTCCAGGTCTGAGTATTTTTGTGGAAATCACAAGTATAAGGAGAAAGAACAATAGATTTAGAATATGTGAAAGACTGAATTCTCCATTTAAAATATATCCTGACACAGACCCACCTGCCTACACTGAAAAGTATATGGTACATCACTCATCAAAGAAGCTCCTTTTTGCAGAAGATGGAGGTTATTACAGAGTCCCACAACTGGTCATACACAGAGAAGATAAGTCTGAGAGAAGTTCAGCCCTAAGTGACACATCTAAAATGGAATCTGTACACTTAAGGCTCATGGAACATAGCAGAACAAGGAGTAGAGAGAATACTAATATGTTGTTCAACTCTCTCCAGCAAAGTTTCCTTAAACAACAGAGTGTGAAGCACACAGAAGGCCCCAACTGACTAATTTGTAGAGAATAAGAGACTGAAGAGTGTGTGCCCCTGGATAGGACTCTTACATTAAATCATACCCACCCAGGGCTCAGGGACCATTGAAGAAGAGGGGGAACAGAAAGATTGTAAGAGCCAGTATTGATGCAGGAACAAAAGGAAACAGGATTTTAGGCCACTAGGAACTTGCAACAATGGTGATAGCACACACAAGACCCGTGACAACTCAATCAGACATAGAACAGTATAGAATGAGATAAATGGGCGGCAGGACCCGACCCTAACCTAGGAACTATTGGCAACTGATTACTGCTGGCTGGGGGAGAGTAGATCTTCTTTACGGGAGAAACTCTAGAAAGACTGACTAGACTCCAGTGAATGAACTTGTATTAAAGGACATCTGTGTATAAATCCTTGATGGGAAAGCACTTAACATATATATGACAGAATTCATGGGATCTGGTGAGGAATGCTGCAAGTGAGTTTCAATTTGATTAAGATCTATTGTACGAAATGCACAAGAATTCAATAAAATATTTAATAAAAATATATCCTTAGGTTCAATGCAAGAAAATATTCCTGTAGTCTCACAAAAATCTGAATTGTCTTGGGATAGTTCAGTCCTTTTCTCTGATATCATCTTGTGGTGTAGTTACAATAATGAATAATCCACATCGCAAAGAGTGAAATCATCTTCTATAAATGGTATGCCTGAGGTTAGGAAAGCCAGTCAATCTGTTTTATCTCCAAGGACAATGCACTGAAAAGTGCAGGAAGCAAGAAGCATGGATTTTGAAAGATTTTACCAGAGAGCGATGCTAAATTTTTGAGACTGTAGATATGGTTAGCTTTATTTAAAAATTATTCGGGGCTGGGGAGATAGTTCAGTGGGTAAAGAGCTTGCTGTATATGTGCAAGGACCTGGTTTTGGATTCCGAGAACTCACATAAAAGCCAGACATAGTACTGTGGATGTCCATAAGCCAGCACTCCTGAAGCAGGATGGGTAAGGGAGACCAGAGAATCCTCTGAAGCTAGAGAACAACTTGCTGTCTCAAACAAGATGGAAAATGAGGACAGACACCCGAAGTTGTCCTTTGACTTCCACACATATGCCCTCATATGTGTGTGCCCACGTTCACACATATGAACATGTACATATGCATATGTTATGCATGTACATATTAACATTTTCAAAATAAAGGTTGCACGATTGATTTTAATCATTGTTAAAGAAATCAGGTCTGGGGAGATGATTCAGTGATTAAGATCTTGTGAGGGCCAGTGTGTGGATCCCCAGAACCCATGTAATGCAAAGTAGGCATGGCAGCCCACACACACTTCCAGCTTCAGTAGAGAGTGACTGGGAATCCCCAAAGCACGTTGTCTAGCAGGGCTAGCTCTTGGATTCACTGAGAGACTCTGCCTCATACAAAAAGGTGGAAAAGAAATCAAAGCTGATCCCTGACACCAACCTTTAACCTCCATATGCTCATGGAAGGCACACACAGTGCCTCATGCACATCTACATACACATGGGATGACATCATATACATGCACACATACACTACACACATACACACAAGTGAAAAGAGAAGGGAAGAAAAGCACAAAAATGATATATTAATGTGTTTTAATATTTTATTTATTATTTTTATGTGTATGAGTTTATTGCCTGCATGTATGTAACTGAATCCATGTCATGCAATCCCCTCAGAGGTCAGGAGAGGGCATCAGATGTCCTGCAACTGGAATTATGGATGGTTGTTAGCTGCCATGTGGGTGCTTATAATTGAACTGGGGTCTTTGATTACTTTTAATTATGTAATTCACACACAGGTGCTATGAAGTATTTGTATATATTGTGTGAGGTAAGTGAAAGATAAAGAAGAAAATTGACAAAATAAATATTTTCAAATTAAACTGAAAAAGTAATTATGGTTTAAATGGTTTATAAGAATCAAAGTCATATTACACAAGCTCTTCTTGCAATTGATTATACTGGATATTTAGTCATATTTTGCTTTCACAAAATATGAACATTTTATGTTTTTTTTTCCTGAACAAAAATGTTTGAACAAACGAGTCAATGTCATTAAAATATAATAATCTCATGCACTCATTTAGTACATGACCAATTCAAAATTACCTCTGAAATGCAATATTCACCTAATAATGTACTAAGCCACTAGTAAATTCTACAGTTTTAATTCCATTTGATAAAGTTATGTAAAAGAAACTTTCAAATTATTAAATATTTATTCTTTAAAAATTCCATACAGATATTGACTTTATTTTGCTATTTTCCTTTTGCCCTGCTTCCTTCCAGCTACCCCAGTACCCAACCCAGCTCCTGCCAGCTTCATTCCATCTCATCGTCTTTATTATTGATTGTCCTCGTTCTTGTTGTTGTTATTAACAGTTCCCTGAGCCCAATTACTGCTGACCAGGTGTGCTTTAGTGTGGTGGCACCATCAGCTGGTGACATTGCCAAAGAAAAGTGACTTATTCTTCATCAGCAACCATAACTATCAATTTCTCATCAGCTAGTTAGGGGTGGCTCAAGAGCCTCTCCTCCATTCATGCTGGAGCTTTGACTGGCTTGGTCTTATACAGGTCTCACGCAGGCAACCACAGTTGCTGGGTTGCTGTGAGTTAATGTGTTCATCAGTCATGTCATGTCCAGATACCACTTCACAACTCTCTTCCCCGTCCTCTGGCTTTTACACTTTTTCTCTTCTCTCACTAGTAATGGGCCTTGAAAGGGGGAAGCCTAATTTATTCCATGGTGTTAGGCTAGAATGCTGAGTGTGTTTGTAAATGCTTTTGATTTTATCTATAAAAGGCGAGGAGAGGAGAGGGAAAAGGAGGAGGATGGGGGGATTCATTTTGGGTTCTAGTTGTTACTACGTTTCCCAGGGTAGTCGTTTCCCAGTTTTGATCCACAGGAAGCCTCAGAATTGCAACAAGGGACAAGAGAAACCAAATGAGGCATGAAGCAGGTGACATGTGTGTGAGAACTCAGAAGCTTCTAAAAATGTGGCTCTTTGACCAGGGCGTCCTGGATGAGAAATCAAGGAATCTTCATCTCCACGCTAGCCTTCTGACCCTAGGCCATCACATATTTACCCCAGGTCTTACATATCTACCATCACATATCTACCCCATTATGTGCCTACACAAACATAGAGATTGTATTAAATTCATTTAGTTCCAAATTAAAATTCTTGTGTAAATATAAGCCATTGTACTCACTGTCCAGAAAATACAGAGAAAGATGGTATTTGTCTCTCTCTCACCAGATTGCTGGGAACTGTTGGAATCACTTCTTTGGCTGGCTGGCTGGCTGGCTGGGGAGTTCTTTCTTTCTTTACTGACAGTGTTAACCTCTCTGAGTCAGAATCTCAGGCACCCAGTTTAGCAGACACTGAGAAACACTAGTTTCATTCTTGAGGGTGAGAACTACTGATACATCTTTCCTAGAAATAGCCATAAAGATTTTTAACTCTAAATAAGTTTATGAATCTGAAGTAAACAGGCATATAAAGTATACAAGCATTTAAGTTACCCTTCACATGCACATAAAGGAACTCAAGGCAGTTTCTGTTCCTTGGGGAGGAGAGGTGGACCCTGGTAGGATGCTGTAAGCTCTACTGGGTGGCCCCCATTACTCATGCACATACTGAATTTAGTGAGTTATTCTTTGAAAAAAAAAGAAGACATGAATTTGGGAAGGAGATGGAAAGAAATGGGAAGACCTGAAGGGATTAGAGAAAAGAAACGGAGTTGAATATGATTCACTAGATGCTTGTATGAATTATCAAAGTATATTTTTGACCAGGTTCACAGTACCAGGAACACACTTCCTTCCCCAGAGTATTTCAGTCATGAATACACAGAGGTTCTGACCACTTGTACTAGACCTGCATACACACAGAATAACATGAAAGTAGGAGTGAGGGGATTTGAGTGCACAGTGGTTAGATCAGTGACCTGCCAGGACCACCTGAAGCACAGGTAGGAGCTGGGCGCTTCACCCAGGCAGATTTTAGGATAAATCTACTCCTGGGTTGTTGGTTGATTGATTTCTTGGTTGGATAGCTAAATCTTTGTCTTGAAAGGCTGGCAGGGTGGAGTCGCCCTGCTAGCTGAGATTAAAGGTGAACCTGTTAAATCCTTGTCTGGTGTGGCTGTCGGCACAGAGTTGCCCTTGTAGCTGGTATTAAAAGTGGGCCTAGGGGCTGGAGAGATGGCCTCAAGGTTAAGAGCACCGAATGCTCTTGTAGAGGACCTGGGTTTGATCCCCAGCATCCACATGGTGGCTGGGAACCATTTGTAACTCCAAGTCCAGGAGAACTCTAGTTCCAGGGGACTCCAGCACCCTCTTCTGACCTCTGCAGCATTGCACAACACGGGTACAAAAACCTACATGCAGACAGTACATTCAAATAAATAAATAAATAAATAAATAAATATTTAAAAAAAGAAAGTCTTAAAAGTGAGCCTATTGCCACTGTGAGACTTGAGTGCCCAGTGGTTAGATCAGGGGACCTGCCAGGACCACCTGAAGCACAAAGTACCAGGGCATGAGCTATGTCAGGCATACTCCCCTCACACACTCACACACCCCCGCCAACTGGAATTGCTGAGAGAGTATCCAAGTAGATTTTTCAGAGAACCTTCAGAACAGAAAGGCAAGAGTGAATTAGACTTCCAATATATAAACAAAATCAAAAGCCTGAAATCTAGACAAGTCAACAATCCATAAACAAGGAGGAAGAAAAAAAAAGGCTTCTGAAGGAGGCAAGCAAAGCAAGCCTTCAACACAGTGAAAAGGCATGTCTGATTTGCATCGAAATACAGGCAAAAAAAGGGAAACCCACATGCCAGGGATACTATGAAGGGACAACATGGAAAGGTGCAGGATAATTCCACACTAAGCTCTACCAACACTGTAGGAGATTGCTACAGTGGATCTACCTGGGGGTGACCCAAGAAACAGACATCAGAGGAACAATTGAAGACCTATTCAGAGAATTTAAAGAATATAAAGAACAAGTCAGAGAACTAAGGAAAGAGAATGAAAAACTCAAGAAGGACCTAGAGGGAGACAATGACAAACTTCGGAAAGAACTAAAGGGAGAGAATGACAAACTCCAGAAAGAACTAGAGGGAGAAAATGACAAACTCGGGAAGGAAGTGGAAACACTGAAAAAGGAAGTCAAGCAACGAAGTAAGGAGCACCAAGAAGAGATTGAGAAGCTGCAAAAAGAAGTGGAAATACTAAAGAAATCACAGGATGAAATTAAAAAGGAAATAGAACACTCATCCAATCAAGAGGAAAGGAATGGAAAAAGCCTCAGAAATAGAATGGAGGAAGAAGAGGAATAAGAACAAAGAATATCAGACCTGGAAGATAGCACAGAGCAACTAAAAAGCTCAAATAAAGATTATGAAAAACTTAAAAATACACAAAAGTGGAACAACCAGGAAATATGGGACACTATGAAAAGATCAAATCTCTGCATCATAGGAATAAAGGAAGGAGAAGAATCCCAAGAGAATAATATTGATCAGATCTTCAACAGAATAGTAGATGAAAACTTCCCCAAACTAAAAGAAAACAAACCCATACAAATGCAAGAATCACATAGAACTCCAAACAGACAAGATCAGAAAAAAAAATCTCCCCATGCTATATCATAGTTAAAATGCTAGACCTCCCAAACAAAAACAAAATTCTGAAAGCCACAAGAAACAGACAAGTCACATATACAGGGAAATCCATCAGAATTACAATTGATTTCTCGGTTGAAACCATGAAAGCAAGAAGAATATGGAGCAAAGCATTCCCAGTGTTAAAGGACTATGGATACCAACCCAGGTTAATATACCCAGCAAAAATGTCGATTATAGTTGAAGGAGAGAGAAAAATCTTCCATGACATAAACAAGATGATAGAATACATGTCTGGAAAAGCAACCCTTCAGAAAATACTTGAAGCAATTCAAAGGACAGAAGAGAGGAGCAATCATCCCCAAGCACCTAGAAAGGGAAACTAATAAAAACATAACTGCAGAAGTAGAAACTGAGACTAAAAATGTAAATGGATAATAAGGTGAAAGTAAGCAATAGGCATCTTTCAATTATAACCTTAAATATCAATGAACTAAACTCCCCAATCGAAAGACATAGACTGGGAGATTGGATTAGGAAACAAAACTCTCAGTCTCAAGGATAGGCACCAACTTAAGGTGAAGGGATGGAAAGAATATTCCAAGCAAATGGTACCAACAAGAAAGCAGGTTTTGCTATTTTAATATCAGACAAAATAGACTTCAAAGTAAAAGAAATCAAAAGAGGCAAAGAGGGCCATTAAATCTTTATCAAAGGAACAATTGACCATGAAGACTTTGCAATCATGAATATATATGCACCAAACTCTGGTACACCAAACTTTATAAAGACAATTCTTCAGGACCTCAAGGCACAGATTAACCCCAGCACACTAACAGTAGGGGATTTCAATACCCCACTAAGTCCTTTGGACAGATCAACAGGACAAAGAATAAACAGAGAGACATCTGAACTGAATTATACAATACACCAAATGGACCTCACAGACATCTACTGAATATTCCACCCAAACACCAGAGATTACACTTTCTACTCAGCACCCCACAGAACATTCTCCAAAAGAGACCACACACTGGGACACAGGAAAAAACTCAACACATACAAAAAGATTGAAATAATATCCATGCATGCTATCAGACCACAGTGCAATAAAGCTCAGTATCAACACCAGGATAAGACCTACAACCTACAAGAACACATGGAGACTAAACAACACTCTCTTAAATAATGAATGGGTCAAGGAAGAAATAAAGAAAGAAATAAAAACATTCCGGGAACTGAATGACAATGATAATACAACACAACAAAACCTATGGGACACTTTAAAAGCAGTCCTAAGAGGGAAGTTTATAGCCCTGAGTGCTTACATAAAAAAAAAAAAAAAAAAAAAGAGCACAAGTGAACAATCTAACATGCAGCTTAAAACACTTGAGAGACAACAACAAATGAACCCTAAATGCAACAGACAGGAAGAAATAACAAAAATCAGAGCAGAAATCAATGAAATAGAAGAAAGAAATCCATAGAGAAATCAATGAATCCAAAAGCTGGTTCTTTGAGAAAATAAACAAGATAGACAGACCTCTAGCCCAGTTAAACAAAAGAAAGAAGGAACAACTTCAAATCAATGGAATCTGTGATGAAAGGGGAAATATCACAACAGACAATGAAAAGATCTAGACAATCATATGGGAATACTTCAAAAACCTATACTCTACTAAGTTTGAAAACCTAGAAGAAATGGATGAATATCTGAAATCCTGGGAATCACCAAAGCTCAACCAAGAAGAGATCGATAGCTTAAACAGACCCATAATATATGAAGAAATTAAAGATGTAATAAGAAACCTCCCAACTGAAAAAAAGCCCAGGCCTAGATGGTTTCACGGCAGAATTCTATAAAACATTTTAAAAAGATTTACAACCATTATTACTCAAATTGTTCAGAAGGATAAAAACAGAGGGGATTCTCCCAAATTCCTTCTATGAAGCCAGAATCACTCTATTACCAAAACCAGGCAAAGATACAACCAAAAAGGAGAATTATGGATCCATCTTGTTAATGAAAACAGATGCAAAACTTCTAAATGGGATACCTGCAAATCGTATACAGACCCACATCAAGAAGATCATCCATCATGACCAAGCTGGATTCATACCAGAAATGCAGGGATGGTTCAACATATGAAAATCAATAAATATCAAACATAAAAATGGACTGAAAGACAAAAACCACACCATCATCTCAATTGATGCTGAAAAAGCCTTTAACAAAATCTATCATCCCTTCATCTTTAAAGTCCTAGAGGGAATTGGATTGGAGGAACAATCCTCAATGTAATCAAAGCCATATACAGGAAACCCACAGCCAATATCATCCTAAATGTGGAAACAACAGAAGCATTCCCTTTAAGGGTAGGAACTCAGCAAGGCTGCGCCCTGTCACCACTCCTCTTCAATATAGTGCTTGAAACACTTGCTAGGGCAATAAGGCAAGAAAAATAAATTAAAGGAGTTCTAATTGGAAAAGAGGAAGTCAAGCTATCTCTTTTTGCTGATGATATGATAGTTTACCTAAGGGATGCTAAAAACTCAACCAGAAAACTCCTAGAAATTATTAAGAGCTTCAGTAAAGTGGCAGTTAAAACAAAATTAACCTAGAAAAATCAGTAGCCTTTCTTTACACCAACAACAAGCAACTGTAGAAGGAATTCAAGGAGACCTTCCCACTCACAATAGCCTCAAAAACAATAAAATACCTAGGAACAAACCTAACCAAAGACAACAAAGATCTCTAAAACAAAAATTTTAAGCCCCTGAAGAAGGAAATTGAAAAAAACATCAGAAGATGGAAAGATCTCCCATGCTCATGAATTGGGAAAATTAATATAGTTAAAATGTCCATTCTACCCAAACTATTATATGGTTTTAATGCAATCTCAATTAAAATCCCCCAGAGATTCTTCACAGCTTGGAAAAAAGTCCTTAATTTCATTTGGAAAAACAAAAGACCCTGAATAGCCAAAGCAACCCTGAGTGAAAAGACCAATACAAGGGGGATCTCTATACCTGACTTCAAACTATACTACAGGGCTATAGTCATAAAAACACCTTGGTACTGACACAAAAACAGACCTGTTCACCAATGGAACAAAATTGAACATCCAAAGTTGAGCACATACAGTTTCAGCCACCTCATATTTGACAAGGGACCAAGAAGACACAATGGAGGAAAGACAACATCTTCAGCAAGTGGTGTTGGCAAAACTGGATCACCACTTGTAAAAGAATGAAATTAAACCCCTCTCGCCCTATACAAAAGGCAACTCTAGATAGATCAAAGACCTCAACATGAAACCCAAAACTCTGAAGGTGATAGAAGAAAAAGTTGGCAGCAGACTACAAGACATAGGCTTAGGAAAGGACTTCCTAAATCAGACAGCAGCTGCACAAGAATTAAGGTCAACGATTGACAAATGGGACCTCATTAAACTCAAAAGCTTCTGAACATCAAAAGAAACAACAAAGGAAGTGAAGATAAAATCCACAGAGTAGGAGGAAACCTTCACTGCAGATAAATCTGACAAAGTACTGATTTCCAGAGTATATAAACTACTCAAAAAACAAAGAGGAAAGAAAACAAATGAATCACTCAAAAGATGGAGCAAATGGCTGAACAGAGACTTCACAAGTAAGGAATTAGAGATGGCTGAGAAACATCTTAAAAAGTGTTCAACATCGCTAATAATTAAGGAACTGCAGATTAAAACCACTTTAAGATATCATCTCACTCCAATAAGACTGGCTAAGACCAAGAAAACAAATGATACTGTTGTAGTTTGTCTTCCATTGCTCTGACACAACACTCTGACTGACAACAACTTGGGGAGGAATGGGTTTGTTCAGCTTACATCTCCTGGGTCACAGTTAATCACTTAGGGAGCCCAAGGCAGGAACTCAGGGCAGGAACCTGGAGGCAGGAGCTGAAGCACAGGCCATGGAGAAGTGCTGTTCACTGGCTTGCTCCCCTGACCCATGCCCAGCCTGCCTTCTTATACTGTACACAACAACCTGCCCAGGGTGGCACCACTCATTGTGGGCTGGGCCCTCCCACACTGCTCGACCATCAAGACAATATTCCACAGATGTGGCCACAGGCCAATTCAATGGAGCCAATTCACCAACTGAGGCTCTCTCAACCCAGGTGTGTCAAGTTGACACTAAAGCTATCCAGCACAATTGACCCCTTGTCAACTTGACACACAAAACACATCACTATTAAACCACCACCTTTCCCGGTCTTATCCCGAAGTATGATGTTAACATTAATCACAACCTAAGACAGTACAACCTTAAAAGCCCCACAGTCCTTAAAATGTCCAAACACTGAAAAGTTCACAGTCCGTTAAAAGTCTCTTAACTGTGGGATGCTGTAAAATCCAAAACAAGTACAGTCCTTACGTCAAATGGAAGAATCTAGGCACTCTCCAACAAAACCTTAGTCCAGCAAGTAACTCAAAGCTGGAACCTGGGGACTCACTCAGTGATCTTCTTGGCTGCAACATAGATGCTTGGCAGCTCCCCCTCCCCACGTCTGCTCGATCTCGTCTGACATACACCAGCAGGCGTCATCGTTCACAGGCCCAGGCCAAACCTCCATTCACACAACCCCGCTGCCGTGTGTGGTCGTTCACCTCTGGTCCGCGTGGTCTCCTCGTCAAAAAAGCTGGGGTCAACCACATGGCAACTGAGGCAGCAACTTCACCCAATGGTCTCCTTCTGACCTCTTCGGGTGCAACGCCTCAGCTCTTCGCTCAAATGACCCCAGTCAATCCTGGGGTCTCTCACTGCAACTGAGGTGCACTTCCACCAGATGGTCTTTCCTGAGCCTCGCACAGATGGGGACCAAGCCTCGGCTGCTTCTCGTGGTGTGACCCCCTCAAATTCACACCGGAACCATATAGGAGATCTTACACACTACCGAAAGTCCTTGCTTCTGGCTCAGATGGAGCTCCAAGGCCCCTTCTGGACCACACTTCTGTGTGCTGACCCGAACAAAAATTCTTCCCAGAAGATATCACCACAATTATGCTCGGCTTCTCTTGTTACTACAAAGCTGATGTTTTTCAGGCACCACAGCGAATCAGATCTCAATTGTCCTAGTACAACAAATCTTTCACTTCAGGTTGCTGGTCTCTGTTACTTTACAGCCGATTCTTCAAGCCCAGCTGACCAGAACCCAAAGATTACTCAATCTATCATATAAAAGTCGTGTATTTCCCCTTGAAAGAAAATCACAGGCAGGCCCCTATTTCTAAAATCTTTCAGCAAAACGCTGCCAATGTCTCACAGCAACAATACTTCGGCATTCAAATGTCTTCTCCAGCCCAAAGTTCCAAAGCCCCACAATCCTTCCCCAAAGCACCACAGGTCAGGTCCTGTCATAGCATACCCCACTCTCTGGTAAACCACCCATTTCTGGTCTAGTCTGTCTTCCATTGCGTGACAAAACACTCTGACCGACAAACCAACTGACGGGGAGGAAAAGGTTTATTCAGCTTACACTCCTGCATACAGTTCATCACTTAGGGAAGCCCAAGGCAGAAACTAACTTGGAACGCTTGAGGTCAGGAGCGAAAAGCAACAAGCCATGAGGAATGCTGGTCCCTCCCTGTTTCTGTTCTCTCCGTTGCCGCATGCCCAGACCATGCCTTCTTTATTACTGTACACAAATAACTTGACCAGGGTGGCACCATTTCATTGTGGGCTGTGGCCCTTCCACACTGCTTGCCATCAGGACAATACTCCACAGGTGTGGCCACAGACCAATCCGCAATTGAGAAATTCCTTCAGTTGAGGCTCCCTCAAGCCAGATGTGGTCCAAGTTGATCACTAAATCTAATGCAGCAACAGATGCCAAGTGTAGAAGAGGTTGAGGGAAAGGGTAACAGCTCATCCTTGTTGGTGGGAATGGTCAAGTCTGATGGACAAGGTCCACTGATTGGAAGCAGTGTGGGAACCCTTGGAAGACTCAAAATGGAGCTACAAAAACCACCTGAACTAGTCATAACCACTGTAGCAAACCGATATGCCTCGGGTATAAATTGACCACAGACCTTCTTATTGCAGAATAAAACATGCACAGCTGTGTTTTATTGTAAGGCTCTGTTCACAATGAGACAAAAATCTGGAACGCAACTGCAAAATGTAAAATGCCCATCAACGGATGTGGGGAATAGTGACCATGTGTTATATTCTACACAATGAGAGTTCATATGCAGAAGTGAAAAATACATCATGGGAACCCTTTGCTATGTTAAGATGGATGGTGTGAATACCCTTGGAAGATATATGTTACTTTGCAGTAGACATTAACATCGGTCCACACCCACATAGAACAACAAAACAACAAACATTAATATGTTATAATCATCAATCTCTCCAATCACAGGAAGGTCTTTTCCTTTCCCTTCACGCCATCTATCGTTATCTCCCCTCATTTCTGTGGGATGCGCTGATTATTTTTAATGCAATAACCGTAGTGTGTAAACATTTCGTTTGGGTGTATTGCATATTGGAAATAACATACAAACAACACTAGACCAAAAAACAACAACAGATGAAGTGATGGGATGTCATCAAAAGAAATGACTTGAAATTGGGCGAAAATGTCTCTGGGAGGTGCGGGTGGGCGGGATTTTGAGAGGGGGACAACAACACAAATCCTGATTCCAAATTTTTGTAATTTGTTACACTAATCCTGTGAAAAATAACCATAAGATATTAAATTATATATATATAATATATATATATATTATAATAGGTGTTGTGTGTGGTGTGTGTGTGTGGTGGTGTGGTATAAACAATAAAATTTAAAAAACAAAACATTACAAAAAAAAGAATGTAGGAGAAGGAAAGGTGAGCCAGTAGGGAGTGGGGGCAAGGAAGAGCAGAGTGGAGTTCAGTGATCCTCATATCCATCGTCTCCCATGTAAAGGGGGGCAATGCGAAAACCCCGGCAAAGTGACACTGAACTGTCACTCAAACTATCGATGAAAAAATAGAAAAATAAATAGATGGGAGGAATGGGAGGTGAAGAAATATTCTCACCAGATAAGAGTAGTATCCTATTCTTTCCTTTTTTTTTTTTTGTTATTCTTAAAATTTCACATTTGTTCTATTCCTTTTGTTTTTTTTTTTTTTTTTTTGTTGGTCGTTTTTCGAGACAGGGTCTCCCTGTAGCCCCAGCTGTCCTGGAACTCACTCTGTAGACCAGGCTGGCCTTGAACTCACAAAAATCCGCCTGCCTCTGCCTGCCAAGTGTTAGGATTAAAGGCGTGCACCACCACGGCAGGCTTGAGCATTTTCTATTCTTACCGAAGGCTGCAGCTCCACAGCTAGAGCCATGTAGGCAGGTTCATGACCCCCTGGAAGTTCAGCTCCAGGATAACCAATACCTCTTCTAGCCTCTGCCAGAGTGTATCACACCTAGAATGCCCCAAGCATCAGTCTAGAGGGGACTTGGAAAACAATCTCTTTTATGAATGTGTCTGAGACTTCCGAATTTCTTTCATAAAACTCTTTACTCTTTCTAAATACCCTTCCTAGTTGAAGTCTGTATATTACTAACTCAAGGTAGGCAGGACCAAAGGGCTAAATGGCTTTTTCTCATGTGTGTGTGTGTGTGTGTGTGTGTGTGTGCTGTGCACATGTGAGTTCAGGTATGTTTACCTGTGCTTATAAGTGCCTGTAGAGGATAGAGGTGAATGTAACATAAGGACTCAAGTAGAGAATTATGTTCGTTTGGCTTTTGTTTGTTTTGCAGTCTTGTACTACATGTCTTGATATTTACAATGTGCTTTGGGTTGTAGACCCTATGATTCTTTAAAGGCAAATGCTATTGAACAAAGAGAAAGTTTTCCCACAGTCAAAGCACAGGCAACAAAAGGAGAAATTACACCTGTATCTACACCTCTATGATGGACCAGTCCTTAATAGTTTTATAACAATGTTAACAGCCATAGAGATATGACAACAGCCTATTTCTTTTGTTTTCCAAGCCAAACTGTATCCAGCTTTATTAAAGATACTTTTCATAAACAATCATAGTATTTCAAGCAGGTCATGGGCAGACAATCATTAACAGTATACAAGAACTTTCAAACTCCTTTCTTGTATGGACTACCAAAATCAGAAAGTCACTATAAAATCCAATGAAGTCTTTGTTTGATGTTCTGAATGGGGAGAGTTTAGAATGAGGGTTGACATTTCACATTAAGCATGTTGTTTAACAACTTTTCACAAGCCGACCCCGACTTTCAGGAAATGAAATGAACACAGAATTATCAATCTGAAGATCCACAATCTTTTAGAAAAGGAACCACTGCTCTTCTGAGGAACGTTCCCAGTGATGTCACTGAAGTCCAGATTGCCCTGACCTCCTAAAATTGGTTTTGCCCAGTATGTTGGGCAATCTGGATGACAGCAGCCTATTCTATTTTGTACACTAGTTATTCTGCGTCTGTATAAACAAATCTATAAAATGTGTAGCACTTGGAAGAAACAAATTACAGGAATAAGAATTGATATTTATTGAGCACCTCCTAAACTCTAGGCATCACTGGACTCTCACAATGATACGTATGTAGTAGCCTTAGTGATCTGATTCTACAAGAATGGAAATTTCAGTTCAAGTAATGTTCACAAAGTCACATTTCCTAGGTAGAGAAGCCTCGATTTAACCTAAATATTCTAACCCTAGAGTCATACATTTATCCTTACATTAAGAGTTTTCAGCCAAGATACATCTGTCAGTGTCTGGAGACATTTTTTTTCATCATCACAAAGGAGTCGGTCTGTTTCTGACACCTAAGAGAAGGCAACAAGCATATTTCAAAACATCCGGTAATGCACAGAGACAATATCAAAGGGTGAAAAATTATCCATGCCACCATCCACAGTGCTAAAAATGGGACTCTGCCCTACAGTACTCCATCTCTCAAGTACAGGAGAGGTCCCAAGGACAGGCAATTTAATCAATTAATTAAAACTAAATTGTCACATCTTTCTCTTTAATCAGAAGATGCTCAGCATTCCTAATGATAACAAAGCTTATGGCTTTAGTCCAGGTCTAAAGTCTTTGTTATAACTGAAGCCAATCTCAAGAGTTAAAGTTCATCCATTTCTGGAAATAGCAAGCAACTTATTCTCCATATGGGAATGAGCATCCTGCCTAGAGTGTCCTTAATGGATCTAAAGTTCAGTAAGCAGAGACCTGGGTAATTAAGCATGTGGCTACTAAGCTGTTCCTATACCAGGATTTTTATCAGGTCTTATCTTTGTAATTAAGGAGACTATATTAACCTGCAAACTCCTGCTCCTGGGTGTAATAAGAAGGCTGAGCAGAGTTAATTAAAATGCTATCAGATTTCCATGCTGTAAAATTCCACTCTTAGGTCTGGGTCATGAGGAAGGAATTTCCTCAGAGCATAATGGAGTGAAGATTCTCATATTCTCTCTCTCTCTCTCTCTCTCTCTCTCTCTCTCTCTCTCTCTCTCTCTCTCTCCTACCTCTATCGTCACTTCTATCTCCACCCCTCAATTAGCTACTACTTGATGTATGTGATCCATTGCATCCATTACGTTGGAAAGTCCAAATAAGCTGATGACACAGTCCTCTAAAGAACCTAAGAAAAGAGATTTTACAGAATGGCAGGAGGGTATAGATACAGAGCAATATCAATGGAACTAAAGTCACAGGCTCCTTCTCACTTTTCAGATATAACTCATTAGTTAGAAATCACACTCATGAAATTGCTGCCTTGTGGAGATTACCTTCACTCTCTCCTGATTAACATGAGCCTCATTATTCCTCTGCCACTGTTTTATCAGGTCTCTTCTCCCCATCTGCCTTTTCATCTCTCTCCTTCCATCTCCTTCTCCCCATCTCTCCTTTGCCCCCTTGTCTCTTTCCTCCTTTTCTCTCTCTCACTCCATCATTTCCTCTCTCCCCATCTCTTCCCTGTTCTCTGTCTCCTGTCTCTTTCCTTTCTCCTCTATTTCTCCATCTTCTCTTCCCCTCATTCTTCTTTCCTCTTTTCTCCATCCCTCCCTTGTCTGCTCTCTCCTGACTCTACCCACTCTCCTCTCCCTCTTTTCACCCTCTTGTCTCTCTCCTGTCTCTTTCTCCTTATCCTCTTCATCTTCCTGTCTTTATCCTAGCTTTTGAATCTCTCTCTCTCTCTCTCTCTCTCTCTCTCTCTCTCTCTCTCTCCCTCTCGACTCCATTTTATTCTAATAGGTTTTGCTTTACCCTGTGTTTTTGTTTTTGTGAAGCTGCTCTTACACCGAATTATGCAAACTGCAGCAAGCCAGGACCACTTTCATGTAAGGTTTAGGGAGCACATTGTTTCTACAATACTGGAAACTCACAAAGAGCTGGGCAGAACTTCTCCCACCCATCTATACCTGCAGTTCCTGGAAACTCGTTGTTTCTGATAAACTTCCAATTCCCCACTGAAACTTAGAAACTTTTTGTTAATTGAAAACCTACCTATTTGTTAACTGACCTGCTGCTGGAGTCCAGCTCCAGCAGGTTCAATTCCTGAAGTGGGTGGTCACAAAGGCAGCGATGAAATTAATCAAATAAGACACAAGAATCTCTTTCTTTTTCATGACATGAGGAGAATCTATCTTCCCTGCTCCTGTGCAGAGGACCTCTTGGGTTCTTCACTCTGCCGAATTCTTGACCTAAGGATCAGAGAGCATTTGCCTTTTCTGATCCTGTGCAGAGGGCCTTTCGGGTTTGCCACTCTGCCGATTCCTTTTCTTCTCTTCTCTTTTCTTCTCTCCTCCTCAGGTTCCAAAGTTTATTTTTTATATACCCTAAAACTAATACATGTTATGGAAGTCTAAGCTAATGATGAAAAAAATAACCCAAAAATAACCCCATAAATATTTTTCAAAAAGTTCACACCTGAAATTATTTTTGACATCAAAAATAGTAAAATAATCAATAATGGTACAGTCATTTAGTTGAGACATCAAGAAAGTGAAACAATAATAGTACAGTCATTCAGCTAAGCAATTTAACAGTTTTGCAGCACAGCGAAGTTAATATTAACTTTTAACTCTAAGGACTCCATTCTTTATGCCTTGTGGTTACATAGGTGCTGGGCAGTGTAAAAAATGAGCTTTAAAGCTTTAACAGTAGAGAACTTTATTTTTCTCACTTCAGTTCCTTGTTCACTTGACCTGGAAGTCATTTCGTGGCTGATATAGCTTTGATTAATATCTTGTTTTTATTCTGGTCATTGTTTTCCTCAGTTTCTGTTTTTAACACTTTCTGCTAAGGTGAGTTTCTAAGGGCTACTAAACTTTGAGTCAGATCACTAGAATCCACTATTTTACTGGACTTAGTTTCACTTTGCCCTACAATCCTCTTTTTAGTTTAAACCTGACCATGAAATCAAAATTCCTTTCTTTACTTGGGCAATCTGTGCATGACACAATTTCTGTAGAGTTCATAATTACTACTGTATCATACTTTTAAGTTGTGTACACAGTGCCATTATTTCTCACAAAGTACTCATTTCTAGAAAAGGCAAAAGTGTCAGTTCCACTCCTTGAGGCAGAAGCAGGTATCCTAACTGCTAGAAAGCTGAAAGCCAAGCAGGTGAGAAAAATAAGAATTAATATGATAAGGAGAATTATTAAAAACCAAGATCAGCTGGAGAGCAGACTTCAACCAGATGGGTCAAGTCACTGGAACTTTGTCAAGCAGTGAACCTTTCACAAATGGCTCCACCAACCTGCCCCTTGTATACTGTAACTATGGTGATCTGACATAACAATGGTTATTGCTCTGCTTTCCTTAAGATAAAGAATTGTTTCTGGTGATAGCCTCTCTTCACCACAGACTATTACTGATTAAATGACTTAATTCAACTAACACTGTAGCATTCCTCTGTGTGCTGCACTTGGTAGGTATTGCACCTACCTCTGCTTCCTCATGTCTCTCTTTATCTCTCCTCTCTAATCTTCCTTATCTCTTTCTCTTTTCTCCTCCCTTCTCCTCTCCTCCCTTCCCCTCTCCTCTCCTCCCCTCCCCTCCCTTCCTCTCCCCTCCGCTCCTTTCTCCTCCCCTCCTCTTAGTCTCTCATTAGTTCCTTATCTGGGATGAATCTATGGTTTTTCATGTCTCTCCAGGAAAACATAATGAAATAGTTGAAGTGTTTGAAATGGCTAAGGGGCTTCAAAATTAAACCATCTCCTTTACCACATCCCTGTCACAGCACAAGATTCAGGAGAGGAAGATGTAGTGGACTTGGCATCTTTTGTGTTAAACTTAACATCCAACTTCTTGAACAGAAGCACTTGCAGGCACAGATGCTCTCATATTGTATGTCATTCAGCTCTAAATGCCCAGCAAGAGCAGAAGCTCTTTCAAAACAAGCCTTAGCAAATCAGGAAGGATGCCAAGACTGCATTGCAGACTGCGGCTCTGTTTCTCTCTGTGAAAAAGAACATCATGCCTGCTGCCCAAATTCCAGGGGCATTTAATGCTTGGCTTGAGATCTGAGTTTTGTTCTGCTTTTCATTCTTTTATTTTAGTGAAATCAGCTAGGTACTGCTGATATTTCTGATGTGACAAAATCATGATTCACGGCACAGAACCAGGGGGCTCTGGCAGCAATTTGCAGGAGAAATAAATACAGGAGCAATCACAAGTATTATCTTCCCAGGCAGCATGGCATGACATAAAACAAAGAATTTCACTGCAGGGGGAAGTGTGAACTTTCCTGCTTTCATCTGGAAGCATGTGGACTGGCATCCAGTAAGTTCAAATATGCTACTTTCAGAGAACAACTTTTCACCTCTCTAAGCTCTGAAAAGAGTCTCAATTAGATCAAGGCATTAACACCCATTCCCTTCTTGTTGAAAATATGAGTCATCTTCATAAGGTAGATCAGCTGGCTCCCCCTCCCTTCCTACTCATTGCTCCAGTTTGCTATGCCTTCAATTTGGAAAATAAGCCATCAGAAATCAAACTGTTGCTATGTTTGAGCGACTACGTGGCCAGATGGCCATCCAAGGGAAAATACATTCTGTCATTTGTTCAGTATCACGGAAAATGTATTGAAATTAAATACTTGTATTAGTTGTTCTCTGTATGCCAAGTACAGTGAGAAAAAAGCTTTATCAATGTTGTCTCACACAGTCTTCACATTGACTCAGTCATAAGAAGTGAGAAGAGGAAAGAAGCTGCACCTGTAAAGGCTGACTGACTGACTGACTGACTGACTGACTGGAATGCCAATGAGGCTGAACTGTGGCAGGTCCAAAGCCAAATTGTCCTGAGCCATCCCTAGATCCTGTAATAGCCATTTATTGTCAACCTCTGTATGTGACTTAACATCTTTAGGACTATTAGATAACTCCTTTGGGATGTATGAACAGATCATCAGCTTTAACCAGCCCCAAAGCTAAGAATATCTAAAAATCTATGGTGGATAGCAGAGGTTTTCCCACTTGGCTGTAAAGTATCCACCTGATGTTTACCCGAAATGTATTTGAAAAGTGCCTTGTGGGACTGGAGAGATGGCACAGTTGTTAAGAGCTCAGGCTGTTCTTGCAGATGACTGGGTTTATTCCCAGCACCCACATTGTAGCTAACAACTGTCTGTAACTCCAGTTCCAATAGATGGGATGCTGGATTCTGTCCTCTGTGAGCACTGCATGATGTAGGTGCGCTGTATGCAGGCATAACACTCACACACATAAAATAAATAAAAATAATTTTAAAAAGAAAAGTGACTTGATTTATGACTTTCTTTGTTCTGTAAGCACAAAATCTTCATGGAATAGTTAACACATTTACACATGAAATTTGGAGTAACCTAAATCTGTGTTCTTCAGCATGGCACTTCATACCTGATTCTATACTAAACAATCTTATGCCTTTGAGGTGAGAGCCACGTATCTTTCACTGACAAGCATATGGGAACTATAATTGATAAGTTCATTCATATTACTGTAACTAATAAAATTTCCAGCCCCAGAGAAATAAGAGAAAAGACACATTGAATAGGTTTGAAAATCAGAGTGACCTAAGTAGTTTTATAGATTAAGAGAGAAGTTATGTTCAAAAAGATCACTCAAGAACAATATGTGGCTTAGAAAAGGGGCACAGGTGGATGAGAAGCAAAACACTCTACTTTCTCTGGAGCTGATGTCTTGGTCTCTAGTCAGTTCTGGCTGTTTTCTTTCATGGGCTGCCAGCTTGTCCAGGCTTAACCTTTCGATCCTACTAATGAAGCACATGCAATTAGATATTTAGGTATTTAAACAGTATAATATATAGCCTTTCGATCCTACTAATGAAGCACACACAATTAGATATATGGGTATTTAAACAGTACTAATTGTTATGGTAGGTTACTTTGGTATAGACACAGATGTTTGGATGGTATGTCAATTCATGATCTACATTTAGGAAACAATCTGCGGAAGAGGGGGTGTGGTAGAATGTAAGGGCTTCGATTGGGGTTAATGGTGAAACTACAACAATATAGACTGGACACTCATTTGATCAACTTGATTGAACATACAAGCCCCCCTTTCAGGATGGTGGGACCCATGAGCTGTGTGGGTTTGGGCACAACTGCTTGCAAATTGGTTTTACATGAAGGATGCTTGTACTCACAAATTATCACCTATTGTTAAAAAAAATGAAAACAAAACAAAACAAAAAAGCAGAGAAAGATGCAGAAAACTTATGGCAGAATGTACGATCTGCGATGGGTAGGGGTGGGGTGGGGGGAAGGGAAGGGGATATATGCCTGAACTGAATTGGAAAATGATGTATGAAATACACAAAGCATCAATAAAAATAAATTAGAAAAAAAAGAACAATATGTGGGAAAAAATGAAATGGGAAAGATCAACTCTAAGATAAAGCATAACACAGGAATATCCTGAGGGAAAGATAGAGACAACAGGAGAAGCTGCTTGATGTTAGCCATCCCACCTCTCAATGAAGATCCCTCCCTCACACCCTCCTTTCTTTTCTTCCTTGGTTCTGTCAGGTTTTTTCTCACTGCAAGGAGAGTAATTTAGCATATCTTTTACAAAGAATTTGGGACTGATCACATCTCATGATAAGTCAGGCTAAGTAGCTGTGAAGGCTGAGTTCAGGAGAGAGGAGAAGAACTGAGAGATTACAAAGACAAACCATGGACCCACTGGCGAATGAGACATGCTTTATTTTCTCCAGGAACACAGACCCCTGGACAGGCAGAAACCTGGCAAGAGCAGATGCCCTTAATCGCAAGGACATTTTTAAAGAAAATTACATAAACTGGCTTCTTGCCAAAACAGGTTATGCCCCATCACTGTTACTTTGGGGGTCCCCAGATATCTAGTGTCAGTCATAGCCCACTGGATGTATCATGTTAGCCATCTTGCCTCAGGCAGAAATCCACATCAGTATCATGTTATCTAAACATAAACAGGACCCAAACCTGTAGTATATTCCATACTGCAATGAGGCAAGGTCCAAGATAATTCCAGGAAGATTCTAGAGTGAGCTGTATAGTCTTCCACCACAAGACAGTGTATGATCACACGCATACACACACACACACACACACACACACACACATTTTAAGTAACTGGCATAGGTATAGGAAGAAAGAATACAGATGGAAAGAACAATTTCAACTTCTTGTAGAAGTAGTATCTTCCTATGCAAATTTAGCACTCATGGGAAATAACTAGAGAATTCTAAATGAGCCATGTGTCAAACAGTAGAGAAAGTGAGAAGAACCAGGAACCTGAAAGCTGAGGTTTTGTATATACTGTAGATACCATGGGTTGTATGTATCTACAGATGTTTCCTGGGATTTGAATATGAACAAAGAAGTATTTAAGTTTCCACAAGTAAGTCATGCTCTGTTCAACTAGAACAAGTGACCAAAATCCTCTCTATTCACTAATGACACACAAAGTGCAGTCTGTATTCTGACACCTGAGGAGCCATTTAAGGCTACGTTAGTGTAGATGAAGCTTGTATTTTTCAAGTAACAATGCACCTGTTTATTACATTTACTTACAGATAAATCAAGCATCAGCGGGCTTCTTAAAATCGTGGCCCTTTTACTGTGCATTGTTAACTGGCCTATACCTGAGTGATTATTATAGGTTTTCTTTCTCTAATTAGGTGATTTGATTGGTACTTTATATAATTACAGTATTTGTCTCTTCCTTTGTTCAAAGCAAAATTATAATCATTAGTTCAGCTACCTGAGGCAGATAAATGAATATTTACTAAAATAAAATAATAAGCCACTGAAAAGTGTGTAATTGTATCCAAATCAGAAAATTTCCATTTCATATCCAACATGTTACTTTCACCGTGGATGCTAAGCTCAGTCACAGAGGCCTCAGGGAGGCAGAGAAACATGTGTACATCTTTATGGGAAAGAGGTTCCTAAGGGCTAAGGCCAAGCAGTGAAGCCCTCCTGCTTCATCATCTACACCTTTAATCTTGGTCATAGGCAAGATCAGAAAGTCAGGAACCATGGCATTGACCTTAACAATGGTAGAGTAGGGTGAGAGAAGAAGCTACTCAGCAAGACGTCCCTCTCAAACTCTTACGTAACAAATGCTGTTCAAGTTAATTTTACTTAATCTTTTATTAAATGTTGTAGTGTGTGTGTGTGTGTGTGTGTGTGTGTGTGTGTGTGTGTGTGTGTAAGGGCACACAGGAGCTGCGCATGCTTGTATGCATACATGCTTGTGTGGGCACTGGGTGTTCTGCTCTATCCCTCTCCGCCTTGCTTTATTTATTTGAGTCAGGGTTTCTCATTAATCCTAGCTGGTAACCAGCAAGCCTGAGTGATCTTTTGATCTTTTTTCCACGTCCACCAGCACTGGAGTTCCAGAGAATACACAGACTTTTACAAGGGTGATAAGATCTTATGCTGGGACCCCATGGTCATAAGCAAGAAGCTTACTCAGGGAGCCACCTCTCCAGCCACAGGTCTGATATGCTCTGGTCACCAGGTGTGAGGGCTAACACCTTGTCACATGTGTTGAACTGTGCTGCCCTGACATTCTTCCACTATTCGAAGCACCATTTAAAACCTGTTCTAAGTGATTCTCTTGGGGGAGATTCATATTTAAGTTAGGGGGTTAGAGTGCAGAAGATTGGTAAAGCAAAAGGGCTCCATGCAATCAGATGAAAGCCTCGGAGACAGAAATCTGACACCTGAGCAAGAAGGAACTATATCAGCAATCCTCTGTCCTGGTTCTCCTAGTTGCCATTCACCCTACAGAGCTTAAACTTACCAAGCCTCCTCATTGTATAGGTTAATTCCTTAAAGTAACTCACTACAACCCACTGAGTCTGCTCAGTGTTGCCAGAATGGACATGCATACATGCATTTGGGAGGGAGCATGGGGAGATGTGCGTGGGAGGAGTTAGAGGGGAGGGAGTTGGGACAGGTATGAGTTAAAGCACGTTGTGTCTGCATACGGAATTTTCAAATGATCAATAAAAATATTTTAAAAAAATCAAAACAGTAAGCCTCTTTCAGGAAAAATACCAATAACTTGCTCTACATATTTGCATACACAGTTGAAGAACTGTGGTTAATGCCCTGAGGTGAACATTATCATCATCATCGTCATCATCATCATCATATTTTGCCATTGTTTTTGTCAGAACATGTTTCCCTTAATTTCTTTGGAGACAAAGAATGAACATTGTATATTGAAGAGAATTTAAGCCTGTAACCTTGGTCACACTACCTACAACATGGACAAGAGTTGCTGTAGATTTGTCTGGAAACTTGGCTTCCTCTTCTGTAATGAGGGGAGTAGGCAGGGGCTATGCTTCCATGCCAGAGTATTATTATAAACCTAACTTAGTTAGGTTTCAGCCACTTATCCCCTTCCTTAAGGTTCTGTGTAGATTGTATCTGGTAGTAGGCCATATATACTTTGTCCGTGTTGACAGCATTGTTGTGTTACTCTAATTTGTTGGTTAGTAGATCCTTGTTAGAGTAGCTTTCAGTTTTATTCCACTTTACACCATTAAGTAAATTATAGTAACCATCACCAATTTGGTCTAAAGTAATGAAGAAGCTTTGTTATAATTCACTGGGACAAAGGCCCTTTTTACAGATGTGACATTAGAGTTCCTTGCAGCATTGGATCCTGTTGATTCCCCTTTGGTAAAATGATCTTTTTAAAAACCTACAATCCCAGCTACTGGAAAGTTTCACAGCCCTCACAAGGGTGCATCCCAGTTAAGAGAGAAACAGAGCCTGCTAACAGAACTATTGCATGCTGTCTCCCCCATCAACCCACGTCTAAGTGACTATAGCTTGATCTCCTGTCATGTAGAGGGCTATTGCCAAATTCCTGTGTTCCAAGGGCCAGAAAATGTCACGCATCCCAATCCCTGAGATTCCAATGATATGCTATCACACTTGCACAGGGGACTGAAACCTTATGAACCCAACTTGATCCAATAG
Source organism: Rhizomys pruinosus (assembly GCA_009823505.1). Taxonomy (NCBI): domain Eukaryota; kingdom Metazoa; phylum Chordata; class Mammalia; order Rodentia; family Spalacidae; genus Rhizomys; species Rhizomys pruinosus. Next base: position 2,755,045 of record VZQC01014358.1, on the reverse strand, counting down.
AACAAATTCGACCCTGATCCCCAAGCTTCTGCAGAACTCTGCACTATAGACTGGTTGCTTTACCATGGAAGGGGTTGAGAATGCACAGAGACTAAAGCATGAATGTGATTCTACTCTACGTCCTGTGGTAACATGAGAAAGCCATGGAACTGAATAGGAGTGACTCTTCATTTCCACTGTTTGCCCTTGTAAGCAGCTTAGAGTGGGTCTTCATCAACACTTACACAGCAAAGAGATACTGTAGCTATTCTACAGAATAGCTTCTTACCTCTGCAGGCATTAAGATGTGGGCCCATAGCACAATCAGGTCTTAAACTGAGAGAAAGCATAGTCCTGTTCCTCCTCACACACACCCTCTGCCCCTGAAGAGGGTCATGCATGAGCGTATACAACCACTGGATCTGGAACTGGAAGTGGGATGCTAGTAACTTGATTCTGCCTCCCTACTGTAGGGAAAAAGGAGGCCACCTGTGGCTTCTTTTGTGCTAAATCACCTGCTTGTCTGCTGACACTGAAACCTGGCCTTAGGCAGGATTTGCATCTGCATTAGCAAGCCTGTGACACCTTGAGATCAAAGGCACTCAGAGTGCTCTTGATGCTAGTACTCCGTGGCGTCTGAAACCAGGCCCTGAGATATGATGTCACTCTGGGTATAAAAACAGAATGCTGTGAATCAATAAATGAGTCCTGGGGCTAGAGAGATGGCCTAGTGGTTTCGAATGCCGTCCGCTCTTGCAGAGGACCGGGGTTCTATCCCCAGCACCCACATGGCGGCTGAGAACTGTCTTTAACTCCAGTTCCAGGGGTATCCGACACCCTCTTCTGACCTCCGCAGCACAAACCTACATGCAGACAGTCCATTCATACACATAAAAATAAATAAAATGTCAGCATTATATTAAAAAAAAAATGAGTCCTTACCATCAGACAGGGACTAACGGCTGTTATTTGCGCATGTATTCTTAGCCCTTGAGTAGTTGTTACAAGTGGGTTGGAAGGAGACCAAGCAGGTCACAAACTCGGGAAGCTGGTGTGGGGCTGGAAGCAGACTCATCAGATCACCAGCTGTGCAGTGTGGTGAGTGCCTTGGCTAGAATTAGACTGTAGAGCGCCAAGCAGGCGGCAGTCTGAAGGATCCAGGAGTGCCAATTAGGGCATTGTTGTTTGATTAGGCAAGAGGGCAGTGAAAAGGTGGTCAGCCTTTGGCCCCTCGGTTTAGGACAGCTGCTGGTGGCTGTCTTGCGTCTTCCCATTTCCCTGTAATCTACCCACCCCACACCCCTAGGCAGTTATTGTATACCTGGGCCCCCAGGAAGACTAAGAAAGGATGCTGAAGTTATCTGGCACAACCAACTCACTACACGCGGCCCTAACTCACCACACAAAGCCCTAACATGAGAAAAGAGAGAAAAGTAAATAAAATTATGATAAAAGTAGATACTCTAAATGAGTCCACAGAAATACAAAATGTTATTAAAGACTATTCAGAGAACTGAAAAGAAATTGGAAACCCTAGGTCAGTAAAAATGACTCTCTGTCCTCTCTCATATAAATAATAAATAAATAAATGTGATTTTACAAAGGAAATTAGAAAAACTAAAAGAAATGGATAGGTTTCTGGATGTGTATATAACCTACCAAAATTGGATTCTAAGGAGAGAAAAATCTAAATAGACCAATAATAAGTAATGAGAGGAAATCAGTAATATAAAAGTAAGGTTGAAGCTTTGCTACTGAATTCTACATAATTCAAGAAACAATTAAATACATCCTTCTCCAGTTATTTGGGGATATTAAAATCTGACAGCAAACTCACATAACTGAGGAGAAAGACCAGCCATGGCTGTACCAGAATATCTGAATGAGGAATCCATTTTATGCAGAAGCACTGAAGACAATAAATGATCATCTTGTTGAGTCTTTTTAAAAGGAAGAAAGAAATGCGCTTGGCACCCACAACATCACTCTTCCCTTTTGGAGCCCCCAGTCCTACCTGAGGAGCTACTGACAATGGATAACTTTTGGAGAGGGAGATTCAGTTTTAAGGGTGTGGCCCTTGGTAGGGTACGCTAAACTGCAGTGGATGGCCCCATACTCACAAGTATATGTCTGGCAGAAATTGGACTTGGTGTGTTCTTTAGAAAGAAGAGGACATAAAGTTGGGAGAGGGGAGAATCAGAAATGGCTCTAGGAGGAATTATGGGGGAGAATCAGGAAGTATGGTCAAAATATTTTGGGTGTATATATGAAATTATCAAAGAATTAATAAAAATATTATATTAATAAAAACAAAGAATAAAGAAATCAAGCCAATCAAGAAAAGAGTTTTAGATCTGAACAGAGAGTTCTCAAAACCACCCACACCTCAGGGACCATTGTGGAACAGGGGGCAGAAAGAGTTTTAGAGCCATGGCTGCTTCATGAACATAGGGAAACAGGCTTTCAGGCCATGGAAGCTTGTACATGTGAACTTGTGGCGATGGTGGCCCAACCACAGGACCTATGCCAACTCAATCAGACAAGGGCCTAGAGAGGAGCGAGAGAAATGAGTGGTGAGAAGGCTGGCCCTAGACTGGGAGCTATAAAAACTTCTAACATGTTTTCAGTAGGAATTTTTATTTATTTATTTTTTCCTTTTTTTTTTAATTGGTGCTTTGTACATTTCATACATCATTTTCCAATTCAGATCAGGCATATTTCCCTTTCCCTTCCCCCCTACCCCCACCCCATCCCAGATCATGCATTTTGCCATAACTGTCCTGCATCTTTCTCTCAGTTTTTTTTTTTCCATTTTTTAGCTATAAGTGATGATCCATGAGTACAAGCATCCTTCATATGAAGACCAAGTTGCAGCTGTGTGCCCAGAGACCCGCCACAGCCCACGCATCCGTGCAGCAGGGGTGGTAGTGGTTGTATTGTCCAATATCAAGTTGATCACATGCGTGTCCAGACTACATTGCCTGTAACGGTTTTCACTGCATTCACGGGAGGATAGACCAATCGCACCCTTACACTTCTACCATCGGCGACCCGCTTCCGCTAGATTTGTCCTAAGCTTAGGAAGGCACAGTGTATGTTAGAATTGCTAAATACAGCCACTCTGTCTTGGATTGATTGTTTCTTTTTCTTTGGACTGCTGTCAACTTCTGGTAATCTGTTCCTCTTCATGGGGCTCTGTATCCGTTTCCTAGGAATAACCATTTTCCGATTCTTACCCTAAGAAGCCACAAGCAGTTTTAGATTATATATGGTATTTTAAAGAGCACTAACTCTATGTGTTGAGTTAAGTTGGTATACGAATTGTGTATATGACATCATATGTTGGAGTGAATGTTAATCATGAATTACATTTTCCTATTTTAGAATATTGACAGGGTCTTAACGTGCTTAATGGATAGCATCTCTAACTCTGTAGGAGTGCTGTAAAAGCTTGTGCATCAGCAGAGGTCTTACTTCCTCCCAAGTAGAGTAGCCTAATATGTAAGTTATGGTTTGATATAAAGGCGATTGGCTGCCTCGCTACACAGTAATTCCCCAAGGCAAGGCTGGGTGTGTAGCTGGTTGCTGACAGGGGTATTGCAGCACTTGCTGTACTCAAGGAGAGCCCCGTATTTCCGTTACATTGGGAGGGTTCATTGAATGCGCTCTCTGGTATTTCCAGAGGCCATCTGTATACCTGCATGTGTGGTCTCAATAAGCAGTGCCAATGTATATAGATGAGGTCAGGTATCTTGGCAGCAGGGCCCTCTATCGGTTGCCTCCCTTCTTGAGCAGGAGCGGGCAGAGCAAGCTTAAGAGCAGGGATGCCTTTCACCCCGTTTGTGGGCCCCTCGGATCGTCGTCGGGGCCAACATCACTCGCTGCGGGTAAATAATCCGATTTCTGTGGCGAGAGCTCTCTAATTAATATATTTGCTTTTAAGTGAGATCCTAGCTTAAGGACGTTAAGGTATGTATGGTCTCGTGTAATAAGAGAATAAACTCCCTTGTTCCACAGTTCCTTTAGTCTATTGGTCAATTAAAGAAGGCAGTATTATCGGTTTTACAAAATGAGATGACCTCTATAAGAGTTGGCTCTTCTCAATTCCTACCAGTAATTGATGAGCCACCTCAATCATCCATCAATTATCTTCTCTTCTTTCCTATGGGGGGGAGGCAAGCAAGTCTCTCATATCAAAACCTTTGTAGCACCTATAATGGTATTAGTTTTCTATTATGATACCATATGTTGAGATAGTAATGTTATCATAGTAGGAGATCCCACAGAGGGGTCAGTGTTTATAGTCAAAATTCTGAAGGCTTTTTCTATACCGTTTCAGCCTGTTACAGCATGAGCCGGTCAATTCCTTAGGTTCCAGTTGGCACTTTTAAGTTCGCTGGTCATTCCTAACTCAATCCCGCAAAGCTGTGATCTTTTTCTTTCCAAGCCATTTAGTTGGTGGCAATATCTTTTTGGGACCTCACAAAATCTTGTCCGCCATAATGTACGCTTTTAGGATGAAATTACGATAGGTTAATTGTAACACAGAAAAAGGTTTTCACTGACTATCGTAATGCCCCCCTGTCCCTATAATTCTGTAACGCATCAGAAGTCTACCCTATAAACAGTGATATATTCTATCAGGGCGTAATCATAAGTGCCGTGGAACGCAGCACAAGTATTCCTCAGCGAATTCCTCACAGTGCTGTGATGGAATTCCCTGAGGAGGTGTACATAATAGTATACATCTGGGGTACAGCAAACTGGTAATCTCTACGCTATGCGATTAGACTCATCTTCAAAGAGGGTAAGAAGAGCCTGGCGCACATGCCTAGCGATGGATCTGGTACCAACATGAGAACCATTAAGGAAAACACTGCCTTGTGGTAGTTGGCCAATTCCGCGAAAATCTATTGGCTCGTAAATTGATTCTAATCCACATTTTCTATGTTGGGAACGTTAATGTGGACAACAGCAGATTATATCACCAATTAACTCACAGTATTGGGCACTACCGCCGGTTGTGTTTAACTCAGAGTTGCCGGGTGAAAAGCCAAGTGTTGTTTAATGTTCACCTCCTACAATATTTTACTTCTATTGACCTGCGTAAAAGTCCTTAAGACACAGCTAATTGTGGTCCCTCGTGGATCATGCGCTGTCTCATGACAAAGAGCATGAGGGTCTCGAGGGAGGTAGGGTGATACTCACATTCTATCATTCATACATAGTATCCCATTACAACCGAGAGATAGTAAGCACGGTAAGTTCACGTACCCTACTTCCCACCCCCCCCCCCTTCCCATTCACCCATTTTCAGTCCGTTTTCTGATGCGTCTCTTCTGTTGTGGTCTTGTCTGTTTGTTATTATTTCCCTCTGATATGTGTATGAATGTTACTGCTGCATGCCAAGTTGTGCACCCGGTCGTGCAGTGGCCCTGCGGGTCAGGGAGGTCGCAGTAGAGAAGAGGGTCTCAGATCCCCTGTGAATGGAACTCTCCATGGATATGAGGTTTCAGAAACAGGTCTATGGGACCCCCAATGTGGGAGCTGGGGTCGAACCCGGGCCGTCCTCTGCAGAATAGCAGCGTCGGTGCTCTCAACCGCTAGGCCAGTCTCTCCAGCCCTGTTGTTGTTCTTTTAATATGCATTCCCTCTCCACAAGAAATATTTATATACTGGGTTATTGGTACTAGCATCCTCCATATGAGGACACCATTGTCCGTTTGTTTTTCTGGGGACTGGGTTACTTCACTTAACAAATGTCTTCTAGCTCCCATCCATTTTACCTCTAAATCTCATGATGTTTGTCCCGTCTTTTACTGCTGCATATGAACTCCCATTGTATACATGTCCACATTTCTCTACCACTCGTTCAGTTGAGGGCAACCTGGGTGGGTTTTTGCCAGCTTTTTGCTATTCGGTGCACAGAGCTGCAATAAACATCAGCTGTGCAAGTATGTATGTCCCTTTTGACAGTAGAGATGGTGTCTTGTGGGTATATTACCCAGGAGTGGTATGACTGGGTCAAATGGGAGGTCATTGTTGGAAGGTCTTCTAAGGGTGTCTCGCGCCACTGATTTACCAATAGTGGCATGTACCTAAGGTTTCACCATTCCTCCAGTACCATGGATGAGTGATCCCCTGTATACCCCACGCAGCCATCCCTCCAGCATCTTGTATCTCGTGTTGCAGTCCTGATCCTACCATTCTTATTGGGGTACAGGTATACATGTTCAAAGTGCGTTTATTAAATTTGCATTTCCCTTAATTATATCAGCGCCATGTTTTGTAAACACTCTATAACTGAGTATTCTCGGCCATTCTTTAATTCCTGCCTGCATGAGAAGTATCTATTCAGCCACTCCTTTGCTACGTCTTGTGAGTGATTCATTTGTTTCTTTCTCTCTTTGTTTCTTTGAGTTAGGCTTGATATACTCTGGAAAGATCTAATGGCTTGTTGTCAGATAGATACAGGCAGTGAAGGTTTGTCCTACCCACCTGTGGGTTTGTTCTCTATACAACTTCCTTTATTCAGATTTTGCGTTTATGATTTACAGAAACTTTGTTGACAGTGGGTTTAATGAGGTTCCATTTGTCAATTATCGATCTTTATTTCTTGGTGCAGCTGCCTAGTCTTGATTTAGGAAGTCTTATATTCTACGACCTCATGTCAGTAGTCTGCACTGCCATAGCGAGTAACCATCTTAACTGATCACTAGTCCAGCCTGTCATTGGCTGGTGCGATGGAAGGGCTTGGGTACACATCTGAGTGGACTTTCTGAGTACGACTTCACAGTGAAGGGGTACGAGCCAGAAGGGGTTTGGAGGTATTTCATTCATACCTGAGCAAGTAGTGATACCAGTTTGACACGACGACCCCACTTGAACACGAAGAAGTAGCTGAGTCTTTTCACTCCAATTGTGTCTTTCCTGGCCACCCTTGTCCAATATATGTATCCCAGCGATAAGGTGGGGCTGAAATGTCCAGTGGAGACTCTAGGTCTTGGAACTTCAGTTTTATTCCATTGGTCAACTGGTCTGTTTTTGTGCCAGTACCAGGCTGTTTTTATGACTATAGCCCTGTAGTATAGTTTGATGTCTGGTATAGCAATCCCACCTGTATTGCTCTTTTCACTCAGGGTTGCTTTGGCTATTCGGGGTCTTTTGTTTTTCCAAATGAAATTGAGGATTTTTTTTTCCAAGCCCGTGAAGAAACTCTTGGGGATTTTGATTGGGATTGCATTAAATCTGTACACTAGTTTGGGTAGGCTGGACATTTTTACTATGTTTACTTTCCCAATCCATGAGCATGGGAGGTTTGTCCATCTTCTGATGTCTTCCTCAGCAGGAATTTTTAACTACCTTCATTTGATAATTGCACAGTATATAGATATACTACCTTAGGTCGACACAAAATATTTTAAAGGTCACTAGGAAAAAAATCAGTAAATGAACTACTATCATTTCTATGAAGAGATCTTGTTGCTGCCAAGTATCAGAAAAAAGTATTTCATCTCATAGTTAATCAAACAAACACAAATTTTAATGACATGATGGAATTTTTCACCCATATAATTAGCAAGTGTTTCTCACATTTTTATTTCATACCTAACTTGAAAGCATCATGAACCTGGTGTCAATGGTAGAAGTTGGTATAGAATGTTTATGAACTAGGTTTACAATAAGCATCACAGTTTTTATAATATCCAAAGCCGCCAAATCACTTTCAGCTACCTGTCTAACACAAGAGGCATACATGTGTGGTATTATGAGGGGGAAATACAAGTGAACAAGTTGTTATAATATCATATAAAATAAGAATACCCAGTCAGTAATAGAGAACTGAAATGCAAAGCCATGATATATCCATTTGCTAAAGGTTAGTTAACAATTAAAAGAATGCTTGTTAGGGTTTTAGTTGCCTAAGAAAATATCTACATGTTTACTAAAGTTAAATGAGAAATGAAACAGGTTGGCAAACTATTTTGAGAATAATTTCCCTCAGAAGACATATACTGTTCCCTTGCCATAGTGGCCATATGTATCTGGTGGCCATACGTATCTGGTGACAACTCCACAGCTCTTTCTTCATCTAGAAACAAATACGCATTCACAGATGTTGGCTTCTTGAAGGTGACTTTGTACCAGAGCTGGACATTCCCTTGCAGATTATGCATGGAAGTTTGAAGTATGGAACCACAGGGACTCAGCACTCTGTTCTGACTACAAAGCTTGGGCTCTCTAATCTTGGGTTTACTCCTTAAACATGCTTAACTTCAATTTTTAAATCTTCTAAAGTGGCCTGTTAATTATAGATTCCTGTAGTTGCTAATTATTACAATCAAATGCTGTAATTATTTAAACTGTATCATAGTTCTTGGCACACTATAAGTATTGAAGAATTGCTGGTTTTCATGCAAGGGAGGTCTGCCGGATGAAATAAAGCATATGTATTAATGTATTCTATTAATTAATTAAGACACAATTAATAGTTAATGGGATGCATACTTTGTGTGGAAACCTGACTACTTCTTAACATGGTCTAATATGTTTCTTTTCTGGTAAATTAGCTATTATAATGTTTACTACCTCCTAGAACAATTTAGGGTATCAAATGGAATTAAAGAATGTACTTATTGTGTTCAGGACAATGCTTGGTGCATATTTAAAAATCAATAAAATGATAGCATTTTAAAAATAAGCAAAAGGGGCCAGGAGATGGCTCAGTGGGTAAAGGTGCTTGCTGCCAAGCCTGAGGATCTGAGTTTGGTTCCTGGGACCCACATGGTAAAAGGAAGAACCAACTAAAACAAGTCCTCTGAACACACACACACACACACACACACACACACAGACACACATACAGACACACACACACACACACGTGCGCGCGCACTAAATAAATGTAAAATATTAAGTAAATAAAGAGTATATATTCTTTATGTCCCTCATGTATAATTTTAGCTGAATGGTCATCAATCCAGCAGCCAACCAGCATCAGCTGATTGCTTCCTGCAGGCAGAACCAGGCAGGTGCAATGCAGATTTGCAGACTTAAAAGTACAGGTCACAACATAGCAGTGCCATGTGCCTCGAGACGTCCTTTCCTTCTTTGTGTTTTGCAGAGTTTCTTTCTTCCCTAAGTACATAGTGCTTCAGTTTACCCTCGATTGTTGCTCCAGAGGATATATAATTTCTGCCTAAGGGGCTAGAAATAGAGTTTCAGAGAATAATGACAGCAGCTTTGGAAGTTTCAAAATGGAAAATGTGACTTGGGTAATTTGGTAGTGATTTCTTTTCCAATTTGGGAGAAAAGAGTAACTACAAACAACAGAGTTTTCCGATTTGTATTTCACTTAAAATGCCACTGGGTATTTCCTGAAATGTTAACGACAAAATTAACTCAGTGTGATGTGAGAAAGAAACCACTGGAAGGCTTGAACAGGAAGTTACCAGCAGTGAAATAGTCCCCACTGAACACTCCAGATAGGAGGGGACATGCAGGCAAGCTGGAAGCAAAAGTAGAATGAAAAGAATTATATCCGCAAGTAGCAGTGTTTGAGAAAACACTTCCAGCCATGTGGAAGAACACAAAAGCTTTTGGTGAAGATTTTAAAAGTGTGAATAAATGGCAGCTTGCTGCTGCTGCTACCCTGTGAGGAAACTCAGGGCAACAGAATCTTTTCTCCTCCACATGAACACACACATGTATACATGTAAATATACATACATACACATGCATATATACACATATACGGTACACACAAGCACCATACACACATATAGTCATACATATGCACACACATGTATAAACATATACACACATGCACAATACACACAGGCACCAAACATACATGCAAAGTCATGTATATGTATATATATATATATATATATATATATATATATATATATATATATACACTCATATACATACACACATATATAAAGAAGTGTACAGACACACATACACATATCTATACACACACATCCTCACATATGTACAGAAGTCTCTGGAGGAATGGAAGACCTCCAATATTTGTTGATCTCTGTAGTCATTAGAACAAACAAAAAGGAAACAGCCTACAGTTTAAAAAAGAAAATATTTTCAGTTTTCGAAGCATTTTCAAAAATGTCACATTGTTACTCACTATGGTTAGGTACGTTAGAAAGCAAAAATAAGAATAAAAATATATTATAAATTATAAACAGAATTGCAAGGTAGGTGTTGTGGTTTGAATGTAAAATGCCCCACATAAGCTCATGTGTTTGAATACTTGGTGCCCAGATGGTGGCAATATCTGGAAAGATTATGAAACTTTTAGAAGGTGGAGCCCTGTGGAGCCCTGTGGGAACAGGGGGGTCTTTGCAGATAGGACTTGAGGCATCATGGTCCAGCCCCAGGTCCAGTTCACCCTCTGCTTCCTGACTGCAGATCAGCCACCATTCCTCCCTTCAACCATGAATAGAAATAAACTTGTCACAACAAGGAGAAAAATAACTCAGAGTATGGCAGAAAGCAGATCTGCAACCCAGACTCAGCCTTTAAGGTACAAAAAACATAACTTTTTATTATTATAAAAATGAGGGCTTGAGAACAACGTTCCCCTACCAAAATTAACAACCAGAGATGTGCAAACACTGTCTTCCATTTGCTCAGTTTTGTTTTCTTTTATTTTTTTTTTCCTTTTTTGTGGGGGTATTTTTGAGGCAGGGTCTCCCTTTTAGTACCAGCTGTCCTGGAGCTCTCTCTGTAGACCTGGCTGGCCTTGAACTCACAGAGATCCACCCAACTCTACCTCCCAAGTGCATGTGCCACCAAACACAGCTCAGTTTTGTTTTCTTTAAAAAAATATTTTATTTTATGTGTATGAATGCATTGCCTGCATGTGTGTAAGTGGACCCATGTCATGCAGTACCTGTAGAGGTCAGTAAAAGGGACTGGATTTCCTTGTAGGAGTTAGAGATTGTTAGCTGATGTGTGGGTGCTAGGAAACAAACTCATGCTCTCTGTGAGAGCAGCCAGTGTTCTTAACTGCTAAGCCATCTCTCCAGCTGTCAGTTTTGTATTCTTTCCCACAGAAAAATTAAACTTTCCTCTTATGATTTCAAGACCCTTCCACCAAAATGTAGATGTTTAAACCAATTTTGTCATTTCTTTAAAGCCAAGAATCACCCCACACCATCAATTTCTGACCACCTTAGCCCATGTCTCTGAATGCTTCTTGAACACACAAGACCACTGCTGGGGATCTGGACAAAATGCACTCTTTCCTTTCCCTAAAGTCATAGAACTATAAAATGCAAATCCTCAAGGAAAGCTTTGCCTGAGGCCTGAAACCTTGATAACTCTGTGTAGCACTTATTCTTTCTTAAAGGATCACAGAACCATTCTCCTTTGACTCCTCCCAGGCACACAGGACATGCACACTGATCTTAACATGGGAAGTGGTCACCATGGAGTATGTAAAGGAAGATTCTGATTCATTCTCTCTTAATTTTCATTGTTGAGGTAAAATAACCTGATAAAAGCAACTTAAGGGAAGAAGGGCTTATTATGGCTTACAGAAGAAAGATGCACCCTGCTGTGGGGGCAAAGACATGGCAGCAGGCAGAGAAGGCATGCCATGCAGGAAGGAGAGAGGTGGGCTGGTCACATACATCCACACCTAGGAAGCAGAGAGTGGACAGGAAGTGGGTGCTGGCTATAAAGCCTCAAGGTGGAACCATCCCAGGAGACAGACTTCCTCCAGCAAGTTTCTACCTCCTAAACCTTCCCCCACCTTCCCAAACAGCATTACCTGGTGATTAAGTAAGTGTTCAAATACATGAGCTTATGGGGGATATTTCATATTCAAACCACAAGAATAAACAAAGTGCGGTAATGACCAAGTAGCACAGATGTTAATCAAATGCCCCTCATATTCTGGAGCCTCCTGACATCAACTGCACAATGACTGATATGGGGATAATGGCATATTTCCAAAGCCATCAAGTGCTTTGGCATGAAAGGGTTCTAGGAATCCTGAACAGTTTTCTCCTCAGACTGATCTATGGAAAAGTAAACTGAGGTTCAAAGACAGTCACTCATCCAATATGCCATCATAAAGTACTTTACTGACTTACTCTTTTTCTTTTCGAAGCATTCTTTCTGACAGCTGGTCTACTTTGAATTTCATACCTTGGCTACTGAACCTTTCCCAATATTGAGAGCTTGAATTTCTCCTCCCTCATGCCATAGGGGAAAGATGAGGGGAAGACAGGAGAAGCAGTAGCTGTGTCCCACCATGTGAGCCAATATTTCTGAGCCTTTGCTTCCAGTGTCTGTCTCATGAACTTACAAGAACTGAGTTGGATTGTTTGTCTTTTACTGTTACTATTTTAAAATTGTGAGTACTCTATATATTTTGGACACTTGCCTTTCAACTGATTTATCATTTATGAATATTTTCTCCTATTCTTTAGGTTTTCTTTTTAAAATATTTTTGTTATTAAACTTTTTAATACATCATACATCATTTCTAAATCCAATTTAGACTCATTTCCTTTTCCATGCCCCCCCCACCTGAGTTCATGCATTTCTGCCATACATGTCTTGCATCTTTTTCTTAGTCTTTCTAGAGTTTTTTTCAAACCGGAGGATTATTGTTTTGGGGAGAACGTCACTGTTTTCAGTCATTATTTGTCCCCATTCCTTTGTTGTTGTTCCCTCCAACTTGTATTGCTTCAACATATGCATATATATGTTATAATTTTAGGTTTTCTTTTTTTAATTATTGAATATGCCTTTAATGAATAAGAAATCTGGTATTTGATGACTTACAGATTATTTTTTCCTTTATTGCTTCTGCTTAAGGTGACCTGTAGAATTAATTGCTAAATTTAAGAGAACAAAAATTAACTTCATGTTTTGTTTTAAGTTTTCTCTTCATCTCAACAGAAACTTGCCCTAGACATACCTACATTCCTAATTCTCAGAGGGCTGAGGCAGCAAAGAAGATAGCGAGTTTTAGGTAACCCTATCTTGGCATAACAAGACCCTGTCTCAAAAGAAAAATGTATAAAAGCCACCACCACCACCAACAACAAACTCACCTACTTCAGTAATATATTTGTTTAAGCTACTGATCACTTTTCTTCCTCTTTCTTTGTTTCTTTGCTTCTTTCTTCTTTCTTTCTTTCTTTCTTTCTTTCTTTCTTTCTTTCTTTCTTTCTTTCTTTCTTTCTTTTTCTTTCTTTCATATGATTTTTCCCACTAAAAACATCTCCCAGTTTTCAGTCACCTCCAATCAATCTACTGTCATCTTTCCTTGAGATATTTGAGTTGTACCTAGCTTTTCTTTACAAAATTATCTACAGTTACATGCATGCATACATGCATATGTAAACATATAGCTCAATATATGCACGTGTAATTATCATGATAATGAAATAGGAATGTGTGTTTTTAAATAACAGAAACGAAATAAAACTAGAGAGGAACACACGAGGAAAAATTTTCTTCTCTTTTCCTGTTTTGTTTGAACAGTTACCGTGTGCAGTTGCCTGAAAGATGGCTTTTTTCTTACATTATTAATCTTCATGAAATCCTTATGGAAGTGACAGTTGCAACCAAGCATTTAAAAACCCTGAAAATACCAGCCAAAGTTGTGCTCAACACTCCATGGCTGCCATTAGGACTACTTGGCCAGCTGCTTCTTGCAATCTTTCTTATCTTCTAAGCGAATGGCTGTCTTAAGATGAAAGAACAGAGCTCAATTTTTCTCTGGGGGTCAACCAATGGTGTTTTTACCACAAACACATAGGCAGACCAGGTAAGCACAAATATACAAGGCAGTTTTAATGAAAACAATACTTATCTTTATCCACTGCAGCCTCGCAGGACTGGACTTTTAGGAAAGACTTATCCCGACTTTGTGTTCAGAGCGGGCACTTATTTGGCTTCATCACTCCAAGCACATTCTTTCTGGAATGCCCTGAACCTTATTAGATTTAAGGGGCATGCAACTTATTCTTTTTTAAATACTTTTATTGATGTTTTATGTATTTCATACATAATTTTTCACTTCAGTTTAGACATATTCCCTTTCCCTTCCCCCCACTCCACCCCAGATCATGCATTCTGCCATACATGTCCTGTATCTTTCTCTCAGTCTTTTAAAAGTTTTTCTCTGCAGAGGTTTATTGTTTTGGGCAGAATTTAACTGTATCAATACGTTCCTTGACACAGCCCTCATGAACTTTGCAGGCAAATGGATGGAACTTGAAGCCATTACACTAAGTGAAGTAACACAGTCCTAAAAAAAAATAGGGAATGGTTTCCCTCATTTGTGGATGCTAGCACCAAATCCCCCAATTGAAAGGCAAGCTGAGCAAGGTAATTGTTATATTTCTTTCTACCTGAAAGCAACTGTGATGTTATAATGTGAATCTCTTAATGGGCCCTAGAATTAACTTACCACTTATTTTCAGACATGGTAACTAACATATATGGGTAGAAGGTATATATTCATATTTTAGAGTTATATAAAATTAAACAGAAAAATGTGAATTCCTAAGCATATTTTGGAGTTAACATATAGTTTATTCCCAGAGGGCATAATTCTTGCACATACATGCCATGTTTTCTAAGCATTGGTTTGCTTAGGGAGGGTTCTAAAGGAGGGTAGACTTGAATGGAAGCGTGCTTAAGGTGGAGAAGTGACTCTGGCTATAGGGGAAGATAGAACATTGTAACTCAAACTGTTCTGAACTCTGATGGGAGGAAAAATTGCTCCTGGCACAAAGCAGATAGTGAGATGTTGGGAGAGAGGCATACCATGAAGTGACAGGGAGACTCTATTCAGAGTTAGGGTTCTGACTACAGCAATCTAAACAGTCAAGAAGAGGTTCAATCCCAGCCTAGCCAATAGAAGTCAGGAGCTGGGTAAGGCTTAGACAGGAGATACTGGGGAGAATGATCAGAAATAATAAAAGTGGGCTGAGTCTCAGCCTTGCCTCACATTTTCATTTGTTTTTTTTTTTTTTTCAGTGAATAATTTTTAAGCGTCTTCAGATTCTATTACTCCTCTTTTATCTTTTCACCATGTTTAATCTGTAGGAGGGTGGATGTGCAGAAGCATATGCATATCTGAAGGTGAGAGGAGAGGACAACTGTGAGAGTCAGTCCAAGGACTGACTCATTCCACCATGTTTTCCAAGGATCTAACTCAATTCGTCAGGTTTAGTGCAGGTGAATTTACCCCAAGCCATCCTGCTGGCCCTGGATCCCATTGCTCTCGTAAGTTTAGGGATAGAAACAATGACAGGAGGCTCCTTCTCTTCTCCTGAATATTAAGGTGTGGGAGGCAAATTATATAAAGTTGATATATATATCAACTAGGGAAGTGTATATAGATGGCATCAAGTCCTATTTCAAAAGGTCAAATTAAAGAGTATAGAGCTATGCCAGGGTTGTGACTAACTGTATAATCTGATTTATATCACTTAGAAGTTAACTGCTACTACTGTGTAGAGAATGAGTTATAAAGGGGCCAAAAGACTAATTATGAGATTATTACAAAGAGGAACAGAGACTCAGTGTCTAGCTGAGCTGTTTTTAAGGACACTTTGTACATATAGTGTGTATGCAGGATGCAGCATACAGATGAAACTGTGTATTTGGAGATAAAAGTCACGGGACATAGTTTGGGTAACTAAACAAAGGGTAAATAAGTAGGAAGGTGCCCAAGTTTGTAAATCCCTAATTGAAGAAGATGGTAGTGCTGATGTGCCAAAAACTGGTTACATGCGTTTGTGGGCTAGTGGTATCTACTTAAAATGGTACTAGTCCTCACTAAGCAATGCTACACACATAAAGAGCAATTCAATCATCATAACAAAGTGCTTTTATTTTATTCCCAAAAGTTAGGAAATCACTTTGGTAAACTGCATCAGATTGTACAAAATCAGGATATCTAAGCTTGACTTCTCACGCAAGCAGAACCTGAATCAGCATCTTTCCTTAGAGACTGGCATCAAATGGACAAGATGGTCCATGAGGTTGAAATTCCATCTCTACAGTGTGCTAAGGAAAGTGAATGTTGAAGTTTCACTCCACTTAACAGCCTTTCCATATGAAGAGGGTCATTATGACCTTGTTACATTATACTCTCCATTTCCTTCCTCTGACTAATATAATTGCAAATGAAGCCACATTTTCATAGAATTGCTTTGAATTTCTTCTGGTCAAATAAGGCAAATCTCAGCAACTTAAGTTAGTTTAGCATCCCCTGGCAAGTTGTAGGAGCACTTAATGAAAAAAACATGGAGATTTCTTTCCAATTACTGAAACATCCTTAATGATCTGGAGATTAGCTATAGATCAGAATCATAATTGAGGGAAGAAAAAAATGAAATTGCATTGAAATTCTCTCAAAATTCACCTGTGATGACTTTTTTTAAAAAATGCAAGCTCAGGGTAAATCACTTTGAGTACAAAAAAAATAAAATAAAATAAAAACGCTGCAATTATCAGATAAAAGGGAAGTGGACAGTTATGAGTAAATGACCTGAGAGAAAACAAAGGGAACTCTAAACATGAGTCATCAGAACCGGTATCAAGTTGCAGCACTGTTCCTACTGACTGGGCCAAAGGAGAAACTGCAGCAACCTGAAAAAGTGCACAAGACTAGACAATTCAACTTGAACCTTGGAAATCCGAGATACAGCACTTGCCAGACAAAAACAAGGACACTTTCATGTAATGCAAGTTGAAATCAGAAGACATTGTCTGAGCTAAATTTACTTCTAAGTTAAAAATCTTGGCAATTCACTTAATTGCTTTAAGTCCTAGGTCATTTGTATGATAAGAATTTAAACTTGTGGCTAGAGAGATCACTCAGCAGTTAAAAGCACTGACTTCTCTTGCAAAGGACCGGGGTTCGATTCCCAGAACCCACATGGCATCCAAAAATAGTCCATTTCCAGGAGAATGGAGGATTTGATGCCCTCTTCTGACCTCCATGGCCTTGCATGGCAGGGTGTACTCACACACGTGCAGGCAATATACTTATACACATAAAATAATAAATAAAACATTTTAAAAAGAATTTAAACCTATGTTTACTGTACAAAATAAAAGTTTTAGAATAAATGAAAAGGACTACCAAATGTAATATATTCTTAAAGTTACATATAGGAATGTTACCTAGAAGAAAATTTTAGTAGGGTATCAGAAAATGAACTACCACCAGCAAGGCTGAACTGGGATCCCTACTTTGTTGAATGAAATGCAAAATGCTCAAAAAATATTAAACATTTTCAGATAGCAGAAGTAGAGTAGCAAACAGAGTATGAAGTTGTCTGACTTTGAACCCAGCAAACTGTTACAGGTTACAAGGGCAGTAAGCTGGGCCTGTGGACAGGGACACAGTTTTCTGGATATTACTGCTCTACGAGTTGTCTTATACTGTACAGTGTAATCCCCCAGTAGACTCTTGTGACTCTCAGTTGCAAAGGATCCTTGGAAGCCTCTGAGGCTGCTGAAGTACGAGGAGTTCCTATTCCAATGACTGGAGAAGAAAAGTCTTAGAATGAATTTGAGGGTCTGGTATGAAGGTCATAGCTATACAAGAGTGTGAAAATATTTCATAAAGCGTAACAGAAGCATTTTCTAGTAAAGAGACAGTAGTGGTTAACTATAGTCAGGTCTTCATTATCAAAAATTTTCAAGACCTAACAGATCCCATGCCAGGGATATTGTGTAAGAAATGGTTGCATGTCAGGGAGTCAAAAACACTTGCTGTCTGGGGCTGGAGAGATGGCCTAGCAGTTGGGAGCACTGACTGCTCTTGCAGAGGACCCGGGTTCGATCCCCAACACCCACATGGCAGCTGAGAACCATCTTTAACTCCAGTTCCAGGGGAATCTGACACCCTCTTCTGACCTCCGCAGCATTCCACGACACGGGTGCACAAACCTACATGCAGACAGTACATTCATACACATAAAAAATAAATAAATTAAATAAAAAAAAAAACACTTGCTGTCTAAGTTTAGTTCTCTATATTTCTAGTCTTCCTTAGGAAGGAGCCACTCTGAAAAAATATAAAGTCCAGGAGTTGAAAATCTAGGGTTTAAAAGGATGGGTTTCCAGTGTTGCCTGTCAGAAAGGAGATGGGGTAGGGAAGGAGATGTATTTCTATGTGTTTCTAGTATCTGAATTGGTAGAACAGTGTGAATTTCTTCACTTTATTTCCTCATCTGAATTAGAATTTTAGAACTACAGAAAATCAGTGTTAAAAGGATTATAATGCAAACATCATGCAGTATGGGTTGTGGAGAAGGAATCGTGACATTTAGGACAATTTCTTTCTGGGAGTACTGTGGCCTTGAAACAGTGTAAAGTTCATGGGTTCTGGAAATACTGTCTAACTTTGTTGGTGGCCTCATAAGTATACCAACTTAAAAATCAAGATATACACCTATCATTAATATATTTTATCCTGTGTTAGGGACTATTCAAAGAGCCTTAGGAGACACAGGATAGAATCTACAGGATTCATAAGTCTTTTAGGTGTTTTCTTACATACATTAAAAACCGAGAATTATCAAATTTGCAAGCACTAAACTGGCATGGCTTTAATCCCAGTGTTCAAGAAGAAAAGGCAGGTTGGTCTATGAGATGGAGTCCAGCCTGGTCAACATAGCAAGTTCCAGATCACCTGGGGCTATAGGGAGATCCTGTCAAAAATAAATAAAACTATTTGTAAACACATGAATGTCCGATGGAATCAACTGATTTTTGAAAGCCCATTCTCCTGCTGGTTAATGAAACTTTCAGTAGGCAGTCTATTACACACCTATTACACCTTCCTATTACACACCCTAAGAATAGCCAGAACAAGTGGTTAATGGCATGTTGGAATGAAAGAGATTTCATATTAACCTCAAACTTGGGAGGACCTAAAAAAAAAGCCAAGTTAAGGCTATTCCACTTCATTTTTCTGGGTAACTTAGTCATTGGGGTTTTTTGTTTAGTTAGGTTAGTTTTGTTTTGTTAAGGTTGTTAAGGTTGTTTTGTTTTTGTGTTGTTGTTGTAGTTACCCTTGCCATTTTTTTAAATCAAGGAAAAATTAAGAACTATACCTTTGTAATGAGAATAGACAAGAATATCACATGGAATTAGATCTGAAAGAAACCAAGTTATCAAAAAGCTAGTCCTAAATTAATAATTAGTGAATTAAAGAAGTTTGAAATTAAAAAATGCAGCTATGAAAGTTTAAAGGGAGTACCAGCAGAATTCAGTAATAATAACAACAATAGCAATTATCAAGAATATTCCCTGGGCACCTACTGTTGGGCACATGCATTCATTTTTGTCATTTGGCTCCTTTCACAACACCAAGAAAAGGATAGTTTCATTGCCCCATGTTTTATAAGTGAGAAAATTTAAAGAAGAGAGTATAATCCAGGTCAAAATCAGACAAAAAGGACAAGCCTAGATTTTTGAACCCAGGTCTTCTTGATTACAGTTGTTCTTTTTTATTTTTTAAAGAGAGAAGAGAGTCAAAGATGTGGAACACTAGGTGATTTAAGAGGTGTTTCCATGAGACAGAGTGGGGGAAGAACAGATTTGGTGGTAACAGGATGACTTCAACCTATTCGCTTTGACTATGAGGGTCATTAATTTTTAATATTTCCTTACATTAGCATGTGTTACAATATGACTGAACAAAGGAGAAAGGGACAGAGCAGTGCTTTAGTCACTGATACTTTATAACTTACTTTATAAAGCTTTTGCAAATAATTAGGTTCATTAAAATGTATCTAGTTACAAAATTCTACCAGAATGCTAATATGCTTTTTAAAAGAAATTACAGGTATGACTGCTCCCTCAGTACTTCAGAAAGTTTTTGCCTTTGGAAATAAGTTCTTTA
This sequence comes from Rhizomys pruinosus, assembly GCA_009823505.1. Taxonomy (NCBI): domain Eukaryota; kingdom Metazoa; phylum Chordata; class Mammalia; order Rodentia; family Spalacidae; genus Rhizomys; species Rhizomys pruinosus. The sequence continues at coordinate 2,735,151 of VZQC01014358.1, read as the reverse complement.
AGAAGATTATATGAAAATGAGGTTATTAAGGTGACCCTCATCTAATACAATTACTATTCTCATGCAAGGGAAGCTTAAGAAATAGACAGGGAAGGAAAACAATGGGAAGACCCAGGCAGAAGACAGAAATCTGCAGCCAATAAAGGGTTCTCAGGAGAAAGCATCTCTGCCAGCACCTTGATTTTTCCTTTATGCCTTCAAATCATTAGACTATAATGTCTATTGTTTGAAGTCATCATAGAGTGACTATTTGTTGTGGCAGCCATAGGAAATCTATACATTTTGTAGATTCACGTTACTGTCCAGTATCACAGTGACTATTGGCTAAGATGATTTGTGGGACAGTGCTGTGAGGCTGGCTTGTTAGGTCAGGATCATATCTATTGGATTAACAACTGCCAATCATTCTGATTACTATTTTCCCATCATTTCTGTCAAAATGGCTTCTACTGAGTTGAAAATACTGTGATTCTGAGAAGACAGGTCTAGACACTACATGAGATCAGGTCCTTTGAGCCAAGAGGCATTTTTTTTTTTGAATTTCATACAATTTATTTTGATCACATTTAGACACTTTCCCCTATCTGTACCCTTCTTACAGCTCCCATGCACCCACTGGATTACATGTATTTTGTCATCCATGTTAAGGCCTATTGAACCACAAGTTTGAGCCCCAAATGTCCTTCAGTGTGAGTCCATCCACTGGAGCCAGGTTAAACTATCTAGGGTCACTCCCTGAAGAAAACATATTCTCTCTCTCTCTCTCTCTCTCTCTCTCTCTCTCTCTCTCTCTTCTCTGTAGTTATTGGTTGTTAATAGTTCCTTGGCTAAGGTTTGACCTTCTTGCCTATTTTTCCACTTCTATGTGGTGTTTTGTCTGGTTTGAGCTGGCCTGTGAATTCTGCATGCTGTTCAACTTAAACATTTGAAAATCATATTAAAAACTTAGTTCTTTATTTGAAGTAGCCATATTTGCAGTTCTCAAGTGCCGTAAGTGGTTAGTGGCTGCCATATCAGTCAGACAGCACAGATGTAGGGCAAAGTGCAAGTGCAAATCACCAAAGAAGAGGTCATCTTGGCAATTTTCACCTTTTGGTCTGTATCTGTAAGCCTAGAAACCATCTCTATTCCAGCAAAGATCATATTTTTTCAAACAAATAACATTATCATGTCATTAGCAAAAGACTTGTCTTCAATATGATGAAGAAAGAACATGGCAATATTTTGAGTAATTACATTAAACAGCTACTCTTGGTGCAAAGCATTTTGTTTACATTATACATTTAATGTTACAATATAGTTAATTAACTTTTTATACTATATTTCACATTCAGGACCTGGATTTTATATTACTTGAGGCTTTTTACATGCATTTAGTGTGTTTCAGTGTGTGTGTGTGCATGTAGTTGTGTTATCTATTGGAGTGTGTGGCTGTATGCACACCAGAGCACACACGTAGAAGTCTGAGGATAACTTGCTTCAGCAGAATCTCTTCTCTCATGTGGATCCCAGAGATGGTATTCAGGTTGTCAGGTATGGAGGCAAGTGTCTTTACCCACTGAGTTTTCTCATGGGCCCATCTCACTCCTGTGTACTAGCAGAAGCCATGAAAGAGCCCTGGAATAGACCTTTGCCTAGCATCTTCTGAACAGCAAATGCTCCGGCCCACCACCTTGATGTCAAGCTTCCAGCCTCCAGAACCTTGAGACAATAAATTTCTTGCAGGTGAGTCACTGAGTTTGTGGTACTTTGTTTTTTTTTTTATTTTAATTTTTAATTTTTTTTTTATTTTTAAGGGATTCTACAATACAATGACACAGTTGTTTGCAGATAACAATGATGTTACTCAGTATGTCATACAATTAAGTAATTGGTGCATTTTGCAAGTATCTATGTCCAAATTTTTAACAACCCAAGGTTCCCATAGTCCAGTTGGAGAAGCTTGTATGCACAGGCATGTTGATCAATCAGGTGTCCAGACTATATTCCTATAGTCTCATGATTCACCCCTATCTCTCCACAGCCCTTACAATCTACCACGCCTCCTCTTCCGCAGTTTGTTCCCTAGGCTTTGGGAAAGGGGCACAAGTGGGTGAGAAGAAAACAGTCTAATTTCTTTGGAGTTGTCATTTTGGACTCCGGTCTGTTCAGTTTGTTTCCCTTCACGGATTGACAGCTTTCACAGTGATACCCTTTTCAGTCATACTAACAAAGCTCAAGCTATTGGATGTACAGGCATTTAAGCAGTACCACTTATTGTGTCAAGCTAAGCTGTGAGCATAGACACAGATGCTTGGATGGTATGCTAATCCGCAAACTGTGGTTTCTCTATAAAGGGTGACAAGTTCTTATTGTGGCTTATAACATCGCCTAACCACTAGAGGACATAAGCTTGTGGCATCCGCTGTGAGTTATTCCTCCAAGGAGAGAGCTAATAGCCAAATAGTTTTGGGATATAATATAGACACTTGGCTGCCACTGTTGCACTGTATCTCCAGGCTGTTGAGGTGTAGCTGATATTTTCGGAGGAGTCTTGTTTGTCTCAGGGAGACCAATATTTTGCTGTATTGCTGTAGTGGCCTTTGGTAACGCTCTCTAGCATTTCAGAGGCCAGTTGTACGCTAGCAGGTGACGTCTCATAACATTTTTCATGCTCACACCAGGTCTTCGACAACAGGGACTTACTGCCTTTCTCCTTGCATATATCCCATTTATAGGCAAAAGGCCTTTATAATTTGGGGGGGCGGGTTTGAATCCCCTAGCCAACATCTCCTAGGCAGAATAATTCATTGCTGATGTCAGAGCTTTCCTGTAGTAATATATTTTGCTTAATTACACAACTTATAAACACTTTACTATTGAATTTGGCTCTAGATAGAGAAATATCCTTTCACAGTTCCTATGCCTATCAATCAGTTAATACGTTGTGCCTGTTTTATAGGAAATTACCACCGTAACAATTGGCTCTAGTTTACAGTTTGGGAGTGGTTTCATTACCATCCTGTTTTCCTTTTTTCAAAAAAAAAAAAAAAGAAAAAAAAAGGGGGGGGAGAGGTAGGAAGGTTTCTCAGCATTAGGGTCCATTATTAACAGTCAACCCCAATATTATTCAGAGAGATGCTCAGTGACCGTGTCTCAGGCAGTCTGATGTTCCTCATTCCTTAGTGTTCAGATGGGTCAACCTCTCTGCTGACATTCCCCAGTTCATCCTGCACAGCCATAAGTTGTATGTTTTCAGGCATTTAGATTGGTGACTTTTACCTGTGGGAACATAAAATTCTCCTCCCATTGTTATTTTCAAGATCAGAAAAATTGAAAATTTATCAATAGGATTGAAACACAGAGTTTTCCATTTGTATCCCAGAAAGGATAGTACCCCACCTCCCCCCTTCCTCTTTTCTTTTTTTTTTTTTTTTTTTAGGTTTTTGTTTTGACCTATAGATGCCTAAGTTGTATTACACATACCCATAAGCAGGAGCCAAGGCATAAGCTTTCATTACATTTACCCAAACTGGTTCTCATTGACTGTATGCTACTTATTTGGGAAGGAAATTTAAGCTTAGTTCCTTTAACTTGTCCTACAAGTAAAGAAAGTGTTATAATGTGATATTGTGTTATTCAGAAAAAATATATAGGCCATTTGTATACCTTAACCCGATACAAATTATAAATAAGACCAATTAACATTTTATATTCCCGATTGGTTCAATTGTATTACCATTTCCACCAAAACCTACACCTAAATTTAATTAATCTAAACAATTCACTAAGCCATTGAAATATCCTATACTTGGTGGATAAAGCTTGGGCAGAGTTGAGAACCTGCTAAATAAATTTTACCCAATAAACACTTTGCTCTTTAACGCTTTATGACTGGACTAAGACTTCTACTTATTTGGTAAGTAAAAATTTAAGCTTAATTCTTTTAAATTGTCCTACAAGTAAAAGAAAGTGTTACACTGTGATGTTGTGTATTTCAGAAAAATATAGAGCCCAACCCAATACTAACTATGAATAAAACAACTAGCATTTTATATTCCCAGTTAGTTCAAATGTCAGTATCTAGCTCCTTTTCTTTTTTCCCAGCACAAGATTCCTGCATATAAAACCAATTTGCAAGCAGTTGTGTCCCAGCCCACAGAGCCCAAGGCTCCCACCATCTAGCTGGAGGGGCTTGAATGTTCAATCAAGTTGATCAAATAAGTGTCCAGACTATATTGTCATAGTTTTACCGTTCACCCCAATCGCCGCTCCTACAATATACCACTCCCCCTCTTCCACAGATTGTTCCTTAGGCTTAGAGATGGGGCACAGGTGGACAAGAAGCACAACAGTCTACTTTGTCTGGAGATGTCGTCTTGGACTCTAATCAGTTCTGGCTGTTTCCTTTCATGGGCTGCCCGATTGCCCAGGGACAGGCTTCCAATCCTACTAATGAAGCACAAGCGGTTAGATATATATGTATTTAAACATTGCTAGTTATTATGGTAGGTTACTTTGGTATAGACACATATGTCTGGATGGTGTCTTAATCCCTGAATTACTTTTCTTTTTCCCCCTGAGAGAGATGACAAGGCCTTACTGTGGCATATATATCTCCTAATCGCTAGAAGGTATAAGCTTGTGGCAACATCCTCGAGTTATTTGTCCAAGGAGAGAGCTAATAATCAAATAAAGTTGGGATATACAGACATATGGCTGCCTCTGCTGCACAGTATCACCAAGCAGTTGGGGTGTAGCTGATGTTGGTGGCGGAGTTTTGCTTGACTCAAGGAGACTAACCTTTGCTTTATTAGTTCAGTGGCCTTTGGTAACACTCTCTGGTATTCCAGAGACCAACTGTATACTTGTAAGTGCGATCTCGATACAATCCTCCCATGGTTACATTAGGTCATTGACAGCAGGGCAGACCTTACCACCTCTTTTCTTGCAGATATCCCAGTTTACAGGCAATAAGCCTTAACCTTTTTTTTGGGGGGGGGGCTTGGGTCCCCTGGCTAGCATCTCCTTGGCAGAATAATCCGATGCTGCTTTCAGTGCTCTCTTGTATTAATTATATGAACTACTTAAAGTAGTGTTTAAGTGTATTGTCTATTCAGAAACAAACACAATACTTTAGTATTGTGTTTGTTTCTGGATAGACAATAATCCTTTTTACAGTTCCTATGTATATTAGTCAATTGAAGAAAGCCGTTTTTCCAGTTTTATAAGAGATTACTTCTATACCAGTCAGCTCTAATTTACCATTAATGGATGACTTCATTACCACCCTGTTTTTCTTTGTTCTGTGAAAAAGAGGTAAGGAGGTCTCTCATATTGAAACTGTGCTGCACCTAGAAGGTAAAGTTCGTTAGGACTCACTGTAAACAGATGTTACACCTATGGTCCTCAGAGATGTTTGATGCCTGTAGCAGTCTGAGGCTTTTATTCCTTTTAGTGTTAAGATTGGTGAACTTCTCTGCTGGTATTTCATGGTACAACCTATACGACGGAAGGCTGTATCCATTCTTTCTCTGCCTTTGAGTTGGTGTCGTTTTGACCTGTGGGAACATACAAATCTTTTCCCATGGTTAGTCTTAAGATTAAATTGAAAGTTTTGGACAAAAAGGTTTAATATATAACTGTATCTCCCCTTTTTTTAAATTTTATTTTTTGACCCATGAGTCTCAGGAAGGCATTTGTAGTACACTTACCTATAGGCAGGGATCAAAGAGTAAATTTCATCAAATTTGCCCTTTTTTTTTTTTTTGGGTGAGTGCATGATGTTAATTTGGGAAGCAAACTTAAATCCTTTAGTTAAGTTATCCTACAGGTAAAAGAGGATGTTACAAGCTGATACTGCATAACACAAAAATTATAGAGAACATTTGTATATGTTAATCCCAAAGCTATTGTTATATAAATTTTGAGTAAAATACCATATAATTTTAAATTAAATATACATTAATAGAATATAGACCCATGTCCCTCTCCCGCCGCTCCCACCCCTCCCACCCCTCCCGGTTCACCATTTCAGTCGGTTTTCTGATGCAGTCTTTCAGTTGTTGTTCTTTTAATATGCATCCCTCATCACAAGAAATATTAATAACTGGGTTATTGATGCTAGCATCCACATATGAGGGATACCATTCGACGTTTGTTTTTCTGTGATTGCGTTACTTCACTTAATATAATATCCTCCAGCTCCATCCATTTACCTGCAAAGTTCATGATATCATCCTTCTTTATTGCTGCATAGAACTCCATTGTGTACATGTACCACATTTTTTCTATCCACTCAGCAGTTGAGGGGCATTTGGGTTGGTTCCAGCTTTTTGCTATTGTGAACAGAGCTGCAATAAATATAGCTGTGCATGTATTTCTGCAGTAAGATGAGTCTTGTGGGTATATACCTAGGAGTGGTATGACTGGATCAAATGGCAAGCTCATTTTGAGTCTTCCAAGGGTTCTCCACACTGCTTTCCATAGTGGCTGTACCAGTTTACATTCCCACCAGCAATGGATGAGTGTTCCCCTTTCCCCGCAACCTCTCCAGCACTTGGTATCATTTGTTCTCTTGATCCTGGCCAGTCTTATCGGAGTGAGGTGATATCTTAGAGTGGTCTTAATTTGCATTTCCCTAACTATTAGTGACGTTGAACAGTTTTTAAGATGCTTCTCAGCCATCTCTAGCTCCTCCTCTGTGAAGTCTCTATTCAGCTCTTTGCTCCATCTTTTGAGTGATTCATTTGTTTTCTTTTTTCTTTGTTTTTTCAGTAGTTTGTATATTCTGGAAATTAATGCTTTGTCAGATGTATCTGCAGTAAAGGTTTCTTCCCACTCAGTGGGTTTTCTCTTTACTTCCTTTATTGTTTCTTTTGATGTACAGAAGCTTTTGAGTTTAATGAGGTCCCATTTGTCAATTATCGATCTTATTTCTTGTGCAGCTGCTGTCTGATTTAGGAAGTCTTTTCCTACACCTATGTCTTGTAGTCTGCTGCCAAGTTTTTCTTCTATTACCTCCAGAGTTTTGGGTTTCACGTTGAGGTCTTTAATCCATCTGGAATTGACTTTTGTGCAAGGCGAGAGGTAGGGGTTTAGCTTCATTCTTCTGCAAGTGGTGATCCAGTTTTGCCAGCACCACTTGTTGAAGATGCTGTCTTTCCTCCATTGTGTCTTCTTGGCCCCTTTATCAAATATGAGGTGGCTGAAGTTGTATGTGCTCAGGTTTGGGTCTTCAGTTTTATTCCATTGGTCAACTGATCTGTTTTTGTGCCAGTACCAAGCTGTTTTTATAACTATAGCCCTGTAGTATAGTTTTAAATCTGGTATAGAGATCCCCCCTGTATTGCTCTTTTCGCTCAGGGTTGCTCTGGCTATTCGGGGTCTCTTGTTTTTCCAAATGAAATTGAGGATTTTTTTTTCCAAACCTGTGAAGAAGCTCTTGGGGATTTTGATTGGGATTGCATTAAATCTGTATATGAGTTTAGGTAAAATGGACATTTTTACTATATTTATTTTCCCAATCCATGAGCATGGGAGGTTTGTCCATCTTCTGATGTCTTGTTCAATTTCCTTCTTCAGAGGTTTAAAGTTTTTGTTGTAGAGATCCTTGGTGTGTTTGGTTAGGTTTGTTCCTAGGTATTTTATTGTTTTTGAGGCTATTTTAAGTGGGAAGGTCTCCTTGTAGTCCTTCTTCAGTTGCTTATTGTTGGTGTAAAGAAAGGCTACTGATTTTTCTAGATTTATTTTGTATCCTGCCACTTTACTGAAGTTCTTAATCATTTCTAGGAGTTTACTGGTGGAGTTCTTAGCATCCCTTAAGTATACAATCATATCATCAGCAAAAAGGGATAGTTTAACTTCCTCTTTTCCTATTAGAACTCCTTTAATTTCCTTTTCTTGCCTTATTGCCCTAGCAAGGGTTTCAAGCACTATATTGAAGAGGAGTGGTGACAAAGGGCAGCCTTGCCTAGTTCCTACCCTTAAAGGGAATGCCGCTGTCGTTTCCCCATTTAGGATGATATTGGCTGTGGGTTTCCTGTATATGGCTTTGATTACATTAAGGAATGATCCCTCCAATCCAATTCTTTCCAGGACTTTAAACATGTAGGGATGTTGAATTTTGTCAAAGGCTTTCTCCGCATCAATTGAGATGATGGTGTGGTTTTTGTCTTTCAGTCCATTTATATGCTTGATGATGTTTATTGATTTTCGTATGTTGAACCATCCCTGCATCTCTGGTATAAATCCAACTTGGTCATGATGGATGATCTTCTTGATGTGTGTCTGTATGCGATTTGCCAGTATCCTGTTTAGAATTTTGGCATCTGTGTTCATTAGGGAGATGGGTCTATAGTTCTCCTTTTTGGTTGCATCTTTGCCTGGTTTTGGTATTAGTGTGATGCTGGCTTCATAGAAGGAATCTGGGAGAACTCCCTCCAATTGTATCCTTCTAAACAGCTTGAGTAGTAATGGTTGTAGGTCTTTTTGAAATATTTTATAGAATTCTGCTGTGAAACCATCTGGGCCTGGGCATTTTTTGTTTGGGAGGCTGCTTATTACATCATCAATTTCCTCATATATTATTGGACTGTTTAAGCTGTCGATCTCTTCTTGGTTCAGCTTTGGTGGTTCCCAGGTTTTCAGATATTCATCCATTTCTTCTAGGTTTTCAAATTTAGTAGAGTATAGGTTTTTGAAGTAATCTCTTATGGTTGTCTGGATCTTTTCATTGTCTGTTGTGATATTTCCCCTTTCATCACAGATTCTATTGATTTGGAGTTGTTCTTTTTTTCTTTTAGTTAACTGGGCTAGAGGTCTGTCTATCTTATTTATTCTCTCAAAGAACCAACTTTTTGATTGATTGATTTTTTGTATGGTTTTCTTTGTTTCTATTTCATTGATTTCTGCTCTGATTTTTGTTATTTCTTCTTGTCTGCTGCGTTTAGGGTTCATTTGTTGTTCTCTCTCAAGTACTTTAAGCCTCTGTGTTAGATCATTCACTTGTGCTCTTTCTGTTTTTTTAATGTAGGCACTTAGAGCTATAAACTTCCCTCTTAGGACTGCCTTTAAAGTGTCCCATAGGTTTTGCTGTGTTGTATTATCATTGTCATTCAGTTCCAGAAATGTTTTTATTTCTTTCTTTATTTCATCCCTGACCCATTCATTATTCAGTAGAGTGTTGTTTAGCCTCCATGTGTTCTTGTACGGTGTAGGGCTTATCCTGGTATTGATATTGAGCTTTATTGCACTGTGGTCTGATAGAATGCATGAAATTATTTCAATCTTTTTGTATATATATTCAAAAATTCAATTGTAAAGCTTTTAGAAAGAAATGTAATATTCACTGGACTCCAAATGCCTTCCTCCACAGCTAAGCATCCCATGTTGATGAATAATTGGCAGGCTGTCAGAAAAAGGATCAGAAAGAGTGTATCCTTAAGTATCTATCACAACTTCCCTTGACAGTATGGTATTCATTCTTGATGCAAGAAGAGTCATTCACTTTCATTGCTTTTTAATATTTCATCATATAAATATGCAAAACTATTCTCTTATTGGATGATCTTTATGTTATTACCACTTTGTGGATGTTTTGAACAGGACTGCATATCTACTTACTGATGAGACACAAGCATGCATACATTGCTCCTAGATAAATAGTTAGGAGTGAATGCATATGATGTTAAACAAATATTTTTCCACACACAAGATTTCCAGCAGTTCTCTACCCAGGTCTTTGATTGTATTCCTGGGATTAACCCTACTGGACCAGAAAATATTAAAAACTTTGTATATTCTATATTTTTCCGGTTGAATCTGATAATTGGTAATGTTTGGTAAAAACTTTTATATCTACACAAAGGATGACTAGGTAGCAGTATTTTATTATCCATTTCTGGTTTGGAGTGCAGAATCATTTTAAATGGCATAGTAAGTTCTCTTTATTTCTGAAATAATTTAGAATTGACATATTTTTATCTTTAAATGATTATCAGAAATTACTGAGAAGACTACTTCCTTAGCTTAAAGTTTTCTGGTGGAAGATTAATTACAAATTCAGTTTCATTAGCAGGACAATGGGGGGGTTTTGTGACCTATTTTATATTGATAATTGGTATTTCCCATGCAATTCACTTAATACACTCCAATTTGTTCATAAGGTTCTATTATCTTTACATTTTAAATATATTTTCATTAGTTCTTTGAGAAATTCATATATGCATCAATGTATTTTATTTATAGTCACCATCACCTCCTTTTCCTAGTTCTTCCAAATCCAGGCTCCATCCATGACACCTTCCTAACCTATGTCTTTTTTATTTTTATTGCTGTCCTATTTTTCTTATCTTTTTTAAAAAGAACATCACTTAAGTTTATTTTAGATGTAACTATAACGTTGAAAGTTATAAGTTTAATTCTTTTTAAAGTGTTTTCATTGAGTTATTGTGCATTTCATACAATTTAGATCCCTTCCACCAACTCTGCTCCCCTCATACCACCCCCAACATAGGACCCCATGCATTCAGTCATATATGTTAAGTCCTATCTGGTCAATAATTAGTACTCAGATGTCTCTGGATATAAGGTTATCCACTGGAGTCTAGTCAGCCTATCTACAGATCTTAAGGAAGATCTACTCTCCCTCACCAAGCAGGAATCACTTGCCAACAGTTCCCAGATGAGAGCCAGCCGGCCACCCATTTCTCCTGCTTCACTCTGGGCTCTTGTCTGGTTGAGTTAGCATGGGTCTTGTGTACAATGCCACCATTGCCACAACTTCACATGAGAAGATACCAGTGACCTGAAAGCCTCTGTTCCCCTATGCCCATGGACCAACGCTGGCTCTTATAATCTTTCCACCACCTCTTCCACAATGGTCCCTGAGCCAGGAGTGGGTGACTTTTAAAAATTTTTTTACTAATTTTTTAATTTATTTCTGTATGTGTATGAATGTACTGTCTGCATGCAAGTTTGTGCACCCGTGTCATGCAATGCCACGGAGGTCAGAAGAGGGTATCAGATTCCCCTGGAACTGGAGTTCTCCTGGAATTGGGATGGTCAGAACTGGTCTCACGGCCATGGGGTGTGGGGATCGAACCGGGTCCTCTGTAAGAGCGGTCGGCACTCTTAACCGCTAGGCCATCTCTCCAGCCCAGGAGTCGGTGACTTTTTTTTTTAATTAGTTTTTATTGATGCTTTGTGCATTTCATACATTTTTTCCAATTCAGTTCAGGCTTATTTCCCTTTCCCTCCCCCCCCCACCCCCACCCCATCCCAGATCATGAATTCTGCATAACTGTCCTGCATCTTTCTCTCAGTTTTTTTTTTTTCATTATCTATAAGTGATAATCCATGAGTACAAGCATCCTTCATGCAAAACCTGTCTGCAGGCTGTTTGCCCAAACACCTACAGCCCCACCATCCAGTGGGGGGTGACAGGTTGTTTGTTCAATCAAGTTTGATCAAATGAGTGTCCAGACTACAATGCTGTAGTTTTGCCATTCACCCAATGCGAGCCCTACATTCTACCACGCCCCCTCTTCCGCAGTTTTCCCTAGGCTTAGAAAAGGGGCACAGGTGGATGAGAGTAAAACAGTCCACTCTCTCTGGAGCGGTTGACTTGGACTCTGGTCAATTCTGGCTGTTTCCTTTGTGGGCTGACAGTTTTGTCCAGGAATAACCTTTCAATCCTACTAATGAAGAACAAGCAATTAGATATATAGGTATTTAAGCAGCACTAATAGTTATGGTAGGTTACTTTAGCATAGACACATGTTTGGACCCTGCTGCCGAAGACCTGACGTTAACATGGGAGGGATGTATTGAGACACACATGCAAGTGTACAGATGGCCTCTGGAATGCCAGAGAGTGTTACCAAAGGCCACTAAACCAATAAAGCAAATATGGGTCTCCCTGAGTCAAGCAAGACTCCACCTCAGCACCAGCTACACCTCACCTGCCTGGAAATACTGTCAGCAGAGGCAGCCATGTGCCTGTATATCCCAAATCTAGTTGGCTATTGGCTCTCTCCTTGGAGAAATAACCCATGGCTGATGCCACAAGCTTACACCTCTACAGGTTAGGAGATGTTATAAGCCCAGTAAGACCCTGTCATATTTAACAGGGGGGAGTCGGTGACTTTTAACACACTCTGCATTTCTTATTCCCAAAACATAGCTTAGTTGTGGCCTTCTGTGTGCATTGCACTCTGTTGTATAAGGAAGCTTCACTGCGCTGAGAGTTGACAGATGCTCTAGTATTCTCTCCACCCCCTGTTCCACTATGTTCCACAGGCCTCAGGTGCAAAAGCTTCACTGTCGGTATGTCACCTGCAGCAGGGAATCTCTCAGACATATATCTTTGTAGACACGTGACCAGTTGCAGAACTCCACAGTAGCCTCACTGTTGTAAAAAGAAGTTTCTTTGATGAGTGATGTATGGAATGTGTCTGTAAATATAAGGATCAATATTTAGCATATGGTAAGAAATTTCATTTGTCGAGAGATAAGACAGAAATAAGGTTTTCTGTAGGATCATGACTCTCCAGCCATGTATATTTGGCTAAATTATAAGTCCAGCCATGATTACCTCCCATTGACAGGGCTTTAAGTCCAAGTAGACAGCTGCCAATTACCACCCCCACCCCCAGATAACATTTCCTCTACTGCAGTGATAGAGGTAGCTTACTGTGCCAGTCATTGTGGTTTATTAGGCTTCAATCTTGCTTAGACCATTGAGTGTTCTTCCTTAGCAGCTTGCATAGTATCCACTAGAAATATGAGATGAGTCTTCAGAGAGAAGGCTTTCAGGTGAAATCCTGTTCCATTGATCCATCTGTGTCTGAAGTACATCATGTCTTCAACAGTAGGGTTTTACTTAAAGTTCTCAGAGATAGACAAGGGCTCTGGCAGTAGCCTTGTTATTTTGGGAGGCTCTTGGGTTACTCTGACCAACAACTCAAAGGGAGATTCTCCTGGTTGGGACTGTGCTCATTGCATACAGCCCCCTAGTAGACACATGCACTGATGTTCAGACACCAATATTGTTTCTCAGGAGGTTCCACCAACATCTTCCCCCTGGTTCCTAGCCACCCAAGTCCATTCATCTNGGGGGGGGGATACAGAAAGACATGAAACCTTTTCATCAAACCCTTGCAATTCAAATCTTAAAACTAACTATGGGAAAAGATTTGTTTGTTCCAACAGGACAAAACGTCACCAACTTAACGGCTGAGAAAGAAAAGATACAGGTTTGCATTGAGTAGGATGTACCAAAAAGTGGCAACGGAAAGGCTGACCCGTCTGAACATTCAAAGGAAGAAAAGCCTCAGATTGCCATAAACATCGAACCCCTCTGTGGATCCTACATGTAACAACTAGTTATAATGAGTCCTAATGAAACTTACCTTCTAGGTGCCACAAAGGTTCTGATATGAGAGACTTCCTTGCCTTCCCACCCATAGAACAAGGAGAAATATGACAATGATGAGGTCGCTCCCCAACTGTAAATTGGAGACAACTATTGTAGAGGTAATCTCTTATAAAACCGGTAAAACTGCTTTCTTTAATTGACTACTAGACATGGGAACTGTGGAAGGGATTACTCTCTGTTCAGAACCAAATATAATACTAAAGTCCTAGGGCTATGCACTCAGGCAAAATATATTAATACAGGAGCTCTGACATCAGCAATGGATTGTTCTACCAGGTGGATGTTGGCCAGGGGATCCAAGGCCCCACAAAAGGTAAGGGCTCCTTGCCTCTAAGTTGGGATACCTACAGGAGGAGAGGCAATAAGACCCTGCTGCCGAAGACCTGACGTTAACATGGGAGGGATGTATTGAGACCACACATGCAAGTGTACAGATGGCCTCTGGAATGCCAGAGAGTGTTACCAAAGGCCACTAAACCAATAAAGCAAATATGGGTCTCCCTGAGTCAAGCAAGACTCCACCGTCAGCACCAGCTACACCTCACCTGCCTGGAAATACTGTGCAGCAGAGGCAGCCATGTGCCTGTATATCCCAAATCTAGTTGGCTATTGGCTCTACCCTTGGAGAAATAACCCATGGCTGATGCCACAAGCTTACATCCTCTACAGGTTAGGAGATGTTATAAGCCACAGTAAGACCCTGTCATATTTAACAGGGGGGAGTCGGTGACTTTTAACACACTCTGCAGTTTCTTATTCTCCAAAACATAGCTAGTTGTGGCCTTCTGTGTGCATTGCACTCTGTTGTATAAGGAAGCTTCACTGCTGAGAGTTGACAGATGCTCTAGTATTCTCTCCACCCCCTGTTCCACTATGTTCCACAGGCCTCAGGTGCAAAAGCTTCACTGTCGGTATGTCACCTGCAGCAGGGAATCTCTCAGACATATATTCTTGTAGACACGTGACCAGTTGCAGAACTCCACAGTAGCCTCCATCTGTTGTAAAAAGAAGTTTCTTTGATGAGTGATGTATGGTACATGTGTCTGTAAATATAAGGATCAATATTTAGCATATGGTAAGAAATTTCATTTGTCGAGAGATAAGACAGAAATAAGGTTTTCTGTAGGATCTATGACCTCTCCAGCCATGTATATTTGGCTATAATTATAGTGCCAGCCATGAATTACCTCCCATTGACAGGGTGTTAAGTCCAAGTAGACAGCTGCCAATTACCACCCCCACCCCCAGATAACATTTCCTCTACTGCAGTGATAGAGGTAGCTTACTGTGCCAGTCATTGTGGTTATTAGGCTTTCAATCTTGCTTAGACCATTGATTGATGTTCTTCCTTAGCAGCTTGCATAGTATCCACTAGAAATATGAGAGGTAGTCTTCAGAGAGAAGGCTTTCAGGTGAAATCCTGTTCCATTGATCCATCTGTGTCTGAAGTACATCATGTCTTCAACAGTAGGGTCTTACTTAAAGTTCTCAGAGATAGACAAGGGCTCTGGCAGTAGCCTGTATTATTTTGGGAGGCTCTTGGGTTACTCTGACCAACAACTCAAAGGGAGATTTCTCCTGGTTGGGACTGTGCTCATTGCATACAGCCCCCTAGTAGACACATGCACTGATGTTCAGACACCATATATGTGTTTCTCAGGAGGTTCCCAAACCAACATACTTCCCCCTGGCTTCCATGCCACCCAAGCTCCATTCATCTGTCCTCTCTCCCTGAATCCAACCTCCTTCCTCCCTCCCGAGTTGAAAGAATCAAGTCCAACTTCTGCTGCCCATAAACTCGTAGTTGTGGGGTCATCCACTGGCCATCAACTGTCAGAAGTTCTTTCAGTTAGAGGTGAAGACTCATTGGCCCTTGTCCTCCATCATTTTACAGTGTTGACTGCACTGATCTTCCGAAGTCTCAGCAACCATAGCTGCTGTGAGTTCATGAATGCAGTAGTGCTATAAAGTCTAGAAGACAGGGCTTCAGGCACCTCCTCCTCTGTCTCTTACAGAGGCCTCTTTGCCCATGATCGTCTCTGAACTTTAGGGGAAAGAAGTGTGACACAGATGACATATTTGTGCCTGAGGATTCTACAGACACTTATTCTCTGCACTTTGATCAATTGTAGGGGTCTCTACTAATCAATCTCCACTGGACAATGTAACTTTGATATTGTCTGAGTGCTGTACTAATCTACAGGTATAGAGATAACAGTTTAAAGACAGTGGTATGACGAGAAAACTTTATTCACTTATTTTTTAAATATACAAATCTCTGTGGGGTATTCTACCTACTGTCCTTCATTTTCTTTTTTGTCTTTCTGAGACAGGTTCTCCTTGTAGCCCCAGCTGTCCTGGAACTCACTATGTAGACCAGGCTGGCCTTGAACTCACAGAGATCTGCCTGCCTCTGCTTCCAGAGTGCTGAGATTAAAGGCGTGCACCAAATCACTCAGCTTCCCACTGCCCTTAATATGGAAATTTTGTTTTAAATGGAGTTTATATCATCAATTTAATCTACTTGATTTTAAAACACCAAATTTCATTTTAATTATCTTCACTTTCCTTTGTTTTCTATTTCATTGATATCTGTTCTTTTAACTTTTCTTATTAATTACAATTTTTGAATTTTTATGAATTTAATAACATAATCCTATCCAGACCCCTCCCCTATCTGTACCCCTCTATAGCTCTTCATAAAATTTCATGAATTCTGTCATAGATGTCGAGGCCTAGCCAGTCAAGTTTGTGTACCCAGATGTCCTTCAGGGTGAGTTTATCCACTGGACTCTAGTCAGCCTTTCTAGAGTCACTCCCCCCAAAAGGGGCAACTCTCCCTCACCGAGCAATGATCAGCTGCCAATAGCTCCTCAGCTAAGATCTGGGCTTCCTGCTCATTTCTCCAGTTCTATGCTGGGTTTTTGTCTGATTGAGTTTGCACGGGTCTTCTACATGCTGTCACCATTGCTGTAAGTTCATATGAGAAAATTCCCAGAGGCCCAGAAGACTATGTTTCCTTACAATAATGCATAATCCTGGCTCTAGCAAGCTTTCCTCTCCCTTTTCCAAAATAGTCCCTGAGTCATTGGTAGGTGGGGTTTAATATAGGAGTCCTATCCAGGGACATGCACTCTGGAGTCTCTTATTCTCTACATTTGGCCAGTTGTGGCCATATATTTGTCCTCTGTTACATTAAGAAGTTTTGCCGGTGAGAGTTGAGAGATGCATTTTTATTCTCTATATCTGCTGTTCTGCTATGTTCCATGAGCTTTAGCTGTAGAGGCTCCATTCATTGTACATGAGTCACTTAAGGCTGGACATCTCACAAACTTATTCTTTGTGTGTGATCAGTTATAGAACACTGTAGTAATAGTCTATATCTGTTTTCTTTTTTTATAAAAAAAGTTTCTTTGTTGAGTGATGAATTGTATAATTGTCTGTAAATATAAGGATCCATATTAGGCATGGAGTGGGACATTACATTTGTCTGGGCATATGACAGAGGTAGAGTTTTCTCTATAATCTATGACCCCACCCCTCCAAGCAATTGTTCCTCAACAGGAGTTCCTTCCTATTGAGAAGGCTTTATAGTAGACATTTGTTGATTACTCCCAACATAAAATTGACCCTAAGGCACTGGTAGAGATTATTTGCTAGGCCAGTCATTGTGGTTCATAGACTTTGTAGCTGGCTAGAATCATTGATTAGTTTTCCTGTTACTGTTTGCATAGTATCTTCCAATACTACAGAGGCTAGTTTTCCAAGGAAGATGCTTCCAGATCAGTTCCATCTTAATTGCTCCAAGTTCTGTCCAAAGTTCTGTCCAAGCTTCAAGTTCTGGGAGGCAATCACAGGTTACGCTGATAACTTGTATTACTTTGGGAGTTTCTTGGACCATACTGACCAACAATTCATCTTACTTCACTAGCCTTTCTAAAGACCACTAACGAGCAATCAGAAAGTTCACAGAAGCATTGCCATTCACAGAAGCCTCAACTAAAGATATTAGAGTCCTCTACAATGAATACTTTAAATCTTTGAATTAAGAGATTAAGAAAGACACAAGGAGGTGGAACACTATCTCCTCCTCACGGATTAGTAGAACTAATATTTTGAAAATGACCATCCTGCAAAATGCAGTTTAGAAATTCACTGCAATCCCAATCAAAAACCCAATGACAGTCTTCACAGAAATAGAGAAAAATCATCTTATAATTCATATGGAATCACAAAAGACGCCAGAGAGCCAATACAATTCTAAGCATAAAGAGCAATGCTGGAGAGAATTATCATACAGATTTAAAACTATATTACAACACTATAGTTATGAAAACAGCATGGTTTGACACAAAACAGACATATAAATAAATGAAACAAAATCGAAGACCTAAATATGATTTCATACAATTTTGACAAATGTGCCAAGAATACACACAGAAGGAAGGCAGCATTTCCAAAAAATTGCAGTGAAGAACCTGGAAAAGAATGAATTTAGACCCATATCTATCACTCATCTATTCTTAAAATTATTTATAGGTTGAAATGTGCAATCATACTGTTTCTTCATCACTGATTTTACAATCTATTTTTTAGTTTAGCTTTTTAATTGGATGTCTGTTTATGAGTATATGTCATATCTGTGCTGGTGCCCATGGAGGCCAGAAAAGGAAGTTGGATTCCCTGAAGCTGGAGTAAGGGGTGATTGTGAGCTGGCTGACATGTGTGCTATGAACCGAAATCAGATCTTCTGCAAGAGCAACAAGGTAAGAGGACTATCACTGAATCATCTTCCCAGACCTACAATTTCTTTATAAATTCCCTTGCTAGCTCTAGAGATTTTTAAACTGAAATTTTCAATTGCATACAATATATTTTGACATATTTAGACCCCTTATCTTTCTGCATCATGCATATATATATAGTCCCAGTCTCAGTCTCCCTACAAGTCACTATGTGGACCAGACCGGCCTCATTCTTACAGATATCAACCTGCTTCTGCCTTCATGGCTGGACTCAAATGTGTGCAGTACCCTGCCTGGGTAGGAACTTGTGGCAGTACATTTCCATTTATTCACCTCCATTCTTTGTCCCATTGTTGTTGTCTACTTAATTTACACATATGTGACATCTCATTTGGAGGCTTTCCCTCCAAACTGCCAAGCATTCCCCTAACGGTTCCGCAGTATTGGTCTACAGAGAAGGCCATTCTCTCGGTTTTTGTTTCTTTGAAAGTCCTCTAAGGGTTAGGAGATGTTATAAGCCACAGTAAGACCCTGTCACATTTTACAGAAAAAAATGTAATTCATGGATTAACATACCATCCAAACATCTGTGTCTATACCAAAGTAACCTACCATAACAATTAGTACTGTGTAGATACCTATATATCTAATTGCTTGTGCTTCATTAGTAGGATCGAAAGGTTATTCCTGGACAAACTGTCAGCCCATGAAAGGAAACAGCCAGAATTGACCAGAGACCAAGACAACAGCTCCAGAGAAAGTAGACTGTTTTGCTTCTCATCCACCTGTGCCCCTTTTCTAAGCCTAGGGAACAATCTGCAGAAGAGG
Organism: Rhizomys pruinosus; assembly: GCA_009823505.1. Taxonomy (NCBI): domain Eukaryota; kingdom Metazoa; phylum Chordata; class Mammalia; order Rodentia; family Spalacidae; genus Rhizomys; species Rhizomys pruinosus. The sequence goes on along the minus strand of VZQC01014358.1, from coordinate 2,716,161 downwards.
GGGCATGGTAGAATGTAAGGGCTGCTACTGGGGTGAATGGTGAAACTACAGCAATATAGTCTGGACACTCATTTGATCAACTTGATTGAACATACAAGCCCCCCCCAACTGGATGGTGGGACCCATGGGCTGTGTGGGTTTGGGCACAACTGCTTGCAAATTGGTTTTACATGAAGGATGCTTGTACTCATAAATTATTTCTTAATGTTAAAAAATGAAAAAAAAACTGAGAGAAAGATGCAGGACAGTTATGGCAGAATGCATGATCTGGGATGGGGTGGGGTGGGGTGGGAGGAAGGGAAAGGGAAATATGCCTGAACTGAATTGGAAAATGATGTATGAAATACACAAAGCATCAATAAAAAATGAAAATTAAAAAAAAAAAGAAAGTGTATTTTGCTTTCAGGTTCAAGGAAAGTTTTTACAGACATAAAATTCTAGGTTGGCAGTTTTATTTTTCTTTGAACATGTTGAAGGTGTCATTCAATTGTCTTCTGGTTTGCAGTCTTTGTTTTAGAAGTGAGTCCATATTCTTTGCTCGGTCTCTGACTTCTTTTTACTGATCCCTTTGAAGATTTTCAGTTTCTTTGGTTTTAGTCATTTGAAAATGTTTGTCTTTGTTTTCAGCCGTTTGAATTGAAATTCTAGATTTTTTTTTTCCTTTCTACTTGTTTATCCTTCTTAGACTACGTTGAGTTTCTTCAGTTTGAACATCTGATTTAGGTGGTACAAGTGACTTTCTGAAAATACTTTTATGTCCTAATATTTCATTCCTCCTTCTAGAGACTCTATACATATATTGCATTGATTGTGTGCCATTTTCAAGCATCTGAGGGGTCTTTCATTTATTTGTCTGTTTTCTTTCTCTGATGTCTAGATGGTGTCTCTTGCTGGACCTCTTGATGGACTGACCTTGTGTTTTGTAGTGTCTGCTAGTGCTAGGTCTTTTTAATTTCATGTAATGCCCTTTTCTGTTACAAAATTTCCAGCCAGTAATATTTCATAGTTGACATTTCTTGGCTGAAATTTCTCAACCTCTTTAATTATTTTTTGTACCTTGTATTAGGAAGCCTGGACAAGAGTCTTTGATGTTCTCTGAACTTTTGAAGAAACAGAAGACCTATAAATATAGCTAAAATTAAATTAAAAAATACTTTTTTTCAATATGGCCAGCTTGTCAGCATGACTCCAGGTGTAAACTAGTTTTTCTAGCACTATTCTATTATATTAAAAACTGTACTGAGGCGAGAGGCTGAGGAGATGCCTCAGTGGGTAAGGGTGCTTGAGGCACAATCGTGAGAGCCTGAGATCAAATCTTCAGTGCTCATGTAGAAAGACGGAGAAGCTGCACATGCCTGTCACCCCCAGCACTGGGGTTAGAGACAGGAGAAGATTGGGAACACACACACACACACACACACACACACACACACACACGCATATGCACACAAGATTTATTGAAGGAAATTCATGTAGCACAAAATAACCAATCTAAAGTAAATAATGTGTCATTGTTAATGTAAAATGCTGTCCAGCCACTATCTCTAAATACTTCCAACATATTTTCATGATCTGAGTAGAACTCCTTACCCAGTTACCATTCCTTGAAACTGTCTGGATGCCACTATGCTAAGTTCTGTCTCTGTATATTTACCTATTCAGGAAAATTTGTATAAAGTAAATCCTGCGTGTGTGAAATCTTCTTGGCTTCCCTTGCTGGACATAAAATTCCTGGTGACCACATTGAAGCATGTATCAGTATTTCATTCATTTTTGTAGATGTAACATTTCCTTATGTGCATGTATCACAATTTATGTATTCATTCACCTTTAGACAGTTAGTTGTTTGAAGTCTTTCTGATTTTATTTTATTTTATTCCATTGAATAAGCTGCTATAAATGCATGCCTACATGTATTTGTTTGTCTCTTTCTAGTTCCTTCGGACATATATGTTGGGACAAAATTACAGTATCATATGGAAGTTTTATCTGTAGCTGTTTTAAGAACTTCCAAAACCACTTTCCACATCCCATGGCCCTATATTAGGACCACTGCTTGTCCATATTTTTGCCAACAGTGAACATTTTCCTTTTTCCATTGTATCACTGCTATCCTGGTATTACAAAATGAGGGTCCCATTTGGTCCTGATTCACATTTTCAACTTAACTAACTGTGAAATAATTTTCAATGTATTTTCAACTACTTTTTGTGGGGAACAGGGTCTCACTGTGTAGCCCTTCCTGGCCTATAACTAACTCACAGAGATAGCCTTGCCTCTGCCTCCATACCTGGTTTTTTGTTAAAATAGTGTGTCATGTAGATTTGGCTATTCTCAAACTCACTACATAGTCAGAGGATGACCTTGAAATCTGATCCTCCTGCTTCCAGTTCCTGTATGCTAGAACCGAAGGTATGCACCATCATGCCAAGTTTAGGTAGAGCCGGAGATTGAATCCAGGAGTTTCTTGCATGCCAGGCAAGCACTCTAGTTTAGGTAGAGCCAGAGATTGCGCACGCCAGGCAAGCACTCTAGTTTAGGTAGAGCTGGAGATTGAATCCAGGAGCTTCGTGCATGTCAGGCAAGCACTCACCCAACGGAGCTATATCCCCTTTTTGCTATTTATGTCTCCTTCACACGTCTATTTATTTGTCCATTTTAACTGGTCTATTGAGTTTTTTTATTGAATCATGGGAGTTCATTGTAAATTCAGAATAATATTTCGTATTTTGACCAAATCAAACATAGGCACTTTTTTCTTTGTTTCCCATGTTCTCGAGAGCGTACATCAGATTCCATTGTCAAGCTTACATCTAAAGAGGTATTTCTGCTATTAGACTAAGTTACTGATTAATTTACTGAATTTGTTTAATGATGTGAGGTAAGTAGCCTAGCTTAATTCTTCTGCATTGGATATCCATTTGTATTACCACAATTTGTGAAGAGACTGTGTCTACCCATAGACCCATCTTGGTATCCCTGTTTTAATCAGTTGGTAATAGCTGGGGGACATTGTTCCTGGACATTCACGTTTACTCCACTGCTTTGTGTGTCCATATTTATGACAATACCATATTGTTTACATTAAAAACTTTTACAATAAATTATGCAATTAAGAAGTAGGAGTATTCTAAATGTGTTCTCAATACTGCAGAATTTCAATTCTAAAATAATTTGAAGGTAAACATATCTTGAGTATTTGTGATGAAAAAAAAGGTCTCAAGAAAATGGGAAGGAAAAAGCAATAGAAATGATAAAGATAATATGATGATTATTTATCTCATATGCAGAACTAGATGTAAGTATTTTTATAATATGTCTACATACATGCATACATCCATATATATGTGACATGAAAGCAGAGAGGACCAGTAGAGTATGGGGACCAGCAAATGGTGGCAAGAGAAAGGAAGGAGGCACGGGACATGGTAAAGTGCAAAGGTATGCATGCAAGAAGATGTCCCAGCAACGCTCATAATGTATGCGTGCATGGAAATGTCCCAGTGATGCTCATCACGTATGCGTGCATGGAAATGTCCCAGTGATGCTCATCATGAATGCTGCATGGAAATGTCCCAGTGATGCTCATCATGTATGCATGCATGGAAATGTCCCAGTGATGCTCATCAGGTATGCGTGCATGGAAATGTCCCAGTGATGCTCATCACGTATGTGTGCATGGAAATGTCCCAGTGATGCTCATCACGTATGCATGCATGGAAATGTCCCAGTGATGCTCATCACTTTCTTCTTGATTGTTGTGTGTTCTAATTCCTTTTCATTTCATCCTGTGTTTTTTTTAGTACTCTTCCATTTTCTTTTTGAGCTCCTCAATCTCTTCTGGGTGGCTTCTCAATCTCTTCTTGGTGCTCTTACTTCTGTTGGTTGGCTTCCTTTTCAGTGTTTCTACTTCCTTTCGGAGTTTGTTTTTTCTCCCCTAGTTCTTTCGGAGTTTGTTGGTCTGTTCCTTTAGTTCTTTCTGAAGTTTGTCATTGTATCCCTCTACTAGGTCCTTTTTGAGTTTTTTCATTCTCCTCGGTATTTTTCTCTATATTCTTAATTTTTTTCCCCTCTAGTTCTTTCCGGAGTTGTCAATCTGTTCCTTTAGTTCTTTCTGATGTTTGTCATTGTATCCCTCTAGGTCCTTTTTGAGTTTTTTCATTCTCTCTCTTTAGTTCTCTGAATTCCTCTTTATGTTTTTATTTCTCTGCATAGGTCTGCAATTATTCCTCTAAGATCTGTCCTTGGTTCTCCTCCAAGGGGTTCCATTGTAGCTGTCTCCTACAGTTTGGTAGAGCTTGGTGCAGAATTATCCTGTGTTCTTTCCATGTTGTCCCTTCGTCGTGTTCCCTGGCATGTGGGCTTCCCTTTTGTGGTTTAGATCACAAATAGCAGACGGTTTTGCTTTCCTCCTCTCAGATAACTTTTTTGTTGTTGTTGTTGTTCCCCTCCTCCTCTCTTGTTTATGGAGTATGGACTTGTCTGCTTTTCAATTTTGTTGCTATATTAGGTATTGGAAGCCAAGCAACTCTCCTCTTCTTGTTCTGAAGGTTCTCCAACGGGGGGGGGGGGGTTTATGCCTGATCTAGCCCCGCCCCGGCAGCCTGCTCAAAGGCGCAGCCGCCCTGGCCCGCCGGACTCTCCGGACCCTCTGGCCCAGCGCCCGGGTCCCCGCCCTCAAGGCCCCAGCAACCCAAGCTACTCGCCCAGGTGGCTTCTGGGTATCCTGCCCAAAGGCGCAGCCGCCCTGGCCGCCGGACTCTCCGGACCCTCTGGCCCAGCGCCCGGGTCCCGCCCTCACGGCCCAGCAAACCCAAGCTACTCGCCCAGGTGGCTTCGGGTATCCTGCCAAAGGCGCAGCCGCCCTGGCCGCCGGACTCTCCGGACCCTCTGGCCCAGGCCCGGGTCCCGCCCTCAAGGCCCCACAACCCAAGCTACTCGCCCAGGTGGCTTCTGGGTATCCTGCCCAAAGGCGCAGCCGCCCTGGCCGCCGGACTCTCCGGACCCTCTGGCCCAGCGCCCGGGCCCCGCCCTCACGGCCCCAGCAACCCAAGCTACTCGCCCAGGTGGCTTCTGGGTATCCTGCCCAAAGGCGCAGCCGCCCTGGCCGCCGGACTCTCCGGACCCTCTGGCCCAGCGCCCGGGTCCCGCCCTCACGGCCCCAGCAACCCAAGCTACTCGCCCAGTGGCTTCTGGGTATCCTGCCCAAAGGCGCAGCCGCCCTGGCCGCCGGACTCTCCGGACCCTCTGGCCCAGCCCCGGGTCCCGCCCTCAACGGCCCCACAACCCAAGCTACTCTCGCCAGGTGCTTTCTGGGTATCCTGCCCAAAGGCGCAGCCGCCCTGGCGCCGGTCTCTCCGGACCCTCTGGCCCAGCGCCCGGGTCCCGCCCTCACGGCCCCGCCAACCCAAGCTACTCGCCCAGGTGGCTTCTGGGTATCCTGCCCAAAGGCGCAGCCCCCCCTGGCCGCCGGACTCTCCCGACCCTCTGGCCCAGCGCCCGGGTCCCGCCCTCAAGGCCCCAGCAACCCAAGCTACTCGCCAGGTGCTTCTGGGTATCCTGCCAAAGGCGCAGCCGCCCTGGCCGCCGGACTCCTCCGGACCCTCTGGCCCAGCGCCCGGGTCCCGCCCTCACGGCCCAGCAACCCAAGCTACTCGCCCAGGTGGCTTCTGGTATCCTGCCCAAAGGCAGCCTGCCCTGGCCGCCGGACTCTCCGGACCCTCTGGCCCAGCGCCGGGTCCCGCCCTCAGCCCAGCAACCCAAGCTACTCGCCCAGGTGGCTTCTGGGTATCCTGCCCAAAGGCGCAGCCGCCCTGGCCGCCGGACTCCCGCACCTCTGGCCCAGCGCCCGGGTTCCCGCCCTCACGGCCCCAGCAACCCAAGCTACTCG